>CM061134.1:88452344-89027344 GCA_030789695.1 Scilla litardierei
CTGATGTAATTAATTATGGGAATTTTGTATTGAACGTTGTGCGTGCAGAGGAATTATTCGTTACGACCGTTATGCTCAACGCGCAGAGCAGGGTGTATTTTGATCCGGTGTGCGTGCTGTATTATATTTTCTAAATGTATACCTTTTTATATAACCCGCACTAAGGATCAAATTTTAACAAATCAAAGAAATGTAGATATTTTTGCTCTCTTATTCTGTAAACAGTCTGATATGTGTTGTCTTATCACTTAAATGTCTTTACACCCATCAATCAACTGCTGCGCATTAGATTTACTTCAATGGTAATTTTTTTAACTGGCCTGTCAGTCTGAACATTAGTTAATTCTCCCCCAATTTTTTTTTTCTTCTTTATTATTGGGATTTTTTATTGAATGTTGTGCGCGCTGAAGTTATTAATTATGGGGATTTTGTATTGAACGTTGTGCGCGCAGAGTAATTATTCGTTACATCCATTTTGCTCAACGCGCACAGCTGGGTGTATTTTGATCCGTTGTGCGCGCTGTATTATATATCCAAAATGTATATTTTTTTAACAAATCAAATAAATGTAGATATTTTTGATGTCCTATTATGTAAACAGTAGGATATGTGTTGTCTTATCACTTAAATGTCTTTACACCCATCAATCAACAGCTACACATCAAATTTGCTTCAATTTTGATTTTTTAAATAATATCAGACTGAACATTATTTAATTATCCCCCGCTTTATAATGTACATAATGCATAAATGTAATTTATAGTTCGGTAAACAATTTTGCTCAGTAATATCAGTGTCGAACATATATATCACATATATCATTTTTGTATTGTCCTGTAATTGTATCAAATAAAATGACATTGTGTTAGGGTCTGAATTCCAAAATACTACAACATTTATGCATTATTCAGTACATTACACAACAAAGTTAAAACTACAGCTAAACATTTTGCAACTTCACATTTTGGAACTGGTATGAAATTCAATCACGGGAATATCCTAAGGGTACATTGAATCCCACTACGAAAAACTGTTCAGAGAGTCATGCTGAACAGCTCAAGCAAGATGGAATTTATGATCAGCTCCAATAGCACGCACCATCATCACTAGCATCCAGATCGTCCATAACGATATAAGTAGCCACTCCTTTAACGAAGTTGGCTGATCTGGATTTTTCAGCGCATGCCACTGTATGCATTGAAGAAGCATCAATTATGAATAATAAAAAGCATATTTAAGTAAAAATAGGGTATAAAGACATGCAACTTTACGTTTAGGCACTGATATAAAAATATATCACGGTTGCTTCTTCTCAGAAGAATCCGCTGCTGTAGTAGAACATATGAAGGAGCAAATAACATCTTCCAATACACGTCAATTGCCGGTAGTATATTGTTCATCTTTGTGTGTTGAAGACGAAGCAGTGATGAACAACGGGATATATTTAGCATTGTGAAGAAAAAATATTGTATGAAGTAGAAACAGATAGAATCAGTTAGAATACTATCATCAAGAAGTGCAGTGGTTGACAAGGTCTAGTGGAAAGAGAGGCTATTTATAGATGAATTGGACTAGCCCATTGATGAGGACGATAGACTAAAGTAGAGTCACTGTGTGTGATATTGTATTGGACATAAAGACGAGTGAATCTACAACATATTGTTACCAGGCAGATGATGTTCCCAAGAAGGTTTGGCCTTTACGGTGCGCGTTGAGCAAACTTGATGGCCAATAACAAAATTGCTCAACGCGCACAACAAGAAAAATAATGGCTGTTGTGCAAGTTGAGCAAATTATTTATGTTTGTACAATATTACTCATAATGGGACGTTACAAAATGGGACACCATCAAATCCAACAACGTGACACATGAGTATCATTCACAAAGATATATGGTGTCTTATTCTGTAAACATTACGATATGTGTTGTCTTTTCACTTATATGTATACTAGAAATTTCCCGTGCAAATTATGCACGGAGCAAAAATAATTCCCCATGAACACGATAGCGGTTAACACGCGAAACTGGGAAGGAGAAGAAAGTGTGGGTGTGCGTGTCGTCAGCGTCGGGTGCGCGCGCCGTAAATACGGATGCCAAAAGGACAGGACCTAAATACAAAAGGGGAAGGAGTATGTATCTACACCCATCAATCAACCGACCCGATCTATTTGCTTCAATGTGGATATATTTATTTCGCATGTCAGTCTGAACATTAAATCTCCACCGATTTTGTGATTTTTCTTAATTATTGTGATTTTTTAGTTACGACAGTTTTACAAATCGCTCACAGGTGGGTGAAATTTTAGCAGTTGTGCGAGCTGAATTATGTTTCCGAAAGGTATACCTATTTACACACCGCGCAGGACGGGATGAATAATTGTGGGTAATGGATTATGTAATACAGTTTTGCTCAGCCCGCACAACGGTCATGGCATCTGAAGTTTAGTTGCGATGAAATATTGTCGTTTTAATTGCATACTAGCCATAATCCCTGCCAGCGGGAACGGTGCAAAATATTTGGCCCAAAAAAATATTTCTACAGCCAAAATGGAAAAGAACAACATAATAGCGTAAAAAAATTTAGAGGCACGGCCGTCTTCGGCGAGGGACAATAAATTAGGTGTGGCCGCCTTCGATGCAGAACAACAAATTAGCGTCTAAAAATTTAGCGGGCGACTTCGGCGAGGGCGCCTTCTGTGCGAATGGGTTGTTCAGACAGATTGACGACCATAAAGCTCAGCCCGCCTCTTTGAAAGCACTTTCACTATGTTTTTTTGGGTTTCAAATTTTTTGAGTCGGCCGAAATAAGCTCAGCCGAAATAAAGTTCTATTTCGTTGAGTTTCATTTTCTGTGTGTGTTTTTTGTTGGGTTTCAATTTTTTGGGTCTCGGTTTTTTGGGTCATTTTTGAAAGAATGGTATTAAGACTTAAGTGCTAATGCTACCAATTTCAAAAAAGAAAAGCTTTTGTATTCTCCCAAATAATTTCTCTACAATGCTTTTGTGTATTCCCAACATATTTTCTCAATCCAAGATATTTCCCGCCAAAACTTGACATGACACTGCCACATAGGACAAATTCAAAAGCTTCCCTCAATTGTAATATAGAATAGTTTGGCTCCGCGCACAAAAAGGTCACAATTACGTGCAGTTGTGTGAACTGAGTAATTGTGGATAATCAGATACGGGTATGCTCACAGCCCGCACATCGGTCAAACACATTATGTGACCGTTGTGCGCGCTGAGTAATTGTGTGCAAACGTAAATGTTTTATCACAACGTATATCAGGACGGTCACAATTTATGTCCGTTGTGCGCGCTGGGTAAATCATATATCGGTAAAAAGTTTTTAAATAGGTAATTTCAATTTCGGACATTGATTCAAGTAAGCATCAATGTATATATCATATATATCAATTTCGTAATGTCATGCAATTGTATCAAATTAAATGAAAGTGTATTAAGGTCTGAATTCTATCATACTACAACATTTATACGTTATAATGTACATACCACAACAAATTTGAAACTACATTTCGTACATAATGACATAAAACACCAAAGAATATCTACCCACAAACACTCTTCTCCGTCGATGATCAAAAATACATTATAAGACAAGAGAAAGGCTTGTGCGCCAAAGGCCCGGTCACCTCAAAAACCTGGAGGCGGAGGCGGAGGAGGTGGCGGTGATGGTGGGGCAACAGTACAGATATCTCTAGGAGAGGGCACCAGAGTCTCCATCTTCTCTTGTATGTTCGACATTATGAGCATCATAGTGTCGAAGTCGCTACGCAGAAGTGAGATCGCCAGAATGGTGTTGGAGAGATGTGTTTCAATTTCTCCTAATCTACGAGTAAAGTTCACCGGCTGATGGGAGGAGGATGAAGGAGCAGATGCGGGGCTTACATTGCCTATGAGTATATCCTTAAGCTGACGTTGTTCATCTGTAAGTACAGAGACAGACGTAGTAAGCTCCTCGAGTTTGCTACGGAGGTTGTGCAGAACAGAGTCCTGACGGCGAGACATCCCAACCATAGAGAGGAGGCCGTTACTGTTGTCCTCGAGTGGGTCTTTTTCAGCCGGAGATGGAACTGATGAACCTGCATGTAAAGGAGGAAACCCAGGAGGAGGCAACAGCACATTGTGTTCACCTTGAGTTGGACCAAGCGAAAGCGAATCACGCAGAATGGATCTATTGGCCGGGAATGATGAGGGAAGGGGATCATCGTGTTCAGGTAATGGTGAATCATCATCACTAAATCCCCAAGAGTCAGAAGAACTCGACTCACGAGATCGTTTTGGCGGCATGAAGAAACCCTAGTACGAAATGCGAGAGTGTTGAGATGAAGAAGAAAACAGAACGACAGATCAAAGGGAAGAGGAATGAAATTTTCCGCGAAACCCGTGGTCTACTGAGTCCACATATATATAACGATTGGTTATTTTAATCTCAGCCGCTGGATTACATAGGGAAGTGGAACTGACTAAAACGATCTCATCAGACGGCTGGGGTAAAGCATCCGTTCGGATGGCCAAAAAAATCGTAATGAATGGCTTACATGGAAATCGAGGTTCTACTTGACTCATTCTCCAGTTTCCACACGTGAACATTGTTGAGAAGAAAGCAGAATCATTTACTTTCATCATTACGTACCTCCGAAATGATATTGTACGAGGTGGCGGTTGTACTTTCATCATTACGTGGCATACCGATTGCGTCTCGCAACCGATCTATAAATATCTATTGTTTAGTAGCCACTGCACGTTCAGAAGCGATGTGTATTCAAACGGAAAGTAAATGCCCATGAGGTGCACGTATATCTGTCCAGCCTTGAGCGGCTTGGCACCTGATCTATTACCTCGGGCTCCACCTTTACGCAGTAGTCCTCTCTATTGACAGGGATTCATGATTATCGGGCGGGAACTGATATAATGGAGCCGGTGCAAAGGCAGGGGCGATGTGTATTCAAACGGTAAGTAAATGACCATGAGGTGCACGTATATCTGTCCAGCCTTGAGCAGATTGGCACCCGATCTATTACCTCGGGCTCCACCTTTACGGCAGTAGTCCTCTCTATTGACAGGGATTCATGATTAACAGGCAGGAACTGATATAATGGAGCCGGTGCAAAGGCAGGAGCGATGTGTATTCAAACAGAATGTAAATGACCATGAGGTGTATATCTGTCCAGCCTTGAGCGACTTGGCACCCGATCTATTACCTTGGGTTCCACCTTTATGACAGTAGTCCTCTCTATTGACAGGGATTCATGATTATCAGGCGGGAACTGATATAATGGAGCCGGTGCAAAGGCAGGAGCGATGTGTATTCAAACGGAAAGTAAATGCCCATGAGGAGCACGTATATCTGTCCAGCCTTGAGCGGATTGGCACCCGATCTATTACCTCGGGCTCCACCTTTACGGTAGTAGTCCTCTCTATTGACAGGAATTCATGATTATCGGGCGGGAACTGATATAATGGAGCCGGTGTAAAGGCAGGAGCGATGTGTATTCAAACGGAAAGTAAATGCCCATGAGGTGCACATATATCTGTCCAGCCTTGAGCGGATTGGCACTCGATCTATTACCTCGGGCTCCACCTTTATGGCAGTAGTCCTCTCTATTGACAGGGATTCATGATTAACAGGCGGGAACTGATATAATAGAGTCGGTGCAAAGGCAGGAGCGATGTGTATTCAAACGGAAAGTAAATGACCATGAGGTGCACGTATATCTGTCCAGCTTTGAGGGGCTTGGCACCCGATCTATTACCTCGGGCTCCACCTTTACGACAGTAGTCCTCTCTATTGAGAGGGATTCATGATTAACAGGTGGGAACAGATATAATGGAGGCGGTGCAAAGGCAGAAGCGATGTGTATTCAAACGAAAAGTAAATGACCATGAGGTGCACGTATATCTGTCTAGCCTTGAGCATCTTGGCACCTGATCTATTAACTTGGACTCCACCTTTACGGCAGTTGTCCTCTCTATTGACAGGGATTCATGATTAACAGGCGGGAACTGATATAATGGAGCAGGTGCAAAGGCAGGAGCGATGTGTATTCAAACGGAAAGTAAATGCCCATGAGGTGCACGTATATCTCTCCAGTCTTGAGCGGATTGGCACCCGATCTATTACCTCGGGCTCCACCTTTACGGCAGTAGTCATCTCTATTGACAGGGATTCATGATTATCAGGCGGGAACTAATATAATGGAGCCGGTGCAGAGGCAGGAGCGATGTGTATTCAAACGGACAGTAAATGACCATGAGGTGCACGTATATCTGTCCAGCCTTGGGCGGATTGGCACCCGATCTATTACCTCGGGCTCCACCTTTACGGCAGTAGTCCTCTCTATTGACAGGGATTCATGATTATCAGGCGGGAACTGATATAATGGAGCCGGTGCAAAGGCAGAAGTGATGTGTATTCAAACGGAAAGTAAATGACCATGAGCTGCACGTATATCTGTCTAGCCTTGAGCACCTTGGCACCCGATCTATTACCTTGGGCTCCACCTTTACGGCAGTAGTCCTCTCTATTGACAGGGATTCATGATTATCAGGCAACTGATATAATGGAGCCGGTGCAAAGGCAGGAGCGATGTGTATTCAAACGGAAAGTAAATGCCCATGAGGTGCACGTATATCTGTCCAGCCTTAAGGGGATTGGCACCTGATCTATTACCTCGGGCTCCACCTTTACGGTAGTAGTCCTCTCTATTGACAGGGATTCATGATTATCAGGCGGGAACTGATTTAATGGAGCCGGTGCAAAGGCATGAGCGATGTGTATTCAAACGGAAAGTAAATGACCATGAGGTGCACGTATATCTGTCCAGCCTTGAGCGGATTGGCACCTGATCTATTACCTCGGGCTCCACCTTTACGGCAGTAGTCCTCTCTATTGACAGGGATTCATGATTATCAGGTGGGAACTGATATAATGGAGCCAGTGCAAAGGCAGAAGCGATGTGTATTCAAACGGAAAGTAAATGACCATGAGATGCACGTATATCTGTCCAGCCTTGAGCGGCTTAGCACCCGATCTATTACCTCGGGCTCCACCTTTATGGCAGTAGTCCTCTCTATTGACAGGGATTAATGATTAACAGGCGGGAACTGATATAATGGAGCCGGTGCAAAGGCAGGAGCGATGTGTATTCAAACGAAAAGTAAATACCCATGAGGTGCACGTATATCTGTCCAGCCTTGAGCGAATTGGCACCCGATCTATTACCTCGGGCTCCACCTTTACGGCAGTAGTCCTCTCTATTGACAGGGATTCATGATAATCAGGCGGGAACTGATATAATGGAGACGGTGCAAAGGCATGAGCGATGTGTATTCAAACGAAAAGTAAATGCCCATGAGGTGCACGTATATCTGTCCAGCCTTTAGCAGATTGGCACCCGATCTATTACCTCGGGCTCCACCTTTACGGCAGTAGTCCTCTCTATTTACATGGATTTATGATTATCAGGCGGGAACTGATATAATGGAGACGGTGCAAAGGCAGGAGCGATGTGTATTCAAACGGAAAGTAAATGACCATGAGGTGCACGTATATCTGTCCAGCCTTGAGCAGATTGGCACCCGATCTATTACCTCGGGCTCCACCTTTACGGTAGTAGTCTTCTCTATTGACAGGGATTCATGATTAACAAGCGGGAACTGATGTAATGGAGCCGGTGCAAAGGCAGGAGCAATGTGTATTCAAACGGAAAGTAAATGCCCATGAGGTGCACGTATATCTGTCCAGCCTTGAGCGGCTTGGCACCCGATCTATTACCTTGGGCTCCACCTTTACGGCAGTAGTCCTCTCTATTGACATGGATTCATGATTAACAGGCGGGAACTGATATAATGGAGCCGGTGCAAAGGCAGGAGCGATGTGTATTCAAACGGAAAGTAAATGACCATGAGGTGCACGTATATCTGTCCAGCCTTGAGTGGATTGGCACCCGATCTATTACCTCGGGCTCCACCTTTACGGTAGTAGTCCTCTCCATTGACAGGGATTTATGATTATCAGGCGGGAACTGATATAATGGAGCCGGTGCAAAGGCAGAAGCGATATGTATTCAAACGGTAGTGATCGTCAAGGTAATAGGTGCAGTCAAGAGAAAGGGCTTTCTCCTCTCTTCCAAGAGAGTCTTCAACACACAACACAATTCTCCTTTAAGTTCTACTTCAAGGCATATGGGATTGTAAGTGTTGCTTTCATAATTTCATAACTTTCGTTATTTGGTTTTGTGCTAGGTTTGCGAGAGCGGTTTGCTTTCTCCCAAGTTGTAGGAGTGAAGGACATCGATTGTATTCGATTTCACTTGTAGGGTTGCTACATGTGGGTTTAAAGGCAACCTCAAGTTAGGGTTCTAACTTGAGTATCCGGAGGTATCCGGTTGGAAGGGACGTAGGATAACCAGGAACAAGGCGGGAAGTTACTTGGGTAATCCGAACCCTTGAAACATAATTGCGTTTGCATTTGTTTCTTATTTGGGTTTAATTTTAATTCCGCACTATATTTGTTGATCATATATGTGTGAATTTTGTGATATGGTCTCCATGTATGCTATATTCTATATGTGTTGTGATTTGAGACGTTAGTTTTCCTTCGTGTATCTCAATGTTGATATTGGACTTTCATTCCTCTTATCACCTAAGTTTATAATGTGGTTTTATGATTTTTTTGGATTATATATATATTTAGACTCTTATTTGGCACGATTGTTGTTATTTTACTCCCGCCTTTTGGAAAATGCCATAGGGGGATCGAAATAAACAAACAGAATCATAATGAATGTGCTAGGTATAGTCTAATAAACAGACATACAAAAACTGGATGTAGGTTGCTACATTGTTTTTTTATACATCAGAGGTTGCTACATTAACTCTCCGTTTTGGATGGCCCTGTAGCAACCCGGTAAAATGATACCAGTTTTGTAGGGCGGTTGATGGAGGGAAAACGCCATATTTGGCGTGTTGTTGCAGTGTGGTTGGAGATGATATAACCGGCCAACTTCCGCTTAGACTTGTATGGAGTCGTCGAATATAGCTTAATTCACGTTAACTAAATATGGGAAAAAATACCTAATTAAATGTCACATCATCTACCATATTTAGTTAAAATATCCCCTACCAACTAGATTCAATGGGGTTGGATAGTGGGGTGTTGAGAATATATTGTGGGGCCTGCTAAACAATATGTGTACCTTCGCGTTCGAATGTTGTTAACTGGGCAATTTGCAGTAGGTTTCGCGTCGTTCCGATGTGATGCGTTGAAAAATTCTATCTCTTTCCCTCTGTGGGCTCCACTTTCATGTGTTACTATTAATAAGATGAAAAGCGATGTTACGTAGAGATGGATAAGGTGGATGAGGTGAGAGATTGGTGGGACCACAAACAAGAATTTGACCGGTCATCTACTCATCCATCTGCCGAATTTGCTGGTACTTTGTTTGCGAAATTTTTTCCTCGTAAGCGCCATATCAGCGAATATTTGTATCCATTGTGACAAGTAAAACATTTTAGTCGTTTAATATATCTCCTCACACAACTGTATACAGTAATGCCATTTGTGCGCGATGAGGAAAATTCGTATAATAAATCCAAATAATCGACCGCGCACAACTATCCCTCATTTACGCATATACTGCGTGTGACTAAATTATGTTTGCTTACCGCGCACAACGGTTCAAATTTTGCCCCGTTTTGCACGCTCAGTAATTAATCCTCCGTTTATTTATACTTGTAATAACAAACGGAAGAGCGAGAGAGTCAAGAATCAAGATGGCCACCCATAATGCCAGACCCGGCAAAAAATTTGAGTTGCCGCCAAACTCGTAGTATTAATGTAGCAGACCACAAAAAACCCCCGTGAAGACCCCAGAAAACCCCGCCATGCGTCTGGTCAAGTGGAGGATATTTATCCCGCCAAATTTGGGGATATATCACCATTCGCCTTGATTTATGCCTTCACTGCAGATATGGCTGAGAAATCGTGTCAGTGGGACGAAGAAACTTTGCAAGGACAGTGTTCAGATGGAAGAAGAGACAGTGACGTAGATGTTAACTGTTCCCTTCATGACAGGGGGGATGTGCGGCCGCAGTTGCCTGAGACTCCTCTAAGGGATACGTGGCCAAGGGGAGGTCTCGTTCCGGCAGGCTATGTCCCCTCGGCGTACGAGGGGGCATTGCTGTTGAATCTGCCCACTGACGTTCCATCGGAAGGTACTAGGGGGAACCGTCACCGACCCTTCTTCCCCGTCTGGGACGGCGAGTCTGCATTGGTGGATAGGGGGTGGCCAGTCGGCTGGTGGAGAACTCCATCCTTCCCACTGACCAAAGTGTCCTGGGTCAAATTGACATTGAAAGGCTCGCTAACTCAGTCGTTTATGGCAGTTACCAGGTTAAGTACTAATGTCGTCTCGTTGTGCTGTTGCCTTACTCTTACAGTCTTACTTATCCATGATTCCCTGCAGACATCATTGGTCGGGGCGGAATTGCGTCCCCGAGTGGTGCAATTGTTGATTTCCGAGCGGAAAAGGCGGTTTCATTCGAATCTCAACTTAAGAATTTGAAGGAACAGCTGATGAAAGAGAGGGACCACAGATCTTAGGTGGAGTGGGAGGTTGCGAAAGCTAAAGATCGGGCGGCCTCTATGTCAGCGGTTCGGAAGAGCTCCGAAGAGCGATGGTACGTAGAGAAGAGCAGTCTCCTGGCTCGTATAGCCGAGTTGGTGTAACGGTCGCTTTCCGACCTTATGATTTTTCTGCGTGCACGTGCTTTATCGTGCACGTATTCTTTTGGCTATTTCTGAGCTTCGGCATATGCGAAGCAATATGCCGTTGCGATCGTTTTGGGGTGCTGAATTTTATAGTAATTTTTGGGAACGTCTTTTCACGGCTCGTCTTCTCGCAAAACGACTTTGAATGATAGGGGCGTTTTAGTCATTTGACTCAAACCGCCGTTTCCAATTTTTCGTAAATTCTTGATAGGCGTTACGCATGATCGGGCTCCGTAGATCTGTGCGTCTCGTCTCCACGATCGCCCCGGTATTTTCGGATTATTTTTCTGACGCTCGGATTGAAAGATATCGCTCGGAGAAATTTCGACCGTTGATCTCCCCAATCAGATTCAAATTTCGAATTGTTGCCAAACCCGGTAATATTTGGCTATTAATCTGTTTTATAACCATTCCTAACCTGTTTCACTAACCTCCCCAAGACTTACCCCAAACCGTACACCCTCCATCCCTATACCCCTCTCCCATTCAACTTATAACTTAGGACTATTTAGCAAACCCCTTATTATTAAATAATATTAAACCCTAACCTAACCCTAACCCTAAGTGCAGCCGCCACCCCCAAATAATTCCCGTTTCCTCTCTCTCCATCCCTCTTTCCCTCCCTTCGATCTTCAGCTCCCAAGGCGAAACCCCGATCGCCGCCGCAATTTCAGCCCCGAGCGAACGATCACCGCCCACGATCGCTGCACCGGCAACCCCGAGCCCGACCCCCGCCGGCGACCAAGCGAGAGGCAGTCGCCCCCTCTCGAAATCGCCTCGCCGCCTTCCACGGCGAGATCCCACCCTCGCAGCCGCGCGATCGCCTCTCCACGACCATCTCCCCTTGGCCTCACGTCGCTCCGGCGTCGTCGAGCCCTGTCCCCGATTTGCCACAGCGTCACCCCGACGCCGGCCCCGCCACGACCCACTCGCCGTCGCAGCCTCCCCGCATCTCCGGTGAGATCTCCTCGAGCCACTCCCAGTCGCTGCTTGTGCGATCCGCCGCCATGATCCACCGTGCCGCCGTGGCTGCGCCTCCAGGCGCCGATCGTCGGACGCCTCTCCTCACGGCATCCTCTCTCAACCGCGCCTCCCCGCCGTCTTCCCACGGCCGCTTTCAGCAGCAGCCCCGCGGCGGCGATCCTCGACTCCGCACTTTCCCTACGCCGCCTGCATCTCCCCTCCCTCCGACGCAAATCCCCGAGCGCCGCCGCGTGCTGCGCTCCCACCGGCCGCACGTACAGCCTCGCATCAATTTCCGCCACTCGCGCCCCCTCACAGGCCACCGCAGCGCCGCTACGCCGAGCTCCTCGCTGCGCAAAGTTGCAGAGCCCGGTCACGGCCGATCCCCCTAGTCACCGTCGACTCTCCATGGCCAGAGACAGCCAGCGATAACTAATAAGACGGGAAACCCCTTCGACAGTCCCCGATTGTGTTCCAGCGACGTCGTTTGGATGATTCACTTCCTGGGCTTGCTATTTAGTCCCGAGGACTGAGTTCCTTCTTGCGTGCTGTTCAGCGGTCTCTCGGCGCTGCTAACCCACTTGCGGACCGCTATCGGGCCCGTTTTTGTTGTTCGCCATCCCGGCTTGTTTTCCGCCCTTCCAATCCTGTACCAGAACGCTCCTGGCTACGCTACCCGTAGCCGAGACGCCACGCGACGACGTCCCGTATCGAAACCTTGGCTGCGCTACCCGCAGCCGTTACGATCCCGAGACGATCCCGAGACGATCTCCACTGCGCTACCCGCAATCGGGGACACGAGCACCGCCACCGTTTTCAGACTCGACGCCAGATTTGTGCGCATCTCTCGCACCAGGTTAGTCCCCCTAACCACATAGCAAAACCCACACCGTAGCAAACTGAACCCTAACTAAAACTGGACAACTCAAACTAAATTTACGTTTTCGCACCAGTAAAACGCTGCTCACTGTAGAAATCGACCATCGGACAAATTTTCTGTGCACATAGGGTAGTGGTCGATCTAGGCTGATTAAACACCAAAAAAAATGTGACTTTGACGATTAGGGTAGCCCCGACAACTTAGAAACAAACCTAAATAGGATTTCTAAAATCGTGACCTGACACCGTCGCCGTGACTGTTTCAGACGGACTACCACAGACGCGACGACTGGACGAGATGCCCCGGACGGACGACACACTCGCCACCGCAGGCAAGTGTACCCACTTGCATTTTTGACCGTGCTTTGGTCTTAGATTGCTAGAACTGTTAGACTGTGAATGTATAGAACCGGATGTGAAATGATAGCGTCCGGGACGCCCCTGACGACTTAGACTTGACGACGAAGTCTAAGCTCGACAAACAACAACTCTTGACACCGTAGGGCTATATTGTGTGTGCGTGCGTGTGGACACCCTAGAATAACAATTCCTTACACTTGTCGTGTCTTGTCCCAGTTACACAAAAAGCCTTCGGGCGTTTCGGATGCTTTCCTAGCGGAAGTGATCCCTGTTACCAAAAAGCCTTCGGGCGTTTCGGATGCTTTCCTAGCGGAAGTGATCCCTGTTACCAAAAAGCCTTCGGGCGTTTCGGATGCTTTCCTAGCGGAAGTGATCCCTGTTACACAAAAAGCCTTCGGGCGTTTCGGATGCTTTCCTTGCGGAAGTGATCCCTGTTATACAAAAAGCCTTCGGGCGTTTCGGATGTTTCCCTAGCGGAAATGATCCCTGTAAATCTTGTCCTGAGTTCCTGGGTTTGGGGTAGGGTTGAGCGTGCGCACGGCAAGAGGGTCTGATGCCCCTCGAACCGTAAGGCGTGAACCCTTCGTGTCACACTTGTCTTGTCTTGTCCCGTCCTGTTTGTCCTGTCTTGTCCCGTCACGTCCCGACTTGTCTTGACACCTGTAGGTTAGTCCCGTAGTTGGTAGCACACGCTACGACTACTCCTTGTCCCGTTTTACTTTCCTGCTACGTTACTTCCTGTTGTGTTACCCTGTTATAACCACAGCATGCTAATCAACCAGTAAAATGTTTTGTAAAAGAACCTCAGCATGTTAATCAACCAGTAAACCGTTGTTTAAAGTTCGGTGCACTTGCAGTAAAGTCTAACCCCTCTTGTAGACTTTACCTGACGTACAGTTCCTTTTTCTTGGGTGCTGTACGTCAGGTGTCAGCCAGAGTTCGTGGACGAGGCAGACTCACTGGAGCACGAGGAGCCGAGGACGTCGTCCCAGAGTACGCGCCCGACGAGGACCAGACCTAGAGGTCTTCTTAGACGACACTTTCAGAGGTTACTACCTTTAGGTTTTCCTTTAAATCTTTTGTTGCCATGCTTAGGCTTTCCTTTAGATTTTGTACTTGTTGGATATTATATCTCTATTTAATGAATGCAACTTCCTTTCTGCACTTTCTGTGGTTTCGAACTTTATTAATGCAAGAACCTGAATCGTTTAAAATGGTACCCCTACAGACGCTTATTGGGTCCGAGCTTCTAAATCTCTGGCCTAAGCGGGCCTCGTCACGTTTCGCTTCCGTCCATTTTGGGAGGCGGGGCGTGACAGGTTTTAGTGGTGGCCCATGCAGGTCTTGCAAAAGTTCGGAACAATAGGAGTACCGCATTCATTTAATAACCATGTACAAGTCTAAATTAGGTTTTCCCAGTCTTAGATGGTAGGAAGACTTAGTTAGGCGTCCCAGTTTGATAGTTAGACGCCTTGGTTAAGATTTAGCCGTACCCGTCTTAGGATACCTTAGTAGCCTTTTCCTCTTAGCGTCTCTCTGATCATTACACTTCTGCGTTATCGATCGTAGGGTCCCATCGTAGCCTCCTTGCATCTTATTCTAGGTGTAACTACCATGCGATCATTTTCCTTTCTCCCGATTCGCGTGATCGTTTCCAGACGATTATCGTTGATCCTTCGAATCCCTTCCTTGACCAATTCTACTTCCTCTAGAAGTATTTTCGAAATTTATTATTAAGTCTTTCGCTCAGCTTAACTTCTTGAAAACCTTTCAAAATTCTTGTTTTCGGTTGAGTTAAAATTCTTTCACTAATCTTGAAACCTCCCTGGTCGTAAAATTATTTTACTATCTCGTACTTGTTTTCAAATCAGCATTTTCGTGTTTCAGTTTTAAACCTCGTTATCAATTCTATAATCCAATATATATATACATGTTACTTTTCTAACTACAAAATTTTTTTTAATCACTTACCGTAGATATTTTTTTTAAAAAAAATATTTTCTAAACTAGAGGGAACTCCAATTATTTTATTATTATTATTATATCAGTGACCACATTTCAAAAATATTTGTGTAAACTTATTTTCATTTGCAAAATAATCGTTCCTCACCCTACCCATTCTTCCTTCGTCTTACTTTTTCCAAAACTTTGATTTGCTACATCTACTCACTTTTAAGTATATGAATATATATATATATATTTTTAAGGTATATGATACCATACTTTGCACCAAATCCTTCTTTCATCGCAAAATCTTTTTGCAATATTTTTGTCCCGTCCATCTGATTATCTTCTTACCCTCGCCTTACATGACTTCGTTCTCTAGATCTTGTTTCGTGTTGTTCTGGTTTCGGTCTCCCTCTTGTATGTAGACATCAGCGCCCGTAGTTGTCTATGCCATCCCTAGCTAGTAGTGTGCCCTTGAGTTTGTGATGTCATGATGTATATATAGGTATAGTGTGTAGATCTGTATGAGTGTGTCATCTTTAGGATCCTGATAATTGCCTTTTGTGTCTTGAATGTGTACTCAGTGTTAACCATGATACGATTGAAGTTGTCTGAAGGACGGTATTCATACGTATATGAATAGGGTCATTACAGGCAATTTCATTAGACGTAGTTTTTCGCGATTATAGGATAGCTCATCTTTGACCGCATGTGATTGTATCAAAACTTTGTTTTTCTTTTAAACCAAGCCTTTAAAGTTTTTGAAATTAGCTCACAAGATCACAAATCAATTACCCTTCCTCATCCATTACCACGACTCCACACGTTTTTCCAAATGTTTTAGAAATGTGTCACTGGTTTTAAGTTTCCTTTCTCCCCCCCCCTCTCTCTCCATCTAGAAGCGTTATGTTATGTTTTTTTATATATATAGAGTTTTGGGACTAGCTATTATTGTGGTAGGATTTTGGTTGCGGGTAGGCTCAAGAAGAGGTGAGATTTGTTATAGCAATGATTAACCGAATTTGGAACAATAGGATACTGGAATAGATTTTTTTTTCGGATGAAAAGAATGGGCTGTCCAAGACTTATTTATAAAACCGAAGTGTGGCGAACTCAATGAAGGACTCTAGTTGAATGAGATTATATGCGTGAAGATGAGAATTTATTAGATTTGAGGATTTGACGAATGGTAGATAGGGATGGCTACCGAGTATGGTAGGAGTTAGGGTGATCATGAGATTGAGTAGAGCTTTTATTAGCATCGAGACTTGATTGTCGAGTTAACGTGAGAAGACATTGGGAGTAACACGATATGTTGAGATAAATGGATGGTTGGGTAGTCGGACTTAAATTGGTTGGGATTAGTTATAGTAGGTAGGTTGAGATGTGATCTTGATGGTCCAAATTATTTGGCGGATAAATTTATGGGGAGATATGACGAAGAATGCATTAGGGACACGACTATTGTCGATGGAATGATAATTGACTTAAACATCACTTTAGTGATTGATTAATATTGAGAAGAGATTGAGAAAAATTTAAAGATGTTATGGAGCAATGATGTTTAGTAGAGTGGTATGGTAAGAGAATGTGATTATTATTCTTTTATGAGGACTTGGAGTTGGAAATTTAACAGCAGTGATGGATCTATGGTTAAGTTTTAGGATGTGAGATTAGTCGTGGCATTATCCAGTGAAAAGAATGGTTATAATGGATTATTTGAGGGACGAAGTTGAAATTATAGGACTAGAGACCTTTGTGTGGAGGATGGGAGTTATAGGCTTAAGTATTTATGGATTTTATAATTAGTCTTAGTATGAGTGATTCCGAGGACGGAATCATTTCTAAGGTGGGTAGAATGTAACGGTCGCTTTCCGACCTTATGATTTTTCTGCGTGCACGTGCTTTATCGTGCACGTATTCTTTTGGCTATTTCTGAGCTTCGGCATATGCGAAGCGATATGCCGTTGCGATCGTTTTGGGGTGCTGAATTTTATAGTAATTTTTGGGAACGTCTTTTCACGGCTCGTCTTCTCGCAAAACGACTTTGAATGATAGGGGCGTTTTAGTCATTTGACTCAAACCGCCGTTTCCAATTTTTTGTAAATTCTTGGTAGGCGTTACGCATGATCGGGCTCCGTAGATCTGTGCGTCTCGTCTCCACGATCGCCCCGGTATTTTCGGATTATTTTTCTGACGCTCGGATTGAAAGATATCGCTCGGAGAAATCTCGACCGCTGATCTCCCCAATCAGATTCAAATTTCGAATTGTTGCCAAACCCGGTAATATTTGGCTATTAATCTGTTTTATAACCATTCCTAACCTGTTTCACTAACCTCCCCAAGACTTACCCCAAACCGTACACCCTCCATCCCTATACCCCTCTCCCATTCAACTTATAACTTAGGACTATTTAGCAAACCCCTTATTATTAAATAATATTAAACCCTAACCTAACCCTAACCCTAAGTGCAGCCGCCACCCCCAAATAATTCCCATTTCCTCTCTCTCTCTCCCTCTTTCCCTCCCTTCGATCTTCAGCTCCCAAGGCGAAACCCCGATCGCCGCCGCAATTTCAGCCCCGAGCGAACGATCGCCGCCCACGATCGCTGCACCGGTAACCCTGAGCCCGACCCCCGCCGGTGACCAAGCGAGAGGCAGCCGCCCCCTCTCGAAATCGCCTCGCCGCCTTCCACGGCGAGATCCCACCCTCGCAGCCGCGCGATCGCCTCTCCACGACCATCTCCCCTCGGCCTCGCGTCGCTCCGGCGTCGTCGAGCCCTGTCCCCGATCCGCCACAGCGCCACCCCGACGCCGGCCCCGCCGCGACCCACTCGCCGTCGCAGCCTCCCCGCATCTCCGGCGAGATCTCCTCGAGCCGCTCCCAGTCGCTGCTTGTGCGATCCGCCGCCATGATCCACTGTGCCGCCGTGGCTGCGCCTCCAGGCGCCGATCGTCGGACGCCTCTCCTCGCGGCATCCTCTCTCAACCGTGCCTCCCCGCCGTCTTCCCGCGGCCGCTTTCAGCAGCAGCCCCGCGGCGGCGATCCTCGCCTCCGCACTTTCCCTACACCGCCTGCATCTCCCCTCCCTCCGACGCAAATCCCCGAGCGCCGCCGCGTGCTGTGCTCCCACCGATCGCACGCACAGCCTCGCATCAATTTCCGCCACTCGCGCCCCCTCACAGGCCACCGCAGCGCCGCCACGCCGAGCTCCTCGCTGCGCAAAGTTACAGAGCCCGGTCACGGCCGATCCCCCTAGTCACCGTCGACTCTCCATGGCCAGAGACAGCCAGCGATAACTAATAAGACGGGAAACCCCTTCGACAGTCCCCGATTGTGTTCCAGCGACGTCGTTTGGACGATTCACTTCCTGGGCTTGATGTTTAGTCCCGAGGACTGAGTTCCTTCTCGCGTGCTGTTCAACGGTCTCTCGGCGCTGCTAACCCACTTGCGGACCGCTATCGGGCCCGTTTTTGTTGTTCGCCATCCCGGCTTGTTTTCCGCCCTTCCAATCCTGTACCAGAACGCTCCCGGCTACGCTACCCGTAGCCGCGACGCCACGCGACGACGTCCCGTATCGAAACCTCGGCTGCGCTACCCGCAGCCGTTACGATCCCGAGACGATCCCGAGACGATCTCCACTGCGCTACCCGCAATCGGGGACACGAGCACCGCCACCGTTTTCAGACTCGACGCCAGATTTGTGCGCATCTCTCGCACCAGGTTAGTCCCCCTAACCACATAGCAAAACCCACACCGTAGCAAACTGAACCCTAACTAAAACTGGACAACTCAAACTAAATTTACGTTTTCGCACCAGTAAAACGCTGCTCACTGTAGAAATCGACCATCGGACAAATTTTCTGTGCACATAGGGTAGTGGTCGATCTAGGCTGATTAAACACCAAAAAAAATGTGACTTTGACGATTAGGGTAGCCCCGACAACTTAGAAACAAACCTAAATAGGATTTCTAAAATCGCGACCTAACACCGTCGCCGTGACTGTTTCAGACGGACTACCACGGACGCGACGACTGGACGAGACGCCCCGGACGGACGACACACTCGCCACCACAGGCAAGTGTACCCACTTGCGTTTTTGACCGTGCTTTGGTCTTATATTGCTAGAACTGTTAGACTGTGAATGTATAGAACCGGACGTGAAATGATAGCGTCCGGGACGCCCCTGACGACTTAGACTTGACGACGAAGTCTAAGCTCGACAAACAACAACTCTTGACACCGTAGGGCTATATTGTGTGTGCGTGCATGTGGACACCCTAGAATAACAATTCCTTACACTTGTCGTGTCTTGTCCCAGTTACACAAAAAGCCTTCGGGCGTTTCGGATGCTTTCCTAGCGGAAGTGATCCCTGTTACCAAAAAGCCTTCGGGCGTTTCGGATGCTTTCCTAGCGGAAGTGATCCCTGTTACCAAAAAGCCTTCGGGCGTTTCGGATGCTTTCCTAGCGGAAGTGATCCCTGTTACACAAAAAGCCTTCGGGCGTTTCGGATGCTTTCCTTGCGGAAGTGATCCATGTTATACAAAAAGCCTTCGGGCGTTTCGGATGTTTCCCTAGCGGAAATGATCCCTGTAAATCTTGTCCTGAGTTCCTGGGTTTGGGGTAGGGTTGAGCGTGCGCACAGCAAGAGGGTCTGATCCCCCTCGAACCGTAAGGCGTGAACCTTTCGTGTCACACTTGTCTTGTCTTGTCCCGTCCTGTTTGTCCTGTCTTGTCCCGTCACGTCCCGACTTGTCTTGACACCTGTAGGTTAGTCCCGTAGTTGGTAGCACACGCTACGACTACTCCTTGTCCCGTTTTACTTTCCTGCTACGTTACTTCCTGTTGTGTTACCCTGTTATAACCACAGCATGCTAATCAACTAGTAAAATGTTGTGTAAAAGAACCTCAGCATGTTAATCAACCAGTAAACCGTTGTTTAAAGTTCGGTGCACTTGCAGTAAAGTCTAACCCCTCTTGTAGACTTTACCTGACGTACAGTTCCTTTTTCTTGGGTGCTGTACGTCAGGTGTCAGCCAGAGTTCGTGGACGAGGCAGACTCACTGGAGCACGAGGAGCCGAGGACGTTGTCCCAGAGTACGCGCCCGACGAGGACCAGACCTAGAGGTCTTCTTAGACGACACTTTCAGAGGTTACTACCTTTAGGTTTGCCTTTAAATCTTTTGTTGCCATGCTTAGGCTTTCCTTTAGATTTTGTACTTGTTGGATATTATATCTCTATTTAATGAATGCAACTTCCTTTCTGCACTTTCTGTGGTTTCGAACTTTATTAATGCAAGAACCTGAATCGTTTAAAATGGTACCCCTACAGACGCTTATTGGGTCCGAGCTTCTAAAGCTCTGGCCTAAGCGGGCCTCGTCACGTTTCGCTTCCGTCCATTTTGGGAGGCGGGGCGTGACAGTTGGAGAGAAAATCGCTTCCTCCAAACTCGATTGCAGACGTGAGGCATGAGGCTGAGGTGAGGAAGCGTCAATGATCTGGTCGGGAGTCCGGTTGAGGATCGGCCCAAACGTAGGACGGTTTGGCTACCAACGCGCCCTCCAGCGAGGCGTCTGTGTGAATCGTGGCATCTTAGTACACCAAATGTTTTTTATATTTTGAGAGGTGAACATGTGATGGTTTATGCGTTAGTAATGAACCCCAAACATTCAATTGGCAATGAACACCGTCTGGTGCAGTCTTTTATCGCTTGTTAGTATAAATATCTGTTTGCCAACCATTAGCGATCTTCGTACACTGATTGCTTAATTTCTTGTGGCTATTAAAACTATAAGCATACATCCATCATAGAAATGGACAAGGATGGTGTGAAATATCGAAGTTGCCCGGGAATATACTTAGTGCACGTGAACTGTGTTCGAATTGAGCTTAGCATCACAGTGTACCAGATATACAATTTTTTCTCATTGCTCATACCGGTCCCACCTTTTACCTGATGTGTATGGATGAATCTGATTTGTCAGTGTGTTTCATTGGAGTCATTTTCTGCAGCATTCACATAGCCTCTACATGCATCGAGATTGTTACGTATAGAGTTTTCCTTTAAACGAACTTGGGATATTGGACTTATGCCATAAATTCAAGTAGACCATCGTCAAGGAGACAAAGATTCAAGAATACGCAGAGGTGGAAATCACTTCATGCAACATAAATAACACATTTAATGCAGTATACGGTCTTCAACATCAATAACATACCAAAGCACACAATTATGAGTCCAACTCTTAGCATTCTCCTTTATGTCCATTGTGCGCGGTGAGCAAATTTTTAATGCTGTAACATAAATTGCTCAAAGCGCACAACGGGCAAAATTATGCCAGTCGTGCGAATTTAGCAACTGTATCCTATAACATAAATGTTCAACGTGCACAACAAGCAAAGACATGATGGCGCGTTGAGTCCCCGTTGTGCAGAAATCCCATTAATTTTGTACAAAAATCCCAAAAATTTCAGTATATTCTTTCATTATAAACTCAGACACTACATTTGCACAAAATTATACATTCTACCATCTGATGATACAGTAAGTACAGTGGGAGATTTGCCTACATCTTTACAGATTAATGTCTCGAATTGTCGCATCCTCTCTTCAAGGCCTTCCACCCATCCTTTGGCCGCAGGCAGGCGGTTAGCCTTCCAATGCCTTATTACCGGTGGGACCGGGCTTCTATCTTTAAGTTGAATCTTTACAAAGTGATTATTATTTACAAAACCTATGGTGAAGGGACCACGTTTCGTACCTTGGTCTGGTCCTGATCTTAACGGAAAAAATGAAAGACATTGTTTCATTGACAGCAGATGTATTACACAGTTATAACGACTTGAGATTATATATCCAACTTCAGGGAATGTCATCCAATATTGCATCGGGGGTGGTCACCCATATAGTTAATTGACACTACCTGTTCTTGTGCACTTTCCTCACCCATCACCTTTGAGTACACATCATAGTGTTCACGCAGCTCTTGAAGCAACTCTCTTCTGACCACCTTCCACTGGTCCTCTCCCATCCCTAGATGTGAAGATATAGCCATGTAACCACAGTTCCCATCTGGCTTCACATCTGTGACGTTCGATATATATTTGGCGATTGCAGCGGGGAATTGATCAAGATAAGGTATGCCTCCTTGAACGGCTCTAGCGTCCTTAGCTTCATAATTTCCTCAGGCAAATGAAGCTGTAGCAGAAACCACAGTCATACTGCCATATGTCGCGGCTTTAACAGTAGGTTTCTTTCTAGCAAGTTGAGGATGAATTGGTGGGGCAGATGTATTTTTGATCCTTTGGGACCGTCTCGGCTGGACACGGCCGACGCTTTCTTGTTTCGATGAGACTTCAGTTGGATTTTGAGCAGAGCAACTAGCCGCATCGGCTAAGACATGATCAAAATGAGCAGGATGAATGGGGGTGGTTGTATCTTCATTTGTCAAATTATTATACCTTTTTCTTCTTCCATTGAACACGACATTAACTTGCGGCTCTGTAATCAGATTTGTCGCCGGGGTAGCTAGCTCCTTCAACTTAATTAATAACTCATGCTTCATCGGCCCATCAAGTTGAGCACAGAGCTCGTGTATGCGCTCTAATTCAGCATGTATAAGCCCATCTTCTTTAGACATCAATTCCATCTTAGCCTCCATGTCTAGCTGCTTCCAATGAGAATTTACGGCATCTAAGGGAATGGGGCGATTTTCCCTTGTGAATTCGCCAATCTCATTGGCACATGGTACACCATAAATCATTCTAGCTAGACAATCACATGTGCATTGGTCTGTTCCCATAGGGTCAGATTTATCAGCTTCCACATACATTATCTTCAACGCCGCAGCGGCTGTAAATCCTATCAGCTCCCTGAACAAGAACCCATGCACATTATGTTGCAACATGATCTTAGATTTCTCGAATGATGCCTTGATCTCGATATGCTGCCCCTCTAATGATTCATGTATGGTTGGCCAAGAAGCGGATAAACTGAAGGCCGATGAACCCAATGCCTTTTTAAGCTTAGAATGTTCAGTCTGGGCTCTTTTGGTCTGCGCTCTATTGGTACAGACATTTCCAAAGTGCAGATTGCCATCTGTCCATACAGAAATAAACTTCTCCTTGTATTTGTCCAACCAAGATGTCTTCACATAGCTCACAACCCTTGTGTAATCTTTGTACTCGGTCTCCAATGCCTTCAGTTTAGCAACATACTCCTCCTCCTTGCGTGCCCACACCAATAAATTCCAGCTAGAGATGAAACCTAACCATTTTTCTTGATCTTCAAAAGAGGGCTGGCAATTTTTGGTAATATTTTTGGATATGTGCATTCTACATAATTGGTGCACCGCAAGAGGAAATTCATGGCCAATGGCATTCATAAGTGCTGGCTCCAGTGCTGTCAAAATTACACGCGGCATCCTGTATCCATGTAGCAAAGAGCTCAACTTCTCCAAGGCCCATAAGAAGTTCTCCTCACGTACAGCCTCCATGTAACAAAATGCACCTGCGAACTGAATATCTGTGGACGTCACCCCATACATCTCCATCAAATGGTGGCCTGTTGCGGTTGGTCTTCAACGCGCAGTCCATAACCAGAATCTCTGGAAATTTTCGTAATAACTCAACCGTCTGCGGATGTGCCCAAAATATAGTCCTCACTGCATTTGTCACTTGTTCACTTCATGATACACAATGTAATTACGCTGTGTCACTAGATTAAGGAATAGCTGCATTTTTGCTCTGCAGGCCATTTCCCCTGCCTTCATCCTCTGTCTGGCTTTATAAATAGTGTTGATTGTGGTAGATGTTGCATTATCCTTTTCCTTCAGGTATTTCAAGATTTCCCTTGGCCTAAGCAATCTATTTGACAAGTCTCTCACCGTAGCCATCTCCCCCCCTCCGAACCTCCTCTCATCTGGATGTCGCTCGATGTACATTGCGGGTTTATGGTTATGATTGCCACGTACAACTGTCAAAATCCACTTATCTGTTGCCACACCATTAGCCCTCAAGTAGAAGGGACATGAACACTTCTTGCTTCGAGTTGATTTTTTGGCCGATATATCCGGCCTGTGTGGCCGATATGTCCCACTTCTTTCACAACAAAAATAATAAGTTGGGACCCTATTGCCCTTTGTACTCATATTTGATGATTTTGTAACAACCAAATTCCCGGTTTTCACACCGACCGCTTTTACCCATTTACCAAGCTCTTCTATGCTGGGGAAAATTTTATTTGTTGTGAACTGATTTGTATAATCTTCATTAACCTCTGAACCTTCAACAATACACTGAATTAAGTACCAGATACCAATATAGTCACTAAATGTTTTGCTTTATTTTCTAGTAAATTAGTCAGTTAACAAAGCAAAATAATTTCAAACCTTTGCTTCTTTGTCCGCTTCATCCCAGATCCCCTCAATGTGTACCGAGTCCATCTCAAAATTCGTAATTTCTACGCAATCATGTACCAAATGTACATTGCAGCAATCAATTTCTGAAATTATTAATAAATACCAAATTAATTATCATCAATTAATGGCTTACCAACTTTACGATGCAATGCGTCCGCAGTCGACTATTTTAGGGCACCCCAACCCAATGACACAAATCTTTTGCTCTGCCTTAAGGACCTTCGTTTGATATAAGCAAGAACTCTTATACTCTATATAGATCAGCGAATTAGAATAATTTCTGTTGATCAAACCCTATCTCGTTAGATTTTCCCGCCTTAGGTCACAAAACTAATTGCATATGGAAGCTGTTATGATGCCTTTGTATATACGGATGCGTAAAAATATTGGTTCATAGTGTAAATTACGCATCGCGAACACTGGGAGGGCAAAAATGTAAAAGTTATCCTCTGTGAACCGTCTAGCTGTTTGCCCACCGCACACAACCACGCAAAACTCAGAATTGCTCACCGCACACCACCACGCAAAACTGGGAATTGCTCACCGCTCACAACCACTCAAAACACGGAATTGCTCAGCGCACACAACCACGCAAAACTCGGAATTGCTCACCGCTCACAACCACTCAAAACACTGAATTGCTCAGCGCACACAACCACGCAAAACTCGGAATTGCTCAGCGCACACAACCACTCAGAACCCGTAATTACTCACAGCACACAACCGTTTTGGTCAAGTCCATGTGCACATGTGGACGGGTTATTTGCTAGTAATATTTCAAACTAGACTTGTTTACTCAACCAGCACAACGGGTAAATTATTGTAGACCCGATATGACCCGGTAGGATCCGAAATTGTCCCGTGATACCTTCTGCTCACAGCGAATTGACAGAAAATTACACAGATTGCTCACGGCGGAATTTCAAACGGCAAGTATTTTCAAAGATCGCTCCAGTCGCCCAGACCGAATTCCAAAAGATTTGATTTTTATTTCATTGCTCGAAGGATACATCACTTAGTCAACTGGTGAGATCAAACAAAGAGCTGAATCGAGAGAAATCGATTTAGGGGTTTTTGACCTAAATTTATCAACATCGACTCTTTGGTACATCTATACTTTTAAGTACAGTTTATCTGCCTTTCTTATTTTGATTTTACATGCATTCATCCACGGTTGAGATTGATGAAGTTGGTACAAAAATCCAAGGTAATATTGATTTATCTTCTCGGAATAATGCATTAAATCTATGAGGATCAGGTTATGAATTGTTTGATACAGGATACTATGGATTTTACAACCGACTTTACCACCAATCAACTGTTCAAGGATAGAAAAGAGCTGTTTCAGTGGATATAAAATGTCGGGTTAAGTCATGGGCATGTGATTGTTACACGTTCGGGAAGATTAAGTAAAACGGCCAAAGGGCATCATGATGTGTACTTTGCGTGTGAAAGAAGAGGTGAGTATCGGGGACACCGAAAGCTAAAAAAGACCAACCAGCCTGTTAAAACCAAGAAGTGTTCATGTTCTTTCTCATTGCATGGTTATATGGTGGGCGTGGGCGTTGAGGAGTGGAAGTTAACAGTCGTTTGTGGCAGGCACAACCATGAAGAAGCTAAATATGTCGATGGCCATTCCGATGACGGGACGTTGCAGGGAATGGAGATGGAAACAGTGCGTGACTTGGCAAATAGCAAGGTTCGGCCAGCTGAAATTTTGAAAGTACTGAAGGCAAATAAAAACTTCAGTGCAACCTCAATCAAAGCAATTTATAATGCACGAAACCGGTTACAACGAGGGAAGAAGGTTGGTATTGTAAAACAGTTGAAGGAGTTAGCATCAGCTGATAAAATTGTGGGTGCTGAGAATGTGAAGGCTGTGAATAATGAGGGGGAGGATCAGAAGGTGGAGGAGGCGTTTTGGGAGAATGCAGTGCCTGCTGAGTTGCAGGAGGAGGATCATACTGGGAAGATGGGTGGGGAGGATGATAAGGTGGATCGTAATAAGGCAGAGCAGACTGCTGAGGAGGAGGAGGATGATGATGATGAGAATGCAGTCGCTAAGGCCTTTGAGAAGGAGCATGAGGTTCTACGTCTGCAAATTTCTACCCTGGTAGCGGAGATTGCTAAGCAGCATGCTGAGATAACGGATACGTCTACATTTACGTGTAGTCCGGGTAAGGAAAGAAGTAGACCGTTGTGGAAATGTATGTTGTGATCTGATTCCCCGGATTTGGTTTTGGATGATGAGCAAACATAAATAATGTATACTAACTTATTTGTGAGCGCAGTTATGGAGATCGTCGCCAAAATACCACGTTCATCAAAAGCGACTTCTCAAGACTTCTCAATACGCGTGATCGTGTGCCTGGAGCTTCGTTGAAGCTCAAGGAGTTTTATGGAAGTCAAGAGGAATGAAGAATGAAGCTTTGAAGACGGCTCGTAAGGTTTATTTTATAGTCTTCTAGCTTCATAGATTAGAATGTTAAGCCTTGAGTAGGACTTACTTTATAATCTTCATTTCACTCATATCTTAGAGCTAGGATATTCATAGAAGCCATTAGAAACTTTCCCGAAGCCTATCGCTTCTTCCATCGGCTTCGAGTGCATGTTAGTTGGTTCAAGAAGAGTCACCAACCGACTAGATGACGATCTAGTCGGTCGGCAACTCTACATGAACCGACTAGTTTGCCTTCTCTATATTCAGCTCTTTCCATGACTACAGTTAGTCGGTCAAAGAAGAGTCACCGACCGACTAGATGACGATCTAGTCGGTCAGGAGTCCTTCTCAGACCGACTAGTTGTGTACAGTCATTTTCAGCCTGAGCTACTGTTTCGAGTTAGTCGGTCAAAGAACGTTTACCGACCGACTAGTTGAGAAACTAGTCGGTCAGCATTTGTTCTTAAACCGACTAAGTCAACTTGAAGTCAGCCTATTCTATTTCGACGTTAGTCGGTCAAAGAACATTCACCGACCGACTAGTTGTGAAACTAGTCGGTCGGCAAGTCTTCTTAGACCGACTAGTTGTCTTTGCCTGTACTTCGACCTTTTGGCTGTTTAACCGTTAGTCGGTCTACGTTGTATCACCGACCGACTAGTTGATGAACTAGTCGGTCAGTGATCCTTCTTTGACCGACTAGTCTGGTTCAGAATAGAGCCGTTGGAGCTTTTCTTGAAACGATTTTCTCTCCCTCTCTCCTCTATCCTATATATAGTTGGAGGGGCTCTTTCATAAGTTTCAAGGCTGCCATTTTAGAGATTTGAAGAAACCTAAGAGAAGCTATTCAACTCCATTCTAAAGCTTTCTCTTCATCACAAGAATCTCTCCCTCAACTCTTTGAGCCATTTCCTCAAGAGAGATTCTCTCCATTGTGAGCCTTCCAAGCCTAGAGCTTGATCCAAAGTCACCATCCTCCATCCTTGCCTTCGATCGCTGATCTTATTGGTGGAGATTCGGTTTGGTGACATTCTCTCCTCAAAATCCATCATTGCCCTAATTTGGTAAGTTTACTCAAGGCATAGGATTTTGTACGGTAAGAGTTTATTTCATTTCATTTCATTGAATTGTTGTACACTCTCGGTTGTGAGAGTTTGAGTGATCCCGGGTTGTAGGATTCACGGGAATCGATTGTAGGTCGATTGCACTTGTGGAGTTTCCGCAAGTGGGTTTAGTGGAAATCTTGAGTTAGGGTTGCTAACTCAAGTATCCGGAGGGGATTCGGGTGGTTGGGACGTAGGATCACCGGGAACAAGTCGGGGAGACTTGGGTGGATCCGAACCCAGTAATATCGTTTGTTTGCGTATGTTTTAATTCTTGTTGATAGTTGTTTAATTCCGCATTGTCGTTTGTTTCTTGCACAATAATTAGGAATAACTATCTTGATTATTTTAAGTACTATTCACCCCCCCCCTCTAGTACGTGTGCAGTAGCTACCACAAGGCACTACAATTAGTATCAGAGCAGGGTTAAAGCTACAAGTTCAAAGATGACGAACAACGACTACAACGTCTTCAAGGATCGTCACGGATCTTCTTCTGTTTTGGAAGGACAATCCTCTGTCAGGGCTCCTCATTTCAACGGTATCAACTATGGGTACTGGAAATGCCGGATGGAAACCTTCCTCCGGAGCGCTTCACTTTGGAGAACCACGATGACAGAGTATGTCGTGCCTACCGAAGAAGATTTCGCGAAATGGACTCCCGCGGAGGTCGCCGAGGAGGTAAGCAACGCCAAGGCAATGAACGCCTTGCAATGCGCGTTGGAGCCCGAGGACTTCAATAAGATATGCACATGTAAGAGTGCATATCAAATATGGAATTCCCTCCTCATCTTGCACGAAGGATCGAGCACGGTAAAAGATTCTAAACTCGTAGTTGCTAATAAAGAATTTGAGTTGTTTCACATGGAACAGGGTGAAACGATGAAGGAATACTATGCTCGGTTTGTGGACGTTTCCAACGAATTGGAAGCTCTCGGGAAGCTCTATACCCAAAAGGAGAAAGTCGCAAAGATTATCGACGGACTTCCTTCTTCTTGGGAAAAGCGTACCTTCGCCATCGAGGAAGGTAACGATATGAACAAGTACACGGTTGTACAACTAATGGGTACCTTGTTGTCTTACGAGGTACGCAAGGAGAGTAAGATAAGGATGACGGAGAAGATGAAAGCATATTTGAAGCAAGACGAGCCTAAGAGAAAGGCGATTGCATACAAGGCCACTCCATCCACCGATGATGAAGAATCGGAAGAAGAATCGGACGATGAGATGGACATGGAAGCTTTGGCCGATATGGCAAAGAAGTTCATCCGCTTCTTCCGACAAGGTAAGTTGAATCGTAAATCTAAATTTATTTCGACTAATGTTTCTACTCCCGTGTGTTACAAATGTAATAAGCCAGGACATATCAAGCCGGATTGTCCTCTCTACAAACACAAGGGAAAATGGAAGGGATCCAAGCACGACAAGTCAAGAAAGCACAAGAAAGGGCTTGTCGGCACTTTCACCGACTCCGACTCCTCAAGTGGAGAGTCGGACGATGAAAGAATGGAGAATGCACACACGTGCTTCATGGGAAAAGAGGATCGTGATGAAGAGACTTCCTCCGATGAAAGCGAGGATGGAAGCGAAGATGGAAGCGAGGATGAAGGCAAAGAGGTAACCAATGATGAACTTAGAATAGCCAATGAACAACTTTGGAATAAATTTTCTAATATGGCTACTAAGTTTATGAAGACTAAAAATGAATTAGATAGTCTTAAAAACTCGCCTAAGCCTTTCATCGTCAACAACGACACCGTTGTTGATGGGTTGAGAAATGAGATTGAAAATCTCAAGTCTCAACTTGAGCATGTTCATATCGAGGATTCGGATGAACATGTGATAGCGGATTTGACGTCTCAAATCTCAACTTTGAGTATTGAGAATAAAAATCTCAAGTCACGTGTTTGTGCTCTCGCATCGCAAGTATCCACTTTGGATGCTTCTTTGCATTCTCTCACCGAGAAGCATGAGAGCACATTAGGCCGAATTCATGAATTCAACAAAGGTAAGGGTAAGTTGGATGATATCCTAAATGACTTACTTCTGGCCAATCATCACATTGGTTTGGGGTATAAGATGGGAGAGTCATCCAAATCGTCCGCCACCTTTGTTAGGCCATCTTCCGATGCTTCTACTAGTGGAAGTAAACACGTCATGGGTAGATCTTCTACCAATGGTGCTTTCGCTAGGGACACGCCCCCTTTTGGAAAGAAACCCACTTTGGGTGGACCTCCAAAGAAGGGTCATGCTTACATGTATACCATGCCACGTAGGAACACACAACCTACCCCACATGTTAGCACAAATGATGATTTTTATGCTCCGCACCCACGAGCACGTGCACACCTTATGAGACACACTCATGCACGTGTTCCTCCACATTCATATGTTCATCCTCATTCTCATATGAATAATTATCATCATGCACCATTGCATCGAATTCCATATGCTTACCTACGACATGCATCACATAGAAATCAACAACATATGCATGTTCCCAATAGGATTAGGACACCCAAGACATACACCATTTGGGGTCCGAAGAACACAAGCATGCATAATAAGAATTTGTATGTGAAATCGTTTATTAATGATGTTATCTTGAATGATGATTATGTTGGGAAATCAAGTTCCTCGTGGACTTGGTTTCCGAAGGGTTAGTTTTCTTTGACCCTTCATTGCTTGGTACCATAAGTTTAATTTCTTTTTATGGGTACCAAAGCAATTGTGGTTTGTATGGGTTACATTTAATTTGAATTTGGTTAGCTAAATTTATTGCCTAACCCATAGGATCCAAAAAGATTTTTGGATACCAAAATGATATTCTCTAGGTTAAATCCACCATGAGATACCAACCCTACCAACTCCGTGATTTGCAAGGATTTTCATTCGATTGGAGTTGATGGTGCTTGAATGATGCACCAAAGTAGGGGGAGCTTAATGTTGTAAGTATGTTCATACTTTTGATTCATATTGGTATCCATTGGTAGAATATAGTACGATTGGTATCATTTTGCTTCATTTGGTATGCTAGATTAGTGTATGCCATTGTTATATGATGTTCTATCTATTTTTGGCATAATATTCTTGCATGCTACATTTGGTATGCACATCGGATTATTTTGTCTCTGATGTTGATTTCGTCGTTCGACGATTTTATGGATTTAATAGAATTCTTTCTATGGAAACATAGAATTGTTTTCCATGCATTCTATTGATTTTGGAGAGTATGTTCCAAAACTCAATAAGTAAAATCGATTTGAGTTTTGATGATTTCGGATTTCGTTGTTCGCCTATGGCTTGGTGATTTCGTTTTCCGATTTTCGCCGATGATTTTATGATTTCGGTTTTCGATTTTCGCCTATGGCTAGATGATTTGGTATTTCGTATTTCGCCTATGGTTTGATGATTTCGGTTTCCGATTTTCGACTTTGGTCTCCTTGACACGATTTGCTTTTATTCGGTATTTTTTATTTGCTATTTTGCCTTGGTGTTATTTTGGACCTTGGTCGTATTCTTCGACTCCCATGCGTTATTTTTTAGCCATTGTATTTGTCTCCTCCCGCTCTTTTTGCTAATGCCAAAGGGGGAGAGATATAATACTGACAATGTGCTACTTAATAATTCAAAGGAATTTACCATGAATCTAACTTGATGTGTTAGAATTCAGGGGGAGTGAAGATATAAAATGGATTTTGATCCTATAGGTGCAATAGTAGGATTCATATTTTATATTTCCCTCGCTGCTTGATGCATATGAACATTATTGTATATGGAACTAACGTGTCATCAATGCAGGGGGAGTAAGTAAATTTCAATTGAATCATTATTATTGATTATTATTTATGTTGGTTTGTCATCACCAAAAAGGGGGAGAATGTTGTGATCTGATTCCCCGGATTTGGTTTTGGATGATGAGCAAACATAAATAATGTATACTAACTTATTTGTGAGCGCAGTTATGGAGATCGTCGCCAAAATACCACGTTCATCAAAAGCGACTTCTCAAGACTTCTCAATACGCGTGATCGTGTGCCTGGAGCTTCGTTGAAGCTCAAGGAGTTTTATGGAAGTCAAGAGGAATGAAGAATGAAGCTTTGAAGACGGCTCGTAAGGTTTATTTTATAGTCTTCTAGCTTCATAGATTAGAATGTTAAGCCTTGAGTAGGACTTACTTTATAATCTTCATTTCACTCATATCTTAGAGCTAGGATATTCATAGAAGCCATTAGAAACTTTCCCGAAGCCTATCGCTTCTTCCATCGGCTTCGAGTGCATGTTAGTTGGTTCAAGAAGAGTCACCAACCGACTAGATGACGATCTAGTCGGTCGGCAACTCTACATGAACCGACTAGTTTGCCTTCTCTATATTCAGCTCTTTCCATGACTACAGTTAGTCGGTCAAAGAAGAGTCACCGACCGACTAGATGACGATCTAGTCGGTCAGGAGTCCTTCTCAGACCGACTAGTTGTGTACAGTCATTTTCAGCCTGAGCTACTGTTTCGAGTTAGTCGGTCAAAGAACGTTTACCGACCGACTAGTTGAGAAACTAGTCGGTCAGCATTTGTTCTTAAACCGACTAAGTCAACTTGAAGTCAGCCTATTCTATTTCGACGTTAGTCGGTCAAAGAACATTCACCGACCGACTAGTTGTGAAACTAGGCGGTCGGCAAGTCTTCTTAGACCGACTAGTTGTCTTTGCCTGTACTTCGACCTTTTGGCTGTTCAACCGTTAGTCGGTCTACGTTGTATCACCGACCGACTAGTTGATGAACTAGTCGGTCAGTGATCCTTCTTTGACCGACTAGTCTGGTTCAGAATAGAGCCGTTGGAGCTTTTCTTGAAACGATTTTCTCTCCCTCTCTCCTCTATCCTATATATAGTTGGAGGGGCTCTTTCATAAGTTTCAAGGCTGCCATTTTAGAGATTTGAAGAAACCTAAGAGAAGCTATTCAACTCCATTCTAAAGCTTTCTCTTCCTCACAAGAATCTCTCCCTCAACTCTTTGAGCCATTTCCTCAAGAGAGATTCTCTCCATTGTGAGCCTTCCAAGCCTAGAGCTTGATCCAAAGTCACCATCCTCCATCCTTGCCTTCGATCGCTGATCTTATTGGTGGAGATTCGGTTTGGTGACATTCTCTCCTCAAAATCCATCATTGCCCTAATTTGGTAAGTTTACTCAAGGCATAGGATTTTGTACGGTAAGAGTTTATTTCATTTCATTTCATTGAATTGTTGTACACTCTCGGTTGTGAGAGTTTGAGTGATCCCGGGTTGTGGGATTCACGGGAATCGATTGTAGGTCGATTGCACTTGTGGAGTTTCCGCAAGTGGGTTTAGTGGAAATCTTGAGTTAGGGTTGCTAACTCAAGTATCCGGAGGGGATCCGGGTGGTTGGGACGTAGGATCACCGGGAACAAGTCGGGGAGACTTGGGTGGATCCGAACCCAGTAATATCGTTTGTTTGCGTATGTTTTAATTCTTGTTGATAGTTGTTTAATTCCGCATTGTCGTTTGTTTCTTGCACAATAATTAGGAATAACTATCTTGATTATTTTAAGTACTATTCACCCCCCCTCTAGTACGTGTGCAGTAGCTACCACAAGGCACTACAATGTACAATAAAGAGGCCGAAACAATCAATTCCACATGATGATAGTGACGAGGACTTGGCTGCCGACATAATAATACCTTATTGGAACGCTTTTTCTGAGTGCCTACGACCCCTTATAGTGCACGTCGTAGATGTGAAAGCAGACGGAAACTGTGGGTATATGGCTGTGGCAGCTCAGTTGGGACTGGGTGAGGACAAATGGAGGCAGGTGAAATATGACTTGCGAGAAGAGATGCAGAACCACGACGGCTTGTACCGACAACTTATGGGTGCCGTGGAATTTAAAAAGAATGTAGTGGCACTGGCCATTTGTTAGACCGTTCAAAAGCTAAATGGTGGATGCAGATGCCAGAAATGGCACATGTCATTGCATCATGCTACGACTGTGTAGTACATATTCTTGCACCTCATCAGTGTGAGACATATTTTCCTTTAAGAACTCCTCCAGTACCCATATCATCCAGACGCCACATAACGTTGGGTCATGTGAACAATAATCACTTCGTTATTGTTTTACTTGCCCCATATGGTCATGTCCCTCCGACTTCAAGTATGTGGCTAAGATACCGTTCCGATGTGTCAGCCGGATGGCCGGCTGCTTATGAGGATAGGATGCATCAATTCCAGTCAATAGTATTTGGTCACGATATTGCAACCGTTGACGTTATTGAAATATTGTAGGATAAAATGTTGTATCATTTTACTATGGATTGTTTATTTCATATTGACAGATTGGTATCATGTCTGCCTAAACGTGCAAATGTTATCATCTGTATGCCGTGCTGTGGTGTATCGTATCTATAAGTTATGCTCAACGATAGACCTACTAATCAAGTTTGCCTCTTACTAAATTTTTGGTGAACGGGTACAAACTGATATATATTGGATTTTGAATGCTTAAAAACACACGCAATCTATCCAGATTTTCTTAAGGGTGTTAATTAATACAACTAATGATAGTTATCATGTTGGTATTATATTATTTTATACGTATCAATAATGTTGTTAACATCGGCATAAGAATATGCGTAATCCAATTGAATAAATATTAAAAACAAAATTTAGAACTCCTCAACGCGCACCACGGGCAAAATCGTTCTCAGCGTCGCGATTAATAACGATTACCGTTACTAATGTCAATCCTGACAATCCATGTAAGATTACTCAGCGCGCAAAATGGTTCAAATCGTGTAAAAATATAACCGTTGTGCGCGCTGAGTAAAATAAGCCAACTAAACCACCGAATTTACTCGAAGCGCACAACAGGTTAAAATTTTTACCCGTTTTGACCCGTTAGGACCCTCTTTCACCCCTTGATAAATTCTGCTCACCGCCCACAGCCATAACCTTCCACAGATTGCTCAAGGAGGAATATCAAACAACAAGTTTTTCGTAGATTGCTCAAGGTGCACAGACGGAAATTCCAAAGATTTGATTTTTATTACTGGGCTCGACATTTACATCACAGTGTCAATTGCTGCGTTCAAACAAATCGGTGAAGCGATAGTAATCGATTTAGAGGTTTTCAACCTAAATTTGTCGAAATCACGATTTGGTAAGTATACAATGTTAAGTACATTTTATTTGATATTCTTATTACAATTACAATGTGTAGAAATAGAAGGAGAAAGTTTTGGTTTTTACTTGCCTGCAGATACAGTTGAGATTGATGGAGATGCTAAAAAATTCCGAGGTAATATTGATTTATCTTTACGTCAATAATGTAACTAATGTTTGGTTCCCGGTCCAATTAGTTGTATGAATTGTTTGATACAGGTGTATAGGGATTATACAGCCGAATTTACAACGATTCAACGTTTTAAAAGTAGAGACGAGCTCTTTCAGTGGATAAAGAGCGTCGGACGACAACAGGGGCATGTGATTGTTACCAGTGCGTCGAGTATGAGTAAATCGTCCAATAGGACTCCCGCTGCCTACTATGCATGTGCAAGAAGCGGGAACTACAGTGGACACCGACCAGTACGAAAGAGCAACCAGCCAGTTAGAACCAACAAGTGTGGATGCCCGTTCAAATTACGTGGTAATGAGGTGGGCGATGGCGGTGAGTGGAGTTTAACGGTCGTTGATGGCAGGCACAACCATCAAGCTGCTAATTATGTCGCAGGCCATTCCGACGACGGGATGTTGCAGGGAAAATAGGTGGAAGCATTGCGAGACTTGGCAAATAGAAAGGTGTCGCCGTCAGCAATTTTGACAGGCCTGAAGGAAACTAAATCCTTCAATGAAACACCAATCAAATCAATTTATAATGCACGTTCCCGATTACTAAGGGGACAGAGTGTGGGTATGGTAAACAAGTTGAAGGAGTTAGCATCACCGTGTAGAATTGTGGGTGATGAGCTTGTGGTGCATGTGGATAATGTTGAGGAGGAGCAGAAGGGAGATGAGGAGAAGGTGGATGAGGCTGAGGAGGCGACTGCATTGGCTGCTTATTGGCAGGATGATGAGGTGGATCGTAATGCGATGGAGCAGGCTGTTGAGAAGTTGGCTCTTAGTGGGCAGGAGCAGAATGCTGCGGAGGAGGATGAGGTTAATGCAGCGGATGAGAATGTGGAGCAGAGGGTGCATGATGTTTATGGGGATGATGAGGTTGAGAATGCAGTGGCTGCTGAGTTGACTGTAGATGATTATGTTATTGGGGAGATGGTGGAGATGGAGGAGACGGTTGCCCTTAACGTGGAGGTGCAGAATGCTGAGGAGGTACTGGTGGAGGATAATGCAGCGGCTGAGACTGTGGAGCCGAAGGTGTATGAGGAGAAGGCGAACGAGGAGGAGGATGATAAGGAAGTGGCTACTGATTTGATTGCTGAGGAGCATACTGGGAAGTTGGTGGATACGGCGGGGACGGTGGAACGTAATGTGGCTGACCAGACTGCTGAGATGGATGAGGGGGAGAATGCAGCTGGGGAGAATGAGGAGCCGCAGGAGGATGAGGCGAATGTGAAGGATGTGGAGGATGAGAAGATAGAGGATACTGGGTTGATGCAAGCTGAGCTTACGTTGGAGTTGGGGGCGACGGTGGAGACGGGGGATCATAATGTGGATGCTCAGACTGCTGGGAGGGAGGAGGAGACGGCTGTGGCCTCGTATTTTGATGAGCACGAGGAGATGGATGGCATGCTTAAACAACTTTCTCCCCTGGTTGATGAGATTTCTGATCATTTTTTGGATGTGACGGAGAAGCCTACAGTTAGGAGGAAGCCTGTTAAGGCTCCACGGTTGCATTCAATTGCGGAGCATACGGCGGCGGCGAAGGAGAAGCCTAAATTGAAGAGGCGGCCTTCGAAGGAAAGTAGTAGGCATCCGAAACTTCAAATAAAGAAGCCGAAACCTTCGTTTCCCCATGATGATTATGTTGATGATTTTCCTGCCAACTTCCTCATACCATATTATTTGGATGTTCATCACAAGCTACAATACCTCATAGTGGGCTGCAAAGACGTGATTTCAGATGGCAACTGTGTGTACATGGCTGTGGCAGTTCAGTTGGGCTTGGATCAATCCGATTGGCCGACTGTCAGAGTTGATTTGCTCCGTGAGATGCGGACATACATCGTCTTGTACAGGCGTGTTATGAGTGATGTTTCATATAATTATAATTTGAAGGCAGTGAACTATTTTATTACTGATAAAGGTGCAGGAAAGGATAATTGGTTGCAGATGCCAGACATGGGACATGTCATTGCGTCATGCTACAACTGTGTAGTACATTTGATTGCAGGTGATATATGTGTGACATTTTTTCCATTGAGAAGTCCTCCAGTAAACCGAGCCTCCAGACTCCACATAACGTTGGGTCATGTGAACAGAAATCACTTTGTTATCCTTCAACTTGAACCAACAGGTGACGTCCCTCTGACTTCAGTTGTGTGGACAAGATCGCATGACGCTGTGGCCGATGGATGGCCGGCTGGTTATGAGCAGAGGATGCAGTCATTCGTTGATAGGGTAAAAGGTACGGATATTGCTACCGCTGATGCTTTTTAGTATCTGTAAGATAAAACGTTTATCAATGTAATGAGTTTTGTTGGTATAAAAATGGACCACTTTGTAAGATGAAATTTTATCATGTTTTCTGAAATGTGCAAATGTCATCATCGGTATGGATTGATGTTGTGTATTATACCAATTACACTGAGCTCAACACTTCAGTAATATTACCCGTTTTGCGCTTCGAGTAATTATGTCTTTACCTACAAAATTGCTCAACGCGCAGAACTGGCAATATTAGTGCCGGTTTTGCGCTCTGGGTATTTTTAATAACATCAACCTTTGTTCCAAATTGTTATGCGATGAGAATGTATCATTGTTAGTGTGTCAAATAGTCCAAGTGATAGTAGGGTTATTGTATCATATATGTTATTGTCTGACAAAATTGCTTACCACAAACTCCCATTGATAAGTTTTGCCCGTTGAGCGACTTTATTAGCCAATTTGTTAGTGGTTACTACAATTGCTCACCATTCACCACGATCAGAACAAATAATTTTGACCGGTTATGCGCGGTGAGCAATTTTGTTAGTGCAAAAAAAAACTCCAACTCGTCCACTCAATAAAATTTGCTGATATATCCACATTTATTACTGCTCGCACCGTGCAAATTTTTAATGGTTAACAGAAATGCTCACAGTGCACAACGGCGATATATTGGAACCTTTGGTCTTACTAAGAGACCCCTCGAGTCTGCAGAGCAGTGTTGGTGAACATACAGAGCAGGGATCGTTAATATACAGCGGATTGCTTCCAGCCGGATGTTCTGCTCAATAATGATTAATGCATGCCTAAGTTTTGCGCGTTGGGATAAACTGTAGCCACTAAAAAAAATAGCCCAACTCGCACAACGGGCAAAATTATGCCCTTAAGCTCGGGCAAAATTACGAGCACAACAGGAAAACAACACGCACAACGGAACAAAATTACGCGCACAACGGGCAAAACAACGCGCACAACGGGCAAAAAGGAAAGCCAGGTGATTGCTTTTTGAGCATATAAAAGGTAGTTTATCAACAATTGTTAAACACACACACAACTAGTAGCCTTATGCCCGGTGTGCGCGTTGAGCAAAGTTGCGACGATAGCGCATTTGCTCAACGCGCCCTGCACGGACTAATTTTGCCCGTTGTACGCTTTGAGCATATTTGTTGGATGCTGTAATTTTTGTTCCAACGGTCAATCATTCACACTCCAATTTTCATCATACTAAAATTGTGATTCCTCAACATGCCAACAGTCAAAATTCACTTAGAAACTTTACCTAATTATGATTAAAACCGATACTTATTCATTCTGAAGACATTTATATTAAATCTGATACCTAGTCAATCTGATTCAGAAACTGCATGCAAACCTTTAGATTAACGCTGATACATATTCAAACGGTGACCTTTCCAAAATGGCCAACCCATTCTAACATACTGAAGTACGTACAGATACAGATCCAAACTGATACATATCCCTTTACTCTTACAAACTGATACATTTGATTGTCTTCGCAGATGTTTGCAATGAAGTGGCGCGTGATCTGCGTGCTTCCCCCTTCAACTTCCGCGAGTTCATCGGGCGCCCATCTTCGTTGCGTTTATTAACGTCCTTGGATAGTTGGATATGAGTGTTGCGTCGTTGTAACCTGCAGTCAACTATGTAGCCGTGTCAAACACAACGTCTGGAACACCGATTCCCCTGTGGCGATGTACCACACGGGCAATGCGCTCCACATCTATGTTGCAGTTGCCGAATTTCTGCCCTGATCTGCTCAAGATGATTGTCATACTAGATGTGTGCAATGACGTGGCACTTTGTCCTTTGTAGGAGACCCCGTGAATTCGAAAGTCGGCAGACCGTTTCGCTTATTACCGTCATTGCTGTCATCGTTGTAACCAGAAGTCAGGACAAAAGACACCGATTGGAACTCCGTTACCGGAGACGATGTAAAACAACACAGGGTTGCATAAGAAGTTGTGTTTGGGAGTGTAAGAGATCAGAAAGGATAGGATGGAGTGTCTGTGCGTCAAAGATGATGTATAGTGAAACGATGAAGGGTTTGATGGAGGAGATGGAGTGTATAAAGAGGAGATGGAGATGGATATGGAGTGTATAGCAAGACATGCAAAACAAATACATAGCCACAATTCATAATAGGAGGGAATAACAATCTTACATGGTACAACACCCAGCAGCTTTCCTGAAACATGTGAGACATCATAGCCAATATCACCCCAAAAGAATATGGTATGATCATCGTACACATTTTTCATAGTGATGTTTGGGACAAATTTTCTCAACGCAGTTGCAACACCCCCCAGCATTGTCAGGGATGCTTGATTATAAATGGACGATAGCCCTTCGTTGCATAAGTTTCCAACATGAACCATTTACCTTTACTTGAAAAGAGTACTGGATGAATGCTATCGTCCATATCTATATCAAGCATGCATGAACAGCTGAAGGACTTATTGTTTCCATACGGAGGTTGTGTGGGCAAATAAAGAAGATGATAGAAGAAAGTAGACGAAGTTTAGAGAAGATGATTGCTCGTTGTCCGCCATTTATAGGGTAAATTGGACCAATCATAATGAAACGTATAAAAAGTCTGTGATCCTACAGTAATGCAATGGATCTCGGGAATCAACATTTAGAGCATTTCCAAAAGGGCTCTGTAACGACCACTTTTCGTTGTACGTTGTTCGTGCAAGTGCTTTTGGCCGTGCACATTTTTATTTTAGACTTTGTTTGTGAACACTTTGTTGTGATATGCCGTTGTGAATGTCTCTGAGAGTATTAAATAGTGGCACTATTTTGAAACGACATTTCTCGAGTCGTTTTCCCACAATTTAATCTTATTCGATGAGACGTGGCGATTTTCACTTTTGACGGGAGACGTTTCTATTTTTAGTTTCGTCGTCTGACGTCGAAATTGAGATCCGTCTTCTTAGTTAGCTTCCTTTCGTTATCACGATCACCCCGATATTTATTTTATAATTTTCGGAGTTTATTTGACGTACTTTATATTTTTAGCAAGGTTTAAAATATTTTTTAAAAATAGTTTTTAAATTAATTTTGGCCAAAGAAAATTTATTTGAGTTTAAAATGTTTTAAAGAATTTTTGAACCAATTTCCAGCTCATTTGGGCCGCACCCTAGCCTTGGGTGAGTTGGAGATGGTGAGATTTGAATTTTAAATATTTTTAAACTCCTAATCCCATTAGGATTAGCCCTAGACCTAGTCAACCCATCTACACTATATAAACAACCTCTAGGAAGATCTATTTTCGCAAGAAAATAACCCTATCCGCTTCCAAAACTCAAATTATCGCTTGCGACGTTTCGTCGCAACGTTGCGACGAACATCTCCCGCACCGACCGAGCCAAACAGCCCAAAACCCCGCACCGACCGGCAGCTGCCTCCGCACCAAGCACCCGCCCCGCTCCGCACAGCCGTCGCCCCGCTTCACCGTGACCGACCGAGAGGAGCTCTAGGTCAGACCGGTCGCCCGCTCCGCACCAAGCATCGCTCCGCACCCGCATCGCTAGCCGCTCTGTCGCCCCGCATCGCACCGTGCCCGACCGACAGAATCCCCCGCTCACGCCCGCACCACTGCACGTTGCAACATTACAACGTTGCAAGCCCCCGCCCTAGCGCCCGACCGGTGCTGTCTCCCACACCGACCGAAGATTTTCTCCGCACCAAGCTTCCGCACGCACCATTGCAGCCCGCTGCGCTGCAACCCTCGTACCCCTAGTGCCCGACCGAAGAAACTCCCCGCACCAAGCGTGTCCGACCGAGAGCCAAACGTCGCAACCCCGCACCCGTCGCACCGCTTGCCACCATGGGCCCCCCAAGTTCTCCAGAGGTATTGTGGGTCCCCTATTGGTCCCTAGGACTACTGTGGGCCCCACCTAGGAGCTTTCTCTTCGACGATTTGCCGTGTAAGATGTTGCGACACGTCGTAGCCCGTCGTCGCACGTGCTAGCTTTGGAATCTGGATTCGTTGCTCCGGTTGCTGCTCTGAACTTTCCAGCGATGAATCTATATTGGAATCAGGACTTGGAGTGCATTCTCTTATTCCAACCCCTGGCGTCTCTATTCGACGCCAGTGTAGCTTTCGCGTCATGTTGAGGTAACGCTTTGCACCCTTAGGACCCCCAACCTATTGCCTGTTAATCAAGACTAAAATTGATGTTTTTAAAATGTTTTAAATGTTTTAAATACACTAATCAAGATTAATAATATGGACTTTAGGCCGGTGGACTTGTGCACGTAGGATAATTGTGATTTTGGACTCATTGGACGGTGTGCTCAGACGTTGTACTTGCAGGCAAGTGAAACTTGCCAACTCTTGTGTAGGGCCATGTTTTAGGCCACTCCCTTGTTTTTAGCGTAAAAGAGACTAGTCAGTGAAATGATAGCTGGCTAGACGCCTACTTGATCTAGTTTGACAATGAAACTAGATCCATTACCTAAATTGATCTAGCTTGACAACGAAGCTAGATCCAACTCTTTAACTTGTTGATCATGCATACTAAACTGCCATGTTTACTTTCCTTACCTGTACGCTTTACTACTTGCCATGTCATGTCATCTATGCATTGAATGTCGCATTCGTAGCACACGCTACAATACTTGTACTTGTACTTCCTTGTCCGGCTAGGTGCACCCCTACGCCATACTTGTTAAAAACACTTCCTGGCTCGTGATCCAGAAGCGAGCATTCCCGTTCAGGGGTAAGGCCCTGGCTCGATACACGTGGAGGGATAGGGATAAACGATCACTTGAGCTTAGGAGTTGGCCTGATCAGCCACTCTAGCCAAAAGGCAGAATCTCAGTGCACGAGGTGCTTACTTTACTTGTCTTGTACTAGTGAGTGTTACTTGTATAACTTGTCATCCATGCCATGTTTAAATGCCATGCTCGTACTTTACTTTACTTTACTTTACTTTACTTGTTGCACTTATACTTTAAACTGCCATGTCATTGCATTCATGCTAGAACTGCTAGGTTGTTTCACCTACTTTCAGTTTCCTTGCAAAAGTCTCTTGTAGACTTGCTGACATGTGCCCCTTGCTCTTTTGGGTGTCACATGTTAGACCATGAGCCAGAGACCGTTGCTGAGTACGTGGTGTTTTGCTGACGCTGAGCCTGAGTCCATGTCTGCCCAGGAGGAGTTTTGTGGACACTGGTGACCATTATTTGAGTCTTTACTGAGCTCCCTTTTGTTTTAGGCCATCTATTAGTTGTCGGTGCCTGGCACCTATACTTTGTACTTTGTACTTTTGTTGGCCATGTTTGGGCCTTTAGACTCTTTTTCTTTTCAGCCTGGTGGCTTTTTCTGTAATGTTGAAACTTGTTTTATGGATATTCTGAGATATCTCTTTTGTCTCATTTCATTATTATTATCTTTGTTTCGTTCACGTTGCAAGGACCTGTAGTTTTAAATTTGATTGACGCTTATCGGACTTGCAGCTTTGCAGCTTCAAGTCTGAGCGGACATTCTCACACTTCGCCTCTATATTTTTGGGAAGCGGGGCGTGACAGGTTTTGTTGGTAGCACATGCAGGTCCAGTCTTGCAATTGCAAATCTACGGAACACCGATAATAACGGAATGTCCATTAAATAAATTGCAACATCCGAGTCATAAGCCCTGAGTCTAGTCGTTTTCCTATGTCACTAGGTGATATGAAGACTTAGTTAGACGTTTGTGCTTGCTAGTTAGAGGCCTCTGATTGTTAGTTAGACTCCCTGTCAGCCATTGATTTAATCGTCGTAGGAGTTACCTTAGTGGTTCTTGTCTAACTCTGACCATATTAGACTTCTAGAATTTCCTTTAGTCGTTCGCTTGGGTTCATCGATTTCGGACCAAGCTGAACGCATCTCATTACCGTCTAGCTCCTTAGAAAGTCTTAGCGCTTAGTTTCGTGGTTGGTCGACTGTAGGAGTTTCCCCGTAGATTCTCCTGATTCATATCCTAGGCGTATGTATGTTTTGATCATCTGACCAATTTCCTTGCCTCGATTCACGAGATCGCCTCATGACGATCGTCGTCAATTTTCGAACCTCTCCATTACAAACCTTGAATCTTCTGAAAGTATTTTTCGATTTCCTCTTCCCCTAAGTTTAAATTTGTTCAAATTTTAATATATATATCTTATATTTCATACTCCTTCGTTGACTTGAATTCTTAAAAATTTTGTCGAAATTTTGAATACTAGCTTATGGTATTTTCCCAACCTACACATTTTACGTATGGAAATACACTTTCCCTTTCATATATTAATTTTATTCTGAACCGTACTTTTATTTTGTCCAATTCGACTTATAATTTCCTTTCTTATTATGCCATTCAAACGACACATCGCGCTTCCTTTTAATATACTTTTCAAGTCACCTGGGATTTTAGTTTTCAGCCAGTCGATGTTATGCTCATCGTTTTCCCTGTTTCAGTTAAACTACAGCCGACCTCCTGCTCATTGCTAAAACTACAAGCGGCAAAGGCATTCCGGAAAAGAAAGGTGTATTATCCAACTGGCCTTCGCTTCTTACTTTCAACACCTCTTTTCTGTCCATGTCTTGACTCATTCTTTCCCTTACTCTTTTGATTCTTGATGTCGCTAATAGAACAGATATATTCACATCGCTTTATTCTACTTTGGTGAGTAGCCAGAAGCAGAAAATATAGGGACTTTTCCTCTCCTTCGAAGTGACCGAATATATATTCGGACGCTGAGAATAGATAAGTCTTCATATGAAAATTAGGTCAAAAGGATTCCAGTTCCGCCAAAGAACCTAATCAAAGCAGCATTCGAACTTCCCCCGCTATCTTTCTCTTTCTGTACTCGGAAAAAAAGAAAAGGAAAAGCTAACCGCGCGGAAAGAAATTCGTTCGTCACTCAGACAAACTAGCTAAGAAACTTCTTGAGTTACAGACTTTGGGGGGAAGAGGGCCCTGTGACTATCTGAATCAATTCAGTTCTGTTTTGCTTGCTAAAGCAATCACCTTTTAGCCAAAATGCTTATTTCATAACCACTTCCTGATTTAGACCCTCCATGATTTGATTTTAAAGCTTTACTATCAATTTTTATAATTCTACTACCAAGTTATTATTATTATCTTTCCGCTCACCATACATACTTTTAGAATAATTTCTAGACTAAATTGAATTTCAATTATTTTTTTATATCCGTACCAGGTTCGTTGTGCTCGTATGCTAAGAGTTTTGTGTAAACCAGTTTTAATTTTTTTGCACATCCTGGTTCCTCTAAAAGTAGTTCCAATATTGATCATTTTAAATTTTCTTTCCATGGCTTAAAGACTTTGAAAGCGTTTAACACGAGCTTAAATTCTTCAGTTACTTTAATTTCATTTCCAAAATTTTGCCAAAATTATATTAAATTAATGCCGTAAAATATTTTCTAAAAACTACGTCCTTAATTTTCGTGTGAATGATTTACTTCCTTTTCTTAATGATTTTCGATAAGTCAATAAAACATTTTCTCTTATTATGAATATTCGACTCAAACTTATTTTGAACAACTCGTTTTATCGACCTCCAAATATTTTTATACAGAAGAGGATTCCAACTTTTGAAGTACAACGGTTTTCAAATTTCACGTATTTTAGCTTATGTTACTTCATTTCTCAATCCTATATAAGTATCACTACATCTCCCTTTCCCCTACCTAAACATTCACCAATGAGTCACTGTTTCATCTAACCAAGTTGTCCCCTTATAGTCATCCTATCTGAACTCGTGCTTATCGATCATTCCCTCGTCACGCTTTCGACCTCGACCTCCCTTTGTTGCTTAGACTTTAGCGCCCGTCAATGTCTGTGTCAACTCTAAGTTGTTAGTAGGCCCTTGGACCTTGTGATGTAGTCGTAGTGCACGTACCTAAGTTGTGTACGTGGACTTGAATGAGTAAACCCCCATAGCATATTGATGCTTGCCTATTGTGTGATATATATATACTCGGAGTTATTCGTGATATTATGAGGTTATTTGTGTGTTAATATTTATAGCTTTGTGTGTGGTTAGCTATACCATACTAGAGATGCATGTGTATATAAGAGTTAGTGATGGAATATCTATTGGAGTGTATGTAGTTAGAGATACTTGTAATGATTGAAATAAAATGATTGGTAGAGCTATGTGTATGCTAGGTGTGATAATAATAGGTGTATGTATAGTTAAGTGAGTAGGCCTACTATATGACCTATATGTTAGTACGTGTGAGTATGTGCTCGTATGTAGGTAGGTATTGTGCTTAGACGTAAGTAGTTATGTTTTGTTGCATGAGTATATAGGTGATATACATATGGTAGTAGGATTATAATTTTGATTGGTATTGCTTGCTTTTACGGGATGTTGTGTGCGTGCATACCGTGAGGTATACACGACTATTGCACATCTTAACTATGTATGAATAGGTGTTGGTATACTAATTATAGGTAGTAGACTATGGTTTGAATATATATGTTACATGTGTGTGACTATACGATGAATGCGTATGTATTAGGGAGTGTATTATAATTATACGTGTGCTGATGTCTGTATTATTATTATGGTATATATAGTGATTGAACTATGTGAGTATTACCTGACTAATATTAAGTGTGATTGACTTACGGTATGTATATAGTTATATTGGTACACATATATATATTGGAGTGGTACTGGTATAGGTATAAAGGTCGTGTTACGTATATAGAATATTCTGATATGTGTATTGAGTCTCACTCAAGCCTGAGTGGGTATACTCTAAGTATATTGCTATGTATGTCTGTAGTTTGAATATAGCGATGTTTGATGTATGTATAGTGATAGAAGTGTTCGTGCCTGGTTGTGTTACGCACATGCTTGTGGGTCGCTATACCAGTATATAGTTATAGGTGTTGGTCTTGAGGTATAGCTATTTACTAAGGACTTGCCTGTGTGAACGTATGTGTGCTAGCTAAACTAGGTGTGTATGTGTATTGGATATATGATGGTATGATTGGTGTATGTAAATGAAATGTTAGCGTGTATGGGTGTGCACCATGCACGGGTAAGTATGTGCTTAGTTATAGGTATTGATGACTATGGTATATGTGGCGTGTCGTAAATACAGTTATAGGACCGTATGTGATGTGAATATATGGTGAACTATTTGCATGCATTTGAATGACTAAATATTATGAAACTATAGTAGTGGTGAATGCATATTAGATATAGTAAAACCTGATTTAATAATGGTATGGTGTGACTACATGTGTTGAGATGGTTGGTATCGGATGAATATTGGGGAGTAGTATTCCCATGTTTGTTTTGTGCATAGGTAGTTATCTATACGTAGAACAATGATTGTATTTGCTAGTGTGAGAACATACTTATATGAGTGTCTGAAATATTGTTTTGTGTTAGGTAAGTAGTGGTTATATAAGGGATGTATGCTTATATATATGATTGAATTACGTGTATGAAATTGACTGACTATAATAGGTATAAGTGCAGAACGTACGTGAATATATATATACATGCTGGTAGTGTTAATGTTTGACTACCTAGTGCATATATAAGCACTTGTAATGACTATACCTGGTTTGAAGTATAATGTGACATGATTGGGGTAGTTACTAGAACGACTAGATATGTTATAAAGTCTGAGGACGGACTTTATTCTAAGGTGGGGAGGATGTAACGACCACTTTTCGTTGTACGTTGCTCGTGCACGTGCTTTTGGTCGTGCACGTGTTTATTTTAGACTTTGTTTGTTTGTGAACACTTTGTTGTGATATGCCGTTGTGAACGTCTCTAAGAGTATTAAATAGTGGCGCTATTTTGGAACGACATTTCTTGAGTCGTTTTCCCACAATTTAATCTTATTCGATGAGACGTTGCGATTTTCACTTTTGACGGGAGACGTTTCTATTTTTAGTTTCTTCGTCCGACATCGAAATTGAGATCCGTCTTTTTAGTTAGCTTCCATTCGTCATCACGATCACCCCGATATTTATTTTATAATTTTTGGAGTTTATTTGACATACTTTATATTTTTAGCAAGGTTTAAAATATTTTTATAAGCTAGGTTTTAAATTAATTTCGGCCAAAGAAAATTTATTTGAGTTTAAAACGTTTTAAAGAATTTTTGAGCCAATTTTCAGCTCATTTGGGCCGCACCCTAGCCTTGGGTGAGTTGGAGATGGTGAGATTTGAATTTTAAATATTTTTAAACTCCTAATCCCATTAGGATTAGCCCTAGACCTAGTCAACCCATCTAAACTATATAAACAACCTCTAGAAAGACCTATTTTCGCAAGAAAATAACCCTAGCCGCTTCCAAAACTCAAATTCTTGCTTGCGATGTTTCGTCGCAACGTTGCGACGAACATCTCCCGCACCGACCGAGCCAAACAGCCCAAAACCCCCGCACCGACCGGCAGCTGCCTTCGCACCAAGCACCCACCCCGCTCCGCACAGCTGTCGCCCCGCTTCACCGTGCCCGACCCAGAGGAGCTCTCGGTTAGACCGGTCGCCCGCTCCGCACCAAGCATCGCTCCGCACCCGCATCGCTAGCCGCTCTATCGCCCCGCATCGCACCGTGCCCGACCGACAGAATCACTCGCTCACGCCCGCAATGCTGCACGTTGCAACATTACAACGTTGCAAGCCCCCACCCTAGCGCCCGACCGATGCTGTCTCCCGCACCGACCGAAGATTTTCTCCGCACCAAGCTTCCGCCCGCACCATTGCAGCCCGCTGCGCTGCAACCCTCGCACCCCTAGTGCCCGATCGAAGAAACTCCCCGCACCAAGCGTGTCCGACCGAGAGCCAAACGTCGCAACCCCGCACCCGTCGCACCGCTTGCCATCGTGGGCCCCCCCAAGTTCTCCAGAGGTATTGTGGGTCCCCTATTGGTCCCTAGGACTACTATGGGCCCCACCTAGGAGCTTTCTCTTCGACGATTTGCTGTGTACGACCTTGCGACACGTCGTAGCCCGTCGTCGCACGTGCTAGCTTTGGAATCTGGATTCGTTGCTCCGGTTGCTGCTCTGAACTTTCCAGTGAGGAATCTATATTGGAATCAGGACTTGGAGTGCGTTCTCTTATTCCAACCCCTGGCGTCGCTATCCGACGCCAGTGTAGCTTTCGCGTCGTGTTGAGGTAACGCTTTGCACCCCTAGGACCCCCAACCTATTTCCTGTTAATCAAGACTAAAATTGATGTTTTTAAAATGTTTTAAATGTTTTAAATACACTAATCAAGATTAATAATATGGACTTTAGGCCGGTGGACTTGTGCACGTAGGATAATTGTGATTTTGGACTCATTGGACGGTGTGCTCAGACGTTGTACTTGCAGGCAAGTGAAACTTGCCAACTCTTGTGTAGGGCCATGTTTTAGGCCACTCCCTTGTTTTTAGCGTAAAAGAGACTAGTCAGTGAAATGATAGCTGGCTAGACGCCTACTTGATCTAGTTTGACAACGAAACTAGATCCGTCACCTAAATTGATCTAGCTTGACAACGAAGCTAGATCCAACTCTTTAACTTGTTAATCATGCAGACTAAACTTCCATGTTTACTTTCCTTACCTGTACGCTTTACTACTTGCCATGTCATGTCATTCATGCATTGAATGACGCATTCGTAGCACACGCTACAATACGTGTACTTGTACTTCCTTGTCCGGCTAGGTGCACCCCTACGCCATACTTGTTAAAAACACTTCCTGGCTCGTGATCCAGAAGCGAGCATTCTCGTTCGGGGGTAAGTCACTGGCTCGATACACGTGGAGGGGTAGGGATAAACGATCACTTGAGCTTAGGAGTTGGCCCGATCAGCCACTCTAGCCAAAAGGCGGAATCTGTAACGACTGGTTTTCATGTATCTGGATTTATTATATTATAATATATGTTTTGGTGGATTTTCTCCTCATGTGTGGTTTTCGTCTCCGTAATTTTCATTTTCGATCGTTTCGTCGTGTTTTCTCGTTTCTTCCTTAGGATCGTCGATTTCGGAGTAAGTCATTCATGACGGGCTCCATAACGGTCGTATCTTACTATTAGATCAAGCCTAGGAGTCTTAGGAATCGATCCCGGGGCTCCGCGCTCCGTATCGGAACTTTTGGTGCTAATTAGCCGGTGTAAGAAGGGCCACCGACCGACTAGATGACGATCAAGTCGGTCGTCAAACCTTCTTGAACCGACTAGTTGGCTTTCTAAATTATTCTGGAGTTACTGTTTATCGTTAGTCGGTCTAAGAACGTTGGTTGACCGACTAGGTTGCAAACTAGTCGGTCGGCAATGCTTCTTTAACCGACTAACTCATCAACTATTTTTGACACTAGTTACTGTTTACTCTTAGTCGGTCTAAGAACGTTCATCGACCGACTAGATCTCAAACTAGTCGGTCAGTAGTTGTTCTTGGACCGACTAACTCTTAGTTCAGGTTTTCGACTGGAGTTACTGTTTACACTTAGTCGGTCTGCGTTGTTCAACCGACCGACTAGATCTCAAACTAGTCGGTCAGCAGTTGTTCTTTGACCGACTAAGCAGTGCAGGAAACCCTAGTGGTTGCTCGGCGCTATTCTCACGTTCCCTACGCGGTAATACTCGATTCCTTTAAATTTTAGCATAACCCACATTGACATTGTGAAACCCTAATAAAATGGATTGTTAGATGATTAGGGTTCTAATAAGAAACCTATTTAGGATCATTGTGCTAATAATTGTTTTGCCATAACAGTGATCCATTCCGTAGTTAGCTTGTGTGACGATCTTCATTGCTCGTCAATCCCGGTATCAGGCAAGTGAAACTTGCATCCCTTGATTTAGGCCATGTCTTAGGCCATTTACCTTGCTTTAGCGTAAAAGAGACTAGACGGTGAAAGGATAGCCGTTTAGACGCCATTGACCTAGCTTGACAACGAAGCTTGGTCCGTCACCTTCATCATGCTTGTATGTCACGTTTACTTTTCCTAAACGGTACGCGTATTAACTGTTCATGTCATCCATGCATCCTTAACTGTTATTGCATTATAACTGTCACGTTTAAATACAATTAACGGTACGCGAATATGTTCATGTCATTGCATTTTGCCTGTCACGTTTAAATACAATTAACGGTACGCGAATATGTTCATGTCATTGCATTTTGCCTGTCACGTTTAAATACAATTAACGGTATGCGAATATCTGCTCATGTCATTGCATGCTTGAATACTCATCGTGATTGCGTAGCTTCGCTACATACTTGTACTATTTGTCCCGACTAGGCACCCACCTTGCGTGGGCACCATCTTTGCCAAATACACTTTCTGGCTCGTGTTCCAGAAGACGAGCTCATCACAGCCTGAGGGCAATAGGGCCCTCGTTGAGTGATCCCTTGTACTTGATACTTGAACACAGCCTGAGGGCAATAGGGCACTCGTTGAGTGATCCCTTGTACTTTACTTGTTACTTGACATTACATGTCACCCCTACTACTTGATACTTGCTACTTGCACTTTACCTTACTCTACTTGTTACCACCTTACCTTACTTGTCATGCACCATACTTTAACTGCTAGGTTGCTAGTTTACCTTTCTTTCCATTTCCTTGCACAAGTCTTCCGACTTGCTGACATGTGCCCCTTTTCTCTTTTGGGTGACACATGTTAGAGCCCGAGCCTGAGTTACTTGCTGAGGACGTGGTGTTCGCTGACGTTGAGTCAGGTCCCGCGTTGATCGAGGACTACGTTGACACTGGGGATCAGTCTTAGTGTTTTCGTTTAGCTTCTTTTGTTAGACTGCCTAGTTGTCGGTGCGTGGCACCTAGTTGATACTCTGTTTTGTTTGTGTTGCTTTTGTTTGGCCTTGTTCTGGGCCTTAGACTCTTTCCTGTTAGCCTGGTGGCTTTCCTGTGATGTTGAATATTTTGTGGACAAACTTTGGGATTGATATTTCATATCCGTCTCTTTATTACTATTATTGTTGTTGTTCCTTTTGCGATTACAGGGACCTGCTTATACTAAATTGACGCTTATCAGGCGTGCAGCTTCACAGCTCCACGTTTGAGCGGACCTTCTCACATCTCGCCTCCATTTTAGGGAAGCGGGGCGTGACAGGTTTTAGTGGTGGCCCATGCAGGTCCTTCTGTTACTGCAAATATTAGGGATAACAATAATAATATAAGATTGTCCAACAAATAAATTCGATATCCGAGTCATAAGCTATGAGTCTAATCTGCTTCGTTTTCTGTGTCATTAGATGGCAGGAAGGCGATTCACCCGTGGTGGGGGTAGTGGTGCACTCCCTCATGATGAGGAGCCTGAGCGGGAACCCACCAACGGAGCGATGATGCAGATGATGCTTCAGATGATGCAAGTGCAGCAGGGCGTGCTCCTGCAAGTCCAGAATGCTCCACTTGCTCGAGCTGCCCGGGCACTTCCAGATGTCCCTCGCTCCGAGCCGGGAGCGAAGCAATTTCGGGAGCTGGGTCCCGCATATTTTGATGGGTCTGAGGGTCCTCTGGCTGCCGATGAGTGGATTCGGAACATTGAGGATAAGCTGGCAATGGCGAAGATTTACCCGGCTGGATGGGTTGATATGGCTAAGAGGCAGCTGAAGGACAATGCCAGAAATTGGTGGGATGCTGAAGAGAAGATGCTGGTGGAGCCGATAGTTTGGGCTACCTTCAAGTCCAGATTTGATGGAGAGTTCTTCCCGAAGGCTGCTAAGCAGGTGATGCTGCAGCGCTTCATAGATCTGAAGCAGGGGAGCTTGTCGGTGGATCAGTACCACCAGTAGTTCACGAGGCTCAGTCGGTTTGCACCAAAGATGGTGCAAGATGCCGATGAGAAAGCTCAGCGATTTCTTCAGGGACTTGCCTTAGATCTTCAGAGCTTTGTGACCTCTTCTGACCTGGAGACATATCAGATGGTTCTGATCGCTGCGAGGCGGTAGGAGTTGAATTTGAACCAGAGGAAGGGACATGTTTCCGGTGCTGGGAAGATGCCTATGGAGCAGGCCAAGACGGTGGTTAGGCTTGGTTTCAAGCCTAATCATCCGGTGCAGTTCAAGAGGCCAGGAGGGCCTATTCTGAAGACTTGCCATTTCTGTGGCAAGACTGGACACCTCAGGGATCAGTGTAGGAGGTTTCTAGGACAGTGCATTGTCTGCGGAGATCCTGCCCACACCATCAGGGAGTGTCCGAAGTCGAAGCAGCCTTGGCGGGCTCCTATTGCAGCACAGCCGTTGCAGCAGCGAGCTCCTGTGCCCGTTGGATGTGGAGCGCCTCTTGTTCCACAGAGACAGGCCTTTCGACAGGCTGTTCCGCCGAGAGGGCAGGCCTTTCTGATGACTGAGGAGGAGAGCATGGCCGTGGATGAGGTTATTACAGGTAACGCTCATTCTAACTATTTTCTTCCTTAGTTTGATTGTTGATTTTGTTGGTTGCTTGCTCATGCTTGTTACTAGAATAGGATTTGATTGCTAGATTGGTTGCTAGGTGTGGTTTTGGTTTGCACATTTCCTGCATGAGTCCTCTTTGACTCTGGTGCGTCGATGTGCATTTTGGCCCGGAGCTTCGTGGAGAAGCATTCCTTGTCGACGTCCTCTCTCCCTAAGAGTTGGCATATCGTCACAGGGAACGGTGCAGTCTCGGTGCATCGTGGGTACATTTCTTGCCCGTTGGTGGTTTGTGGACGTGAGCTTTGTGCTGATTTCATTGTCCACGACATCATCAATTACGATGCGGTCCTTAGGATGGATTGGCTTGCGAGCTTCTATGCTACGATTGACTGTCGGAGGAAGAAGGTGGTGTTTGAGATTCCCGGACATCCGGTATTTGAGTTCAGTCGTGGTAGCAGTTCGCTGGGTCCGGTCCGATTTCGGGCTAGACCAGTGGATGTCGTGGCTATGCAGATGGAGTTGGAGTGGCCAGCTGTGGTGTGAGATTTTGGTGACGTCTTCCCCGAGGAGATGTCTGGATTGCCGCCTGATCGAGCTTTGGAGTTTTCTATTGATCTTGTCCCAGGTGCGCAGCCCATTTCGAAGGCACCATATCGTATGGCGCCAGCAGAGTTGGAGGAGTTGCGCAGGCAGTTGGATGAGCTTATGCAGAAGGGTTACATCAATCCTAGTGTGTCCCCGTGGGGAGCGCCGGTGTTGTTGGTGAAGAAGAAGGATGGTTCGCGTCGCATGTGCGTGGATTATCGGGAGTTGAATGCGGTGACCATTAAGAATAAATACCCGTTGCCTCGCATCGATGATATTTTTGATCAGCTTGGAGGTTCGAGGGTGTTTTCTAAATTGGATTTGAGAAGTGGTTACCATCAGTTGAAGGTGAAGAAGGATGATGTTCCGAAGACAGCGTTCAAGACGAAGTATGGACACTATGAGTTTGTGGTTATGCCTTTCGGCGTAACTAACGCGCCCGCAGTTTTCATGAATCTGATGAACCTGATTTTCTACGACTTTTTGGATAAGTTTGTTGTTATCTTTATTGACGACATTCTGATCTATTCGAAGTCGGAGGAAGAGCATGCCTCGCACTTGAGGACGGTATTGGAGATCTTGAGGAAGCATCGTTTGTATGCTAATTTTTCGAAGTGCGAGTTTTGGCTGGATAGAGTTGCTTTTCTCGGGCATGTGGTGACTGGAGATGGAATTTCAGTGGATCCCGAGAAGATTAGGGCCATCAGAGAGTGGCCCGTTCCGTCGTCAGCGTCTGAGATTCGGAGTTTCCTTGGGCTTGCTGGTTACTACCGGCGATTCATTAAGGACTTTTCTCATATTTCTGAGCCAATGACCAGGTTGACACGGAAGGATGTACCTTTTGTTTGGTCGGGTGATTGTGAGAGTGCTTTTGGTGTTCTAAAGGAGAGGTTGACGACTGCCCCTATTCTTGTGGTGCCTGATCGCAGCGGTGGATTTGAGATCTTTTACGATTCTTCTGGCAAGGGTCTCGGTTGTGTGTTGCATCAGCACGGGCACGTTGTGGCTTATGCGTCTCGTCAGCTTAAGGTACATGAGAAGAACTACCCGACGCATGATTTGGAGTTGGCTGCCGTTGTGTTTGCTCTTAAGATTTGGAGGCACTTCCTGCTGAGTGAGAAAGTGAAGATTTTCACCGATCACAAAAGCTTGAAGTATATTTTTACTCAGAAGGAGCTCAACATGCGACAGCGTCAATGGTTGGAGCTTATGGCAGATTATGAGATTGATTTGCAGTATCACCATGGCAAGGTGAATGTGGTCCCGGATGCGCTGAGTAGGCTTCCAGCGGTGATGATTTTGACCTCGCAGTGGAGATTGTAGCAGGATTTTTGCGAGTCTGGTGTTGAGATTGTTCTTCCTGGGGAGGCTTCTTCGTTGATGTACATGCAGGTACAGTCGACGATCGTGGACCGGATTAAGGCTGGCCAGGCTGAGGATCCGAAGCTGGTGAGGATTCGGGAGCAGGTGGAAGCCGGTCTGCGGACTGAATTTTTGATTCATGAGGATGGCTCGCTGAGGTTTGGAGCCAGGTTGTGTGTGCCAGCTGGAGATATTAGAGAGGAGTTGATGGTGGAGGCACACAGTTCGCCGTATTCTGTGCATCCTGGTGGCACCAAGATGTACCAGGATCTTCGTCTGAATTATTGGTGGCATGGTATGAAGAGGAGTGTGGCTCGGAGTGTGGCCAAGTGTCTGGTTTGCCAGCAAGTGAAGGCGGAGCATCAGCGTATGGCCGGGTTGCTACAACCGCTTCCGATTCCGGAGTGGAAATGGCAACACATCACTATGGATTTCGTGACTGGACTACCTCGGAGTCCGAAGCAGAATGACGCGATTTGGGTGATCGTAGATCGATTGACCAAGTCTGCGCACTTTATTCCGTTCCGAGTGGGACAGTCCACTGAGGCGCTAGCAAGGAGATATATGGAGGTAAAATTCTTTTACTCTCCGTTTTATTTCCTTTTCCTAGTTTGGATAGTGATGTAACGTGAATCGTGCAGAAGGTTGTGCGACTTCATGGAGTCCCCGTGAGTATCGTGTCAGACAGAGACACGAGGTTCACATCTCAGTTCTGGCAGAGTTTACAGAAGAGTTTGGGTACGCGTCTGAGTTTCAGTACGGTGTACCATCCGCAGACGGATGGTCAGTCCGAGAGGACGATTCAGATTTTGGAAGACATGCTGAGGGCGTGCATGTTGGATTTCAAGGGTTCGTGGGAGGACCATCTACATCTGGTAGAGTTTTCTTACAACAACAGCTTCCAGGCGAGTATTGGCATGGCGCCTTTCGTCGCTCTTTATGGGAGGAAATGTCGATCGCCATTGAGTTGGGATGACATTGGTGATCGGGAGTTGTTAGGACCTGAGATGATCGTGGAGGCCGTGGATATCGTCAGGAACATTTGGGAGAGGTTGAGGATTGCTCAGGACCGTTTTAAGCATTGGGCGGATGCTAAACGTCGTCATTTGGAGTTTCAGCCGGGCGACCATGTGTTCTTGAAGATTTCCCCGAATCGCGGTGTGATTCGTTTTGGGAAGCGAGGGAAGTTGAGCCCGCGATACATTGGACCGTTTGACGTTTTGGAGAGGGTTGGCGAGGTAGCTTATCGCTTAGCCTTGCCGCCATCTTTGGAAGGAGTTCACAATGTTTTCCATGTGTCGCAGCTTCGTCGATACATTGGCGATCCATCTCATGTGGTGGATTTTTCGGAGATTACCGTTCGCCCCGATTTGACGTATGACCAGCATCCAGTGCAGATTCTAGACATGCGTCAGAAATCGCTTCGGAACAAGATTGTCAATCTTGTGAGGGTGATGTGGCGACACGGCTCGCCTGGAGAGTCTACTTGGGAGAATGAGGATGAGATGCGAGAGCGTTTCCCACTTTTGTTTCCGGACACGTGAGTGTTTGGAAATTCCGAGGACAGAATTTTTCTTAAGTTGGGGAGGATGTAACGACTGGTTTTCATGTATCTGGATTTATTATATTATAATATATGTTTTGGTGGATTTTCTCCTCATGTGTGGTTTTCGTCTCCGTAATTTTCATTTTCGATCGTTTCGTCGTGTTTTCTCGTTTCTTCCTTAGGATCGTCGATTTCGGAGTAAGTCATTCATGACGTGCTCCATAACGGTCGTATCTTACTATTAGATCAAGCCTAGGAGTCTTAGGAATCGATCCCGGGGCTCCGCGCTCCGTATCGGAACTTTTGGTGCTAATTAGCCGGTGTAAGAAGGGCCACCGACCGACTAGATGACGATCCAGTTAGTCGTCAAACCTTCTTGAACCGACTAGTTGGCTTTCTAAATTATTCTGGAGTTACTGTTTATCGTTAGTCGGTCTAAGAACGTTGGTTGACCGACTAGGTTGCAAACTAGTCGGTCGGCAATGCTTCTTTAACCGACTAACTCATCAACTATTTTTGACACTAGTTACTGTTTACTCTTAGTCGGTCTAAGAACGTTCATCGACCGACTAGATCTCAAACTAGTCGGTCAGTAGTTGTTCTTGGACCGACTAACTCTTAGTTCAGGTTTTCGACTGGAGTTACTGTTTACACTTAGTCGGTCTGCGTTGTTCAACCGACCGACTAGATCTCAAACTAGTCGGTCAGCAGTTGTTCTTTGACCGACTAAGCAGTGCAGGAAACCCTAGTTTTGCCCTAGCCGCCACCAAACTCTATAAATACCCCTCCAAACGTTTTCTTCTCCTCCCTCACGACCTAAAACCCTAATTTCTCCCCCATTGAGCCCCCATCTCCCCCAAACCATTAATCCTTCATCCTAAGCTCATCCTCCATCATCCAAACCCTCCCTCAACTCATTCCACCTCTCATCTTCCCCAAATCTACACCAAATCCCCAAAATCCCCCAAAACCCTATTTCTCCAAACTTCTCCAATCATTTCCAGATCTGAACCCTATGTTCCCCGGAGCGTTTCTTCTGTCGCCGTGGTTGCTCAGCGCTATTCTCACGTTCCATACGCGGTAATACTCGATTCCTTTAAATTTTAGCATAACCCACATTGACATTGTGAAACCCTAATAAAATGGATTGTTAGATGATTAGGGTTCTAATAAGAAACCTATTTAGGATCATTGTGCTAATAATTGTTTTGCCATAACAGTGATCCATTCCGTAGTTAGCTTGTGTGATGATCTTCATTGCTCGTCAATCCCGGTATCAGGCAAGTGAAACTTGCATCCCTTGATTTAGGCCATGTCTTAGGCCATTTACCTTGCTTTAGCGTAAAAGAGACTAGACGGTGAAAGGATAGCCGTTTAGACGCCATTGACCTAGCTTGACAACGAAGCTTGGTCCGTCACCTTCATCATGCTTGTATGTCACGTTTACTTTCCCTAAACGGTACGCGTATTAACTGTTCATGTCATCCATGCATCCTTAACTGTTATTGCATTATAACTGTCACGTTTAAATACAATTAACGGTACGCGAATATGTTCATGTCATTGCATTTTGCCTGTCACGTTTAAATACAATTAACGGTACGTGAATATGTTCATGTCATTGCATTTTGCCTGTCACGTTTAAATACAATTAACGGTACGCGAATATCTGCTCATGTCATTGCATGCTTGAATACTCATCGTGATTGCGTAGCTTCGCTACATACTTGTACTATTTGTCCCGACTAGGCACCCACCTTGCGTGGGCACCATCTTTGCCAAATACACTTTCTGGCTCGTGTTCCAGAAGACGAGCTCATCACAGCCTGAGGGCAATAGGGCACTCGTTGAGTGATCCCGTGTACTTGATACTTGAACACAGCCTGAGGGCAATAGGGCACTCGTTGAGTGATCCCTTGTACTTTACTTGTTACTTGACATTACATGTCACCCCTACTACTTGATACTTGCTACTTGCACTTTACCTTACTCTACTTATTACCACCTTACCTTACTTGTCATGCACCATACTTTAACTGCTAGGTTGCTAGTTTACCTTTCTTTCCGTTTCCTTGCACAAGTCTTCCGACTTACTGACATGTGTCCCTTTTCTCTTTTGGGTGACACATGTTAGAGCCTGAGCCTGAGTTACTTGCTGAGGACGTGGTGTTCGCTGACGCTAAGTCAGGTCCCGCGTTGATCGAGGACTACGTTGACACTGGGGATCAGTCTTAGTGTTTTCGTTTAGCTTCTTTTGTTAGACTGCCTAGTTGTCGGTGCGTGGCACCTAGTTGATACTCTGTTTTGTTTGTGTTGCTTTTGTTTGGCCTTGTTCTGGGCCTTAGACTCTTTCCTGTTAGCCTGGTGGCTTTCCTGTGATGTTGAATATTTTGTGGACAAACTTTGGGATTGATATTTCATATCCGTCTCTTTATTACTATTATTGTTGTTGTTCCTTTTGCGATTACAGGGACCTGCTTATACTAAATTGACGCTTATCAGGCGTGCAGCTTCACAGCTCCACGTTTGAGCGGACCTTCTCACGTCTCGCCTCCATTTTAGGGAAGCGGGGCGTGATAGAATCTTAGTGCTCGAGGTGCTTACTTTACTTGTCTTGTACTAGTGAGTGTTACTTGTATAACTTGTCATCCATGCCATGTTTAAATGTCATGCTCGTACTTTACTTTACTTTACTTTACTTTACTTGTTGCACTCATACTTTAAACTGCCATGTCATTGCATGCATGCTAGAACTGCTAGGTTGTTTCACCTACTTTCAGTTTCCTTGCACAAGTCTCTTGTAGACTTGCTGACATGTGCCACTTGCTCTTTTGGGTGTCACATGTTAGACCCTGAGCCAGAGACCGTTGCTGAGTACGTGGTGTTTTGCTGACGCTGAGCCTGAGTCCATGTCTGCCCAGGAGGAGTTTTGTGGACACAGGTGACCATTCTTTGAGTCTTTACTGAGCTCCCTTTTGTTTTAGGCCATCTGTTAGTTGTCGGTGCGTGGCACCTATACTTTGTTCTTTGTACTTTTTTTGGCCATGTTTGGACCTTTAGACTCTTTTTCTTTTCAGCCTGGTGGCTTTTTCTGTGATGTTGAAACTTGTTTTATGGATATTCTGAGATATCTCTTTTGTCTCATTTCATTATTATTATCTTTGTTTCGTTCGCGTTGCAAGGACCTGCAGTTTTAAATTTGATTGACGCTTATCGGACTTGCAGCTTTGCAGCTTCAAGTCTGAGCGGACCTTCTCACGCTTCGCCTCTATATTTTTGGGAAGCGGGGCGTGACAGGCTCCCTAAATTATTTTAGAATGTGGAAAAAAATAGGTTAATTACTCTCCACGCAAAACCATGAAACCCTACGGGTTTTCGCCTTGATCACATAATAGGAAAATTACTCTCAACAATAATACTCTCCACTAAGATTTTTTAATACATTTTATTCGCCGCGCACACCGGGCTAAATAATACAGAAGCGAGTAACTATCATAATTGCTCACCACGCAGAACGCATAGAAAACGAGAATTTCTCAATGCGCACAACGCAGAACGCATGACAGCGAATTGTATTGATGAGAAGAAGTAGAGTTACATCGAAGACCCCGTCATGCTACAGAGGGGTTCTCGTGAATATACAAAAGACTGCTCGTCAATCTACAGCGGATTGATATCAGACATATGAAGAGACTTTAATTGCGATGGGAGAGAATTGATGTAGCTGGAGCGATTTGAAAGCTCTCAGGGAGACCTTTGACCCGAAAAATGACACAAATGTCCTCAAAAGCAAGAGCAACTGTGACCCAGTGGAGAACTTTGTGGCAGTTCACCCTCACTGCGACAAAATTGGTTGTGTGCGGTGAGCAATTCTGAGGTTTGAATGGTTTTGTGCTCTGAGCAATTCTGATTTTTGAGAGGTTGTGTGCGGTGAGCACTTTTGAGTTTGAGTGGTTCTGTGCGAGGAGCAATTTTGAGTTTTGAGTGGATTTGTGCGCCGAGCAATTCTGAGTTTTGAGTGGTTTTGTGCGGTGAGCTTATTCTGAGTTTGAGTGGTTATGTGCGGTGAGTAATTCTGAGGTATGAGTGGTTTTGTAGCCGCTTACTTAATTTCTCAACGCTGAGACATAATTGCTCAAAGCAAAGAAAGAAAAGCCTTACCATGAAGTTTGAAAGGGGGCGAGACGCCCCCGTATTCGATTTCTCCTCACAATCCCAGGGCGTTAGGGACGATTTGCCTCTAGACACTCCTCCCCTTTCAAAAGAAACCTCCCGTTGGCCCGATCATTGGATAGGCCCTCCGTTGATACCAGACCTCTCCTTCCCGACGAATTCTTCCTCTTACAGGTGGATCGCCGACGAGTTATTCCTCTTACACATGGAGCGGCCCGCATTCCACTCCCCGACTTCCCTTAGAGAACTTACGCCAGGGGACTTAAGGCGGACCGCTCCTCCCCTCCAGCGCCTACTCCGTGACGATCTCCACCTCCGGGGGAGGCGTCGCCGTCCGCGAGTTGTCGGTCCAAATCACCGGTGAAGGCATCGACATGCCAATCACCCCACTGGTCACCACCGTTCCCAGACAACAGGTCCCTCCGCCATCCAACGGTCTGCCTTCCACTCAACGACCTCCCGTCGCACATCCTGATGCATTTTATAGTAAATTGAAACGAAACCCCAGACCGCCAGCCACCGGCCTGCCTTCCACTCCTCGATGGCACCCCAGCCCACCATCCAACAGCCTGCCTTCAACCACTGGCATCTTTATCGACGTATTGTAAAGAACGCGAAAATGTCCCTCCAAGCAAGTTGTTAAATTCAGTCTATGAGAAAATTAACTTGTTTACATGCAAACTTTTAGATTATCTCTGATACATAATCAATCTGAAGACATTTTAGATTAAATCAGCTACATATTCAATCGACTTCGTAAACTGCTTGAAAATTTTTAGATTATATCTCATACATATTCCAATTGATGACATTCTCAAAATGACCCATCCATTCAAATATATGGATGTACATACTGATACAGAACAAAACATATTCATTACCCCATGCTCTTTACAAACTGATACATATGATTGTCTTCGTAAGATGTTTGCAATGAAGGGGCTTTTTACGGGATAAATTGTCGGCATGATTTGCGTGCTTCACCCTACAACGACGTATGTAATGATGTCACGCCCCGCTTCCCAAAAATATGGAGGCGAAGCGTGAGAAGGTCCGCTCAGACTTGAAGCTGCAAAGCTGCAAGTCCGATAAGCGTCAATCAAATTTAAAACTGCAGGTCCTTGCAACGCGAGCGAAACAAGATAATAATGAAATGAGACAAAAGAATAATCTCAGAATATCCATAAATATAAATTCCAACATCGCAGAAAAGCCACCAGGCAGAAATAAAAGAGAGTCTAAAGGCCCAAACATGGCCAATAAAAGTACATCGTACAAAACAAGGTGACACGCACCGACAACTAACAACAAACCTAAAACAAAAGAAAGCTCAGCAAAGTCACCAAGAAAGATCACTGACATCCACAAAACTCCTCCTAGGCAGACATGGACTCAGGCTCAGCGTCAGCAACTCATCACGTACACAGCAACGGTCTCTGGCTCAGGTCTAACATGTGACACCCAAAAGAGCAAGGGGCACATGTCAGCAAGTCTACAAGAGACTTGTGCAAGGAAACTGAAAGTATGCAAAAGTAAAGCGACCTAGCAGTTCTAGCATGAATGCGATGACATGGCAGTTAAAGTATGAGTGCAACAGGTAAAGTAAAGTAAAGTAAAGTACGAGCATGGCATTTAAACATGGCATGGATGACAAGTATTTCATGAATCATTCACAAGACAAGTACAAGACAAGGAAAGTAAGCACCTCGTGCACAGAGATTCCGTCTTTTGGCTAGAGTGGCTGATCGGGCCAACTCCTAAGCTCAAGTAACCGTTTATCCCTACCCCTCCACGTGTATCGAGCCAGGGCCTTACCCCCGAACGGGAATGCTCGCTTCTGGATCACGAGCCAGGAAGTGTTTTTAACAAGTATGGCATAGGGGTGCACCTAGCTAGACCAGGAAACTGGGCATTGGCTTTTGACCAACACATGAGGCACGTTTCCCCGGAAGTAGTATTCAAGGAGTACAAGTATTGTAGCGTGTGCTACGAATGCAACAATCAACTGGGATGACATGTAAGATGCAATGCATGGCAGTTAAAAGTGCGTACAGATAAGAAAAGTAAACATGGCAGTTTAGTATGCATGAACAACAAGTTTAAAGAGTTGGATCTAGCTTCGTTGTCAAGCTAGATCCATTTAGGTGGCGGATCTAGTTTCGTTGTCAAACTAGATCAAGTAGGCGTCTAGCCAGCTATCATTTCACTGATTAGTCTCTTTTACGCTGAAAACAAGGAGGTGGCCTAAAAACATGGCCCTACACAAGAGTTGGCAAGTTTCACTTGCCTGTAAGTACAACGTCTGAGCACACCGTCCAATGAGTCCAAAAATCACAATTATCCTACGTGCACAAGTCCACCGGCCTAAAGTCCATATTATTAATCTTGATTATTGAATTTAAAACATTTAAAATACTTTAAAAATACTGATTTTAGTCTTGATTAGCAGGCAATGGGTTGGGGGTCCTAGGGGTGCAAAGTGTTACCTCAACACGACGCGAAAGCTACACCGGCGTCGGGTAGCGACGCCGGGGGTTGGAATGAGAGAACGCGCTCCAAGTCCAGATTCCAAATTAGTTTCCTCGCTGGAAAGTTCAGAGCATCAACCGGAGCCACGGTTCCAGATTCCAAAGCTAGCACGTGCGACGACGGGCTACGACGTGTCGCAATGTCGTGCACGGCGAATCGTCGGAGAGAAAGCACCTAGGTGGGGCCCACAGTAGTCCTAGGGACCTTTGGGGGACCCACAATACCTCTGGAGAACTTGGTGGGCCCACGGTGGCAAGCGGTGCGACGGGTGCGGGGTTGCGACGTTTGGCTCTCGGTCGTACACAGCCAATGCGGGGGATTCCATCGGTCGGGCTCATGTGGCGGGGCTGTGCAGCGCTTGCGGAGATGCGGTCGTCGGTCACAGCGGCCGCTGCGAGGGGATCCTTCGGTCAGACACTGCGGAAGCAGGCTGCAACGCTGCGGGGGTTGCAACGGAGTGGGGGAGCAGGCGATGTGGGCGCTTGGGTCGGTCAGACACAGCGGGCGGGTCGGTCGGGCGCTTGGGCTGCAGCGGAGCGGGGGTTGCGATGCGGAGCGGTGGAACGGGCCGGTCAGATCGATGGGTTCTCTCGGTCGGAGTGGGGTGCGAGCGTTGCAATGGAGCGGCGGGTGACTAGGTGCAGAGCGGGCGCTTGTGCGGGCGAGGGCCTCGGTCAGACCGGGGGAAATGGAGGGGAAACGTCGGTCGTGCGGGGGCGGCTGCGGGGCTGAGTTGCGACGAACGTCGCAAGCGAGAATTTGAGTTATAGGGCGGCTAGGGTTTGTTTGCTTGCGAAAATAGGTCTTCCTAGGGATTGTTTATATAGTGTAGATGGGTTGACTAAGTCTAGGGCTAAATCTAATAGGATTAGAAGTTTAAAAATATTTAAAATTTGAAATTCAACTTCTCCAACTCACCCAAGGATTTGACTTGGTCCAAATGAGCTGGAAATTGGCTCAAAAATTCTTTAATACGTTTAAAACTCAAATAAATTTTATTTGGCCGAAATTAATTTAAAAATTAATTATTAAAAATATTATAAAACTTGTTAAAAATATAAAAGTGGTCAAATAAACTCCAAAAATTATAAAATAAATATCGGGATTATCGTGATGACGAGAGTGAGCTAACTAAGAAGACGGATCTCAATTTTGACGTCGGAAGACGAAACTAAAAATATAAACGTCTCCCGTCAAAAGTGAAAATCGCCACGTCTCATCGAATAAGTTTAAATTGTGGGAAAACGACTCGAGAAACGTCGTTCCAAAATAGTGCCACCATTTAATATTCTCAGAGACGTTCACAACGGCATATCACACGAAAGTGTTCACCAACAAACAAAGTCTAAAACAAACACGTGCACGGCCAAAAGCACGTGCACGAACAACGTACGACGAAAAGTGGTCGTTACAAATGACGACACTCCTATCCTGCCTACGGTTGTCGAAAGTCGGCAACGACGTTAACTAACGCAACGAAGCGACCATCTTCGTTGAGTTTATGGACGTGTTTGTCAACTTTCTGCAACCGTAGCCCGGATAGGAGTGTCGTCATTGCAGGCGTCGTTGTACCCGGCTGTCAAGTATGACGCCGGTTCAAAGACACCGATAAGAACTCTGATTCCCAAGAGGCGGTGAACACCAACACATGGTTGCGTTATAAATAAAATGATATTTTCATCTTCGAGATCGGAAAGGACAGTAGGAGGTGTTTGTGTGTCTTAGACGATCTATAGTACAAAGATGAAGGGGATGGAGGAGGAGATAGTGTAAAGAGGAGATGGCCGTTCCACGTGCATGCTTGATTATAAATGGACGATAGCCCTTCGTTGTGGTTATTACAGTCGTTGCAGTTTCCAACATCAACCATTTATCTTTGCGTGAAACAAGTACTGGTTGAATTCTATCGTCCATTTCTATCTCATGCATCAGGCCCAAACAGGAGAAGACCATCTCATCTTTACACCCCATATCCATCTCCATCTCGTCCATTTCTACCTCATGCATCATGCTCGAACATAAGAAGACCATATTGTTTCCAGACGGAGGTTGTGTGGGCAAAAAGAAGAAGATGATATAAGAAAGTAGAGGAAGTTGTGAGAAGATGAGGGCTCCTTGTCCGCCATTTATAGGGGAATTAGACCAATCAATATGAAGAGTATAATAAGGAAACAAAATAGGTTAATTACTCTCCGCGCAAAACAAGGAAACTCAACGGTTTTTCGCCTTGATCAACAATGATGCCAATTGGAAAATTACTCCCAACAATACTAATCTCCACTAATCCTTTTTAATACATTTTATTCGACGCGCACACCGTGCTAAATAATACAGAAGCGAGTAACAAACTAACAATCTGAATTGCTCACCGCGCAAAACGCATGGAAAACTGGAATTGCTCAAGGCGCACAACGCACAACGCATGGCAGCAAATTGTATTGGTTTATGAGGATGCGACCGCAGTAGAGTTAATGTGTGGCTACATCGAAGACCCCGTTATGCTACAGGAGGGGTTCTCGTGTACAGTTGATTGATACCAGACATGTGCATTTCTCAAGAATGTTTGACCGGCCGGTGGGATGTGAGCTGGAAAAATTAATAGCCGTTAACATAATTGCACAAAGCTCAGAACAACCAAATTTATGGCCGTTGTGCGCGATGAGCAAATTTTTAATGGTTTAAATAATTGCTCATAGCGAACAACAAGCAACGACAGGTGTACCCGCTTTGAATCGTTGTGTGCGTTGAACAAATTTTTAATGGTTAACATAATTACGCAAAGCGCAGCAGAACAAGCAAAGACATGTGTTCGCTTTGAGCATCTAAGGTATTTTATGGACAATTGTTTAACGTGCACAACCGCCAGAGTTATGACCGTTGTGCACATTAAGCTAAAGTTGCGTCGATGACAAATTTGATCAACGCCCCCACGGGAATAAATTTGCCGGTTTTGCGCTTTGAGCATATTTGTGAGATGCTATAATTTTAATTCCACTGCACGCCACCACAGTGAATCAATCACATTCCAAATTTCATCATACTTAATCTAAATACCAATCAAGCCTACATGCAAACTTTTAGATTTAAGTCTTATTATACTTGTTCAATCTGAAAACATTGTAGATTAAACCGGATACTTATTCACTCTGACTCAGAAACTACATGCAAACTTTAAAATTAAATCTGATACTTATTCAATCTGAAGACATATTCAATCGAATTCAACTATATTGATGTACATACTGATACAGATCCAAACTGATTCATTAGCCTATGCTCTTATAAACTGATACATATGATTAAGCCTGGATGGCGGCCCTTGGTCACATAGGTTGGCGGTGCATTGCTACCGTCCCTCTGAGGCACAAGCACTCCCTCCTGTTGTTTTCGATCTCTTGTCTCGCATCCAAATTGAAGAAGAAAATGACGAAGAATCTCGTTGGAATATGAAAAACGGTGAAATTCCAGTAACCATCGATCCTGAGGTCATAGAATGCTTCATTGGGTGCGAGCCCTTGCGGTGTACATCCTCCATGTTTACAGTTACCGTGCTCAGCGTATTTTTCATGCAATCTGAAGGCATCTGCTGATCCCAGTATTCTAGCGCTGAAGCTTCCGGGTCTGGAAAATCAAACATTTCATCATGGTAACAAAACAGAATGCTTAATGCCATCATACATACATACGTAGTTTTGAATTATTCAGAGGAAATAATTAGCAAATTTGTACTTACTCCAATGACTAGATCCTCCAGGTTCGGGTAGCTATTCAGCAAGCATGACAGGATTGAAAACGTGGTTGCTGTGCAGGGCTGCATTCTGAGGGTGAGTTCTTTCATCTTCGGTAAGAGACACCACAGAGTCACGGGCATGGTGGAAGATGAAATCCTCACATCTGGAAACCCTTTTTCGGGCATGCCTGATTATAAAAGGACGAACAGCTAAATGAATGCTATCGTCCATATTTGATATCTATATCAAGCATGCTCGAACAGCTGAAGGACTTACTGTTTCTATACGAAGGTTGTGTGGGCAAATAAAGAAGATGATGATGGAAGAAAGTAGATGAAGTTGTGAGAAGATGAGTGCTCCTTGTCCGCCATTTTTATAGGGGAATTGGAGCAATCAAAATGAAGCGTATAATAAGTCCTTGATCCTACAGTAATGCAATGGATCTCGGGAATAAACAATTATTTACTCAACGCGCAAACCGCGTAATACAAACGCGAAAATCGCGTAATCCCAATTATTTTAGGATCAAAATAGGTTAATTACTCTCCGCGCATAACAATGAAACTCAACGATTTTTTGCCTTGATCAACATTGATGCTAATAGGAAAATTACTCCCAACAATACTGCTCTCCACTAAGATTTTTTAATACATTTTATTCGACACGCACCCCGGGCTAAATAATACAGAAGAGAGTAACCATTATAATTGATCACCGTGCAAAATGCATGGAAAACGGGAATTGCTCAATGCGCACAACGCAGATAGGTCAATGAGGATGTGACTGCTGCAGTAGAGTTTTACTGTGTGGCTACATCGAAGACCCCGTCAAGCTACAGAGGGGTTCTCGTGAATATACAAAATACTGCTCCTGAATCTACAACTGATTGATATCAGACATATGATTTTCCCAAGAATGTATGACCGGTGGCAAGTGAGCTGGAAAAATTTATAGCCGCTTACATAATTGCTCAACGCTCAGTACCAATAAATTTATGGCCATTGTGCGCGGTGAGAAAATTTTTAATGGTTTAAAAAATTGCTCAAAGCGCACAACAAGTAACGCCAGGTGTTCACTTTGAGCCGTTGTGCGTGTTTAGAAAATTCGTTATGGCTAACATAATTGCACAAAGCGCACAACATGCAAAATTATGCCCGTTGTGCGCGTTAAGCTATAAATGCGTCGATGACAAATTTGCTCAACGCCCCCACGGGAATAAATTTGACCGTTTTGTGCTTTGAGCATATTTGTGAGATGCTATAATTTTAATTCCACCGCGCACCAGCGCAGTGAATCAATCACATTCCAATTTTCATCATATTTAAACACGCACAACTAGCAGAATTATGCCCGTTGTGCGCGTTTAGCTAAAGTTTAGATTAAATCTCATACATATTCCACTTGATGACATTTTGAAAATGACCCAGCCATTCAAATATATTGATGTACATACTGATACATATCCAAACTGATTCATTAGCATATGCTCTTACAAACTGAAACATGTGATTGTCGGTGTGATCTGCGTGCTTCCCCGTCAACTTCCGCGAGTTCATCGGGCGACCATCTTCGTTCCGTTTATTACCGTCGTTGTCGATTTTCTGCCATCATCGGCTGGATATGAGTGTAGTCATAGCATGCGTCGGTGTAACATGTAGTCAGGTATGTAGCCGTTTCAAAAACACCGAGAGGAACTCCGATTCACATGAGGCGTCGAACAACACCAACAGATCAAAATACTAAACACCGCTGGTCTTTGAACAACTTACAAGCTCAGATGCAGAACTGCATGTGGCGATGTGTTCCAGTAAGAGAATACTAAACACTACATGCGGCCCCAACCTCGTCGCATCTCTTCGTTACAACCTCCTCAAGATCTGCTAAGGCGCACGTAGGTGGAGGGTCTTCGTTGTAGACAATGAAGGCGGATCCTACGAAGAACACAATGGCATTTGATGCGTCCATCACCAGGTCAACATTCTTCAGGACAGTTCGACCCGCAGCTAGAACCACCTTTTCGAGGAAGCCCCTTTAAGGAGGCTCGAACTGATCGGTGAAGTAAAAGCTTAATCCAGAGAAGATCATCACCGCCTGTAAGAGACCAATATAAGAGACCAATATGATATGTGCACTACTGGACATGGGCCTCCGCACACGCATACACAAGGAAAAGTGTTCATAAGATGGATTCCTCCGATAATTATCCAAAGACTCAAATAGTTCAAAACATTTTCCAATTCAAATAGTTCAAAGGCGCGACATGTCGTCATTGGCGTGTCATTACAGTCACTTCCCTGCTCGTTTTGTAATTTCTGTCGCTTTACATCTCTAGCATCATCAACATCATCTGTTCGGACGAGGAAATGGATGTGTGACTCTTCATATCATTTGATTTTCTGGAAATCTGAGACAACCATGCCTTTTGTGTTTCCGCACAGGTTCCAGCTTCTGCATTCTGAGACAATCCATCAACATTCGCTTTCTCACAGCCCTGTAAATGGAGTTTAGATATGGAAGGCATTCAACGGGCATGCTTGATTATAAATGGACGATAGCCCTTCGTTGTGTTTATTACCCCCATTGCGTAAGTTTCCAACATCAACCATTTTGCTTTACGAGAAAAGAGAACTGGTTGAATTCCATCGTCCATTTCTATCGCAAGCAGCAGGCATTAGGGCTCGATGTAGGATAACGGAGTATACTCATCAATTTGAATGGTCAATTTCACACTAAATGGACCGTGAATGCTGTGGAGAAGCGTATGACATCGGAGGACTACATGCTGATGCAGTCGCCTCCCGAATATGCTCCTCTTCCTGGTCTGCGAAGAGAAGAATGGCCCCCCTGGCCTTTGCGCACTGGATGGCTGCCCTGGGTCACATAGGTTGGCGGTGCATGGCTACCGTCCCTCTGAGGCACAAGCACTCCCTCCTGTTCTTTTCGATCTCTTGTCTCGCAGCCAAAATTGGAAATCTCAAGGAGGAAAGGGACAATTATGATCTGCTTCATCCACAGTCAAATTTGGCCAATTTGGCTACGAGCTAAGAGATCGAAAAGAACAGGATGGAGTGCTTGTGCCTCAGAGAGACGGTAGCCATGCACCGCCAACCTAATTGACCCAGAGCAGCCAACCAGGGCGCAAAGGCCAGGGGGGCCATTCTTCTCTTCGCAGCCCAGGGAGAGAAGCATATTAGGGAGGCGACTGCATCAGCCTGTAGTCCTCCGATTTCATACGTTTCTCCAGGGCATTCACGACATTCACGATCCATTTATCCTACAGTAATGCTAGGGATCTCGGGAATGAACATCTTATTTACTCAACGCATAATCCCACCGAGAAAAACGCGTAATCCTAATTATTTTAGGCTCAGCTGAAAAAGAGGCAATTTACTCTCCCCACACGACAAGGAAACTGAACCGTTTTGCGCCTTGAATTACTCTCCGTCAAAGACTCGAAAAATTATATATTTTCCAACGCAACAAAAACAATCAAATTGTTTCTGTTGTGCGTGTGGGTTAATTGGTTCCACTATAAGCCCTTGTGTGTAATATGCAGTCCTCAGATGTGAGACCGTGTGTGTACAGCGGATGGATATTGATTCACACTATGACTTTTAACCACCGCGCACGACGTGCACAACGGCTAATTGATATCAGCCCTTCGTTGCGTTTATTACCGTCATAGCTTGGTAACGGCTATTTATTACTAATGTATTTTACAAATCACGTGACCAAATTTAATAATTTTAGTACCGATGGAAATATCTCAATTATAACTACTACATGAGACCAATATTGGATATTTTTCGAGCAAATTTAAAATATTTACAATATTACAAGAAATACTAAATACTTAAAATTTAAAAAAATTAACTTTGAAGAATAATATTATTTATAGTTTTCTTTCATGCAGAAATAATGTATTAGATTAACCCATTTTAATGATAAATATTTTTCATTAGTAAAGCTTAAACAAAGAGAAAATAGGATTTGAAGATGGTGGGTTGGAGTTGCCCATCCTCAAAAATAGCATCTTTTAGAGATATTCCATTTTGAAGGGGGGTTTTTAGAGATTTGGGTTGGAGTTGCTATATGGAATTGGAGCAATCAAAATGAAGCTTATAATAAGTCATTGATCCTACAGTAATGCAATGGATCTCGGGAATCAACAATTATTTACTCAACGCGCAAACCGCGTAATACCAACGTGAAAATCGTGTAATCCCAATTATTTTAGCATCTGGATCAAAATAGGTTAATTACTCTCCGCGCATAACAATGAAACTCAACGATTTTTCACCTTGATCAACATTGATGCTAATAGGAAACTTACTCCCAACAATACTACTCTCCACTAAGATTTTTTAATACATTTTATTCGACACGCACCCCGGGCTAAATAATACAGAAGAGAGAAACTACTATAATTGATCACCGTGCAAAACGCATGGAAAACGGGAATTGCTCAATGCGCACAACACAGATAGGTCAATGAGGATGTGACTGCTGCAGTACCATATTTACTGTGTGGCTACATCGAAGACCCCGTCAAGCTACAGAGGGGTGCTCATGAATAACAAAATACTGCTCCTGAATCTACAGCTGATTGATACCAGACATATGATTTTCCCAAGAATGTATGACCGGTGGCAAGTGAGGTGGAAAAATTTATAGCCGTTACATAATTGCTCAACGTTCAGTACCAATAAATTTATGGCCGTTGTGCGCGGTGAGCAAATTTTTAATGGTTTAAAAAATTGTTCAAAGCGCACAACAAGTAACGCCAGGTGTTCACTTTGAGCCGGTGTGCGCGTTCAGCAAATTTGTAATGGTTAACATAATGGCGCAAAGCGCACAACATGCAAAATTATGCCGATTGTGCGCATTACGCAAAAGTTGCGTCGATGACAAATTTGCTCAAAGCCCCCATGGGAATAAATTTGCCCGTTTTGCACTTTGAGCATATTTGTGAGATGCTATAATTTTAATCCCACTGCGCGCCACCGCAGTGAATCAATCAAATTCCAAATTTCATCATACTTAATCTGAATCACAATCAAGCATACAGCCAAACTTTTAGATTTAAGCCTTATTATACTTGTTCAATCTGAAAACATTGTAGATTAAACCGGATACTTATTCACTCTGACTCAGAAACTACATGCAAACTTTAAAAATAAATCTGATACCTTTTCAATCTGAAGGCATATTCAATAGAATTCAGAAACTGCTTGCAAAATTTTAGATTAAATCTCATACATATTCCAATTGATGACATTTTGAAAATGACCCAGCCATTCAAATATATTGATGTACATACTGATACAGATCCAAACTGATTCATTAGCCTATGCTCTTACAAATTGATACATATGATTAAGCCTGGATGGCGGCCCTTGGTCACATAGGTTGGCGGTGCATGGCTACCGTCCCTCTGAGGCACAAGCACTCCCTCCTTTTGTTTTCGATCTCTTGGCTCGCATCCAAATTGAAGAAGAAAATGAAGAATAATCGAGTGGGAATATGGTGAAATTACTGTAACCATTGATACAGACGTTCTAGAATGCTTCGTTGGATGCGAGCCTTTGCGCCCGCCTATGTTCCAGGTTCAAAAATCCATGTTTTTTTTAACCTATTGAAGTTTCAATATGTTAAAAAACCATGGATTTTTAAACCTGGAACATAGGCGGGCGTAAAGGCTCGCATCCAACGAAGCATTCTAGAACGTCTGGATCAATGGTTACAGTAATTTCGATACTTCCTGGGCCCGAGGACGTTGTTCGCGCTTCAATCTTGAAGGGTATTCCGAAGGAGCGGATAAAGTTCGATGATCTTAGGAAGGATGAGATGATCCTCGATCGCTAAAAGCAAAAAATGAACTGTGATCGATACCGTTCAACAAAAAAGAAGGACGCGCAGATCAATCGATTGCATAACTGCAAGCAAAGTCGATCGGACAGATGTAGATGGATCTAGGGTTAGGGTTTAGTTTAGAATTTGGGCGAAGCAAGGGAGATGAAAAAAATTAGTCATCAGTTAAAAGCTTGGGGGAGGCGACCATAACAATCTATAACCATCTAGTTACCTCAGGCGACCATCGTCGATACGTTTATTATCGTCGTTGTCGACTGTCGGCAACCGTGAAACATGATAGGAGTGTCGTCATTGCACGCGTCGTTGTAACCGACTATCAAGTATGTATCATACTTGACACAATGTGCTGGTGATGTCCCCTTGACCAGTACTTCTTGGGCGGCTGACCTGGGTGCCCAGTGTCAGGGATGGTCATATGGAAACCCTTTTTTGGGCATGCCTGATTATAAATGGATGAACAGCTGAATGAATGCTATCGTCCATATCTGATATCTATATCAAGCATGCTCGAACAGCTGAAGGACTTACTGTTTCTATACAAAGGTTGTGTGGGCAAATAAAGAAGATGATGATGGAAGAAAGTAGATGAAGTTGTGAGAAGATGAGTGCTCCTTGTCCGCCATTTTTATAGGGGAATTGGAGCAATCAAAATAAAGCGTATAATAAGTCCTTGATCCGACAGTAATGCAATGGATCTTGGGAATCAACAATTATTTAATCAACGTGCAAACCGCGTAATAATAACGCGAAAATCGCGTAATCCCAATTATTTTAGCATCTGGATAAAAATAGGTTAATTACTCTCCGCGCATAACAATGAAACTCAACGATTTTTCGCCTTGATCAACATTGATGCTAATAGGAAACTTACTCCCAACAATACTACTCTCCACTAAGATTTTTTAATACATTTTATTCGACACGCACCCTGGGCTAAATAATACAGAAGAGATAAACTATTATAATTGATCACCGCACAAAACACATGGAAAACGGGAATTGCTCAATGCGCACAATGCAGATAGGTTAATGAGGATATGACTGCTGCAGTAGAGTTTTACTGTGTGGCTACATCGAAGACCCCGTCAAGCTACAGAGGGGTGCTCGTGCATATACAAAATACTGCTCCTGAATCTACAGCTGATTGATACCAGACATGTGATTTTCCCAAGAATGTATGACCGGTGGCAAGTGAGCTGGAAAAATTTATAGCCGGTTACATAATTGCTTAACGCTCAGTACCAATAAATTTATGGCCGTTGTGCACGGAGAGCAAATTTTTAATGGTTTATATAATTGCTCAAAGCGCACAACAAGTAACTCCAGGTGTTCACTTTGAGCCGGTGTGCGCGTTCAGCAAATCTGTAATGGTTAACATAATAGCGCAAATCACACAACATGCAGAATTATGCCGGTTGTGCGCGTTACGCAAAAGTTGCGTCGATGACAAATTTGCTCAACGCCCCCACGGGAATAAATTTGCCCGTTTTGCGCTTTGAGCATATTTGTGAGATGCTATAATTTTAATCCCACTGCACGCCACCGCAGTGAATCAATCAAATTCCAAATTTCATCATACTTAAACACGCACAACCAGCAGAATTATGCCCGTTGTGCGTGTTTAGCTAAAGTCGATGACAAATTTGCTCAATGTCCCCACGGGAATAAATTTGACCGTTTTGCGCTTTGAGCATATTTGTGAGATGCTATAATTTTAATTCCACCTTGCACCAGCGCAGTGAATCAATCACATTCCAAATTTCATCATACTTAAACGCGCACAACCAGCAGAATTAAGCCCGTTGTGCGCGTTTAGCTAAAGTTTAAATTAAATCTCATACATATTCTAGTTGATGTTATTTTGAAAATGACCCAGCCATTCAAATATATTGATGTACATACTGATACAGATCCAAACTGATTCATTAGCCTATGCTCTTACAAACTGAAACATGTGATTGTCGGTGTGATCTGCGTGCTTCCCCGTCAACTTCTGCGAGTTCATCGGGCGACCATCTTCGTTCCGTTTATTACCGTCGTTGCCGATTTTCTGCCATCATCGGCTGGATATGAGTGTAGTCATAGCATGCGTCGGTGTAACCTGCATTCAGGTATGTAGCCGTTTCAAAGACACCGAGGAACTCCGATTCACATGAGGCGTCGAACAACACCAAATGGTTGCATAACAAATAGAATGAGCTTTTTATCTTCGCGATCGAAAAGGACAGGAGGGAGTGTTTGTGTGTCATAGATGAGGTATAGTGAAATGATGAAGGATTTGATGGTTTCGATGGAGTTTATAAAGAGGAGATGGATATGGAGTGTATAGTCAAGGAGTGGAAGGCGAAATGCTCACATATGGAAGGCATTCATCGGGCATGCTTGATTATAAATGGACGATAGCCCTTCGTTGCATTTATTACCACCATTACGTAAGTTTCCAACATCAACCATTTAGCTTTACGTGAAAAGAGAACTGGTTGAATTCCATCGTCCATTTCTATCGCAAGCGTCAGGCATTAGGGCTCGATGTAGGATAACAGAGTATACTCATCAATTTAAATGGTCAATTCACACTAAATGGATCGTGAATGCCCTGGAGAAGCGTATGAAATCGGAGGACTACAAGCTGATGCTGTCGCCTCCCGAATATGCTCATATCCCTGGTCTGCGAAGATATGAATGCCCCCCTGGCCTTTGCGCCCTGGATGTCTGCCCTGGGTCACATAGGTTGGCGGTGCATGGCTACCATCCCTCTGAGGCACAAGCACTCCCTCTTGTTCTTTTCGATCTCTTGTCTCACAGCCAAAATTGGAAATCTCCAGGAGGAAAGGGACAATTATGATCTGCTTCATCCACAGTCAGATTTGGCCAATTTGGCTGCGAGCCAAGAGATCGAAAAGAACAGGAGGGAGTGCTTATGCCTCAGAGAGACGGCAGCCATGCACCGCCAAACTAATTGACCCAGAGCAGCCAACCAGGGCGTAAAGGCCCGGGGGGCCATTCTTCTCTTCGTAGACCAGGGAGAGAAGTGTTGGATCTGGATCCTAGCCTAGAGGGGGGGTGAATAGGCTAATAAAAAATTCTCGTGCAACTCACGAGAAATCACACGCAGTTAAAAGCACAACTAGAGTAATGAAAAGTAGACACAGAGTACACAGCAGATTTTATCCTGGTTCGGTCGTCCCAATGACCTACTCCAGCCCCCAAAGCAGATACTAGATTGAATAGTGCAATAGATACAAAGTCACAAGTTAGAGCACGCTCAGAGCACCCTCTACGTCTTTACACTCGCCAGACTCTCAGTACCCCCACACACAGTGTTTCCTCTCACTACCAATCCTAGCAAAGCTTTCTACCAGCTAGTCCCAAACTAGCTGGGTCCCCCTTATCTAGCCCCAACTAGACAAGTCCCAAAATAGTCACCAAAGACAGGCAAAAGTTTCCCCTACAGAGAACGTTACAATAATACACGAATAAAAGACTTTAAGGGTTAGAAATGCTCAGTTCGTGTCCGTGTAGGCGTCTCTGTCCAATCAGCACGTCGTCAGCTCCAATCTGACGCAAACGGTGTCTCAATCTGATGTCTATATCTCAAGTTGTAGCCCAAATAGCTTTCTGGTCTGTGCACAAAGTAAACCCAGTTCAAACCAATTATAATACTGTCTGTGCTCACAGCAATGCCCTTTATAAACTTCTGGTCTGTGTGCTCAGTAATATAGTTCAAGCTTTAATGGTCTTTGGTCGGTGTGCACAGCAATTAACTTAAAAATCCCTGCCTAGTCACCCTTTGAGATTTGTGCAGCTCTAAAAGAACCAATGGTCGAGGATCAGCCACGTCAGCATGCCAAAAATCCCTTCTTCACGAGATCACGGGTCCCCTTCGTTAGATCTCCGCCGTTGATTGTCTGGTCGAACGGCTATTGTTTTGTCTAGAGCATGCAGGCGTAACGATCTCGTTCGATGGCAACGGCGATAACGTGTCGACGGCGGCGGCGTTTCCATCAGCGACAGCGTTGGTGATTTGTGCAGCGGGGTCTCATCTTCAGCATCGACTTCAACTCTGAGCCGGTGTGTTGATCTAGACGGTGGCAGCGGCTTCAAGATGCAGCGACGAGGATTCGATAGCGGCGACGTCGGGATCGTTTGTCAGCGGTGGGATCTTGACAGCGGTGATCTAAGTGAGAAGCTTCGCCTTGCAGTTGTACGGCGACGAAGAACTCGTCGGTGGCATCGGCTTCTTCATAGATGGCAACGGGGGTGACTTGAACTCTGATGATGAGCTTCTCAGCGGCAGGCGACTTCTCGTTTTGTGGCGATGGCGAAGACGACTTCTCCGGCGATGGCTTCGAAACGAGCGGCTCGTCGATCCACAACTGCACGATGAAGAGGTTGACGTCGACTTCGTTCTTGACGGCGAGCTTCGCGGCGTCGTGCAGCGGTGATCTCTCCAACTTCGACGGAGCAGCAGCGCTTCTCGGATGCTCGACTGCGTCGGTGTCTTCTTCACGATGTGCAAGCTCTCAACGACGGCGAGTGCTTGGATCTTCGTGCAGCGGCTTCTCCGATGACGTACGGTGGTGATCTCCTTCTCCGATCTTTCTCTCCGAGGGTTTGGGTAGATGAGGAGATCTGTTGATTGAGGGATGATATGCGAGAAGCTTATGGCAATGGTAGATGTGAGATGGAGAACCAAAAATAATATGCAGCTTGCTCCCTTGGCAATTTTTTACGGCCTCTCCCCACCTTTTGTTATTTCTGCACACCTCTATTTTCTTTGTACAGCCGTAAGCCTATTGAGAGAGTTTTGTGTTGTCGTATGATAAAGAAAAATTGAAGCCCCTCTCAATTTTTCATGCCGCACACCTTAACCCTAGGATGATGCCCTATATATATAGTAGGACTAGGGTTTTTGAAACTAGTAGTCATGGATAGGATCCTTATGATTTAGAAAAGATTTGAAGCAATCTTTTTATAGGAATCCTAAAGAGATAATGTATTTGAATAGGAGAATTGGGTAGAACAAATAGATTTGATGAAATCCCTTTAGAATTCAAATATTTGTAAATCTTACTAAAAGATTTGATCAAGCCCATCTCATCCCCATCTCATCCCATATTGGACCAAGTCCAACTTTTGCTCTTCATTGACCAAGTCACACTTCTTTGTGCACAAACACTCCATCTCTCCCAATGTGCTATACGAATAGCAAATCCACCAAATAGTGAAAGTATATTGTTTCGCCAAGCCTGAAACACACTAAGCACACACGTCAGATATAACGATACGTTTGTCATCATCAAACCAAGATCCTAGATCGTTGCTTCCAACAATCTCCCCCTTTTGGTGATGACAAACCCATAAAAGATTTGAGCAATAAGTGTGTGTGTGTGAAGTGTGTAATGCAATATGAATCATGAGATGAATATTCAAGCACTACAACATGGCATGCACAAGCTAATAACAAATACAATAGCATGCTCCCCCTTCTCTCAAGCTCCCCCTTCAACAAATAACTCCCCCTTCAACAAATAATATCAACATCAAGTTGTCAACATCTTTTCTTTTCTTTCTCCCCCTTTGTAATCACCAAAAGTGGATTAACGAAGTCACAAAAATATCCCATGCAAAAATAAGTCATTATTAAATGTACCGTGTAATTTGCATGAGTAATCCAAATAATGGACAAGTCAAGTTCATAGAATTTCATACCAAGACTTCTCCACCTTTGTGTAAGTGTAGTGATATAGGCAATAAAGTACAAGAGGAGATTCAATATCAGAAAATCAACCAAAACAATCCACATTTTCCATTTTTCATGAATATCACTAGGATTGACTTTTCCCACCTCATCAAAGATGAGTTCAAGTTACCGAACCCCGAAACATAGCCTAAAAGGACTTTTAAATGTGGGGTGGCATTGCTTGACGAGTTATATACACCAACGCTAATGATTTCCCATGTAGCACACGTTGGATACTCGTGGGTTGTGTTTTAGCCATGAAGTGTATCCATTTTTCATACGGAGCAAATAACGTTTTTTTTTCAATTCTTTTGTGCTCAATTTTAATTCATGGCTAAACACATCATATCCCTTAGAAATTTCAGAAATTAATCATTCCTACATTCACTTTCCATTATTCTTCAAAAGAATCTCCAAAAGCACTAAAAAGTCAAATATCGTGAAAGTGCAAATGTAGGTGTAGAAGTCAAGTTTGAAACTTATGAGACATGTCATGGCTACTAAAAAGAATAACATCATGTTCATGTAGCTACAACAATAATGAATTGACTTCTACAAGGGATAGAATTGATCATTCATACAATATCACTCAAGAGATTCAAAAGAGGATTCAATAAGCACACATTTTTTTTTTTATTTTTCATTTTTTTTCAGAAATAAAAACATTAAAAATCATCCATGCAAGCACACAAACCAAAATAAATCAAGCACACAAAAAATCTATGAAGGTATGCAATGCAATGCAATGCAAAGAGGGATAGACATTATACCTTCTCGTCGCTTTTTGACGAAGGAGCTAAAAGAATGAGACATTGAGTTTATTGATCCTTGCCAAAACTCCATCACACCTACATGAAAGGTGTTAAGTGTGACCTTGGAATCCAACAAGGTCCACTAGTGTTAGCCAACATAGTTTTAGGAAACCACACTTGTTTAAACTTGATATTTGTGTTCCTAAATTTATAATAGTATGATGTGTGGCCTACACTATCACAAGTAAAGCACTTTGCATATAAGTTCTTCGCAATAGAAGGAGCATTGTGGAATTTCTTGAATTTTGGCTTTTCGGCATTTTTCAAACCAAATCCAAGTCCTCTTCTATTATTGCCATATAATTGATTCTCTAAAATAGTGTCCAACGATTGTTTTCCCGTAGAGAATTTCTTAATGGCCAATTCAAGATTAGAGACTTTGTATTTCAACAATTTATTTTCTTCCACAAGCAATGTGCATTTACTTATAAAAGCTCTCTTGTTTTCCTCTTCCTTCTTTTCAAATTCAACCATTTTTCTTTTAAAATCATTATCCAACATGCAGAATTTATCATTAAGCTCTCTAATAACATAGTCTTTTTCAGTTTCGAGCTTAATCAAATCAAGTTTAAGCATGCTAATATTATTCATCAAGGAAGGGCAAGAGAGACAAGGTGCTTCATCATTAAAACTGGATTTTTCCTTTTTCAAAGTATCAATAGTAAAGTCACGAGCAACAATATCAATTTTGAGTTTTTCAATCTCTTTAGACATTTCATATTCAGATTGTTGCATTTCAAAGTTTTCATTTTGGTAGTCATCTATAGTGGATTCAAGCTCTACTATTTTATCTTGCATTTCTTTACAAAGAGTAAGGAGTTCAGTTTTACTACCAGAAATTACCTCATCGTGTATTCCCATCAATGCCATGCATGAATGGGCTTCGTGTTCCTCCTCCTCGCTCTCAGCTTCGCTATCCATGTCCCAAGTAAGCACCTTGGATTTTCCCTTTTCTTTAGCTACCTGAGCTGTCTCATGTGGGCAATCCCTCATTCTATGTCCTCTTTTCTTGCATTTAAAATAAGTCATTCTATTAGGAGTATTCTGATCATAATTTTGCTTAGAAGATTGAAAAAAGTTAGAGCGATTAAACCTGGGTGCCATTTATGCTCTTCCTTGCTTGGTTTGGACAAACTTTCTGAAATTTGTGACCATTAGCGCTATGTCATCATCATCATCTTCACTTTCGTCAGCTTTCAGAGCAAGTGGCTTGGTAGCTTTCTCTTTTTCCTCAGGTTTCTCCCTTTCATCAATATTTTGCAATTCAAGCTCGTGGGACATTAAATTACCTATTAAGTCCTCCACCCTCATCTGTGACAGATCTTTCGCTTCTTGGATGGCAGTGACTTTAGGCCTGAAAGAGCTTGGCAGTGCTCTTAATATCTTTCTCACCTGCTCAAGGCTAGAATATGGCTTACCGAGCGAACTAGACTTGTAGACAATGTTGGTGAACCTCGCAAACATTTCTGATATCGTCTCTGATGGTAGCATGCGAAATCCCTCGTATTCCGTGCTCAGAAGTGCAAGTCTAGACTCCTTCACCTGTGACGTTCCCTCGTGCGTCACCTCCAAAGTATGCCATATTTCCTGCGCAGATAGACAATGTGAGATACGATTGAATTCAGATTTATCTAATGCACAAATAAGAGCATTCATGGCTTTAGCATTAAGAGAATAAAGCTTCCAATCATTATCATCCCACTTATCATCAGGTTTAGGCATTTCAGTATTTTCAATTTTAATAACAGGTGATTTATAGCCTTTTTCAACAATTTGCCAAGCTTTATAATCAATAGAAATCAAGTAGATTCTCATACGATTTTTCCAATAAGCATAGTCTACTCCATTAAATCTAGGTGGTCGGGAAATAGACTGACCCTCAGCAAAAGCACTATCAATGTGGTCCATGGTCAAACTAGGCTAGATCTACTAAACTGGCTCTGATACCACTTGTTGGATCTGGATCCTAGCCTAGAGGGGGGGGGGGGTGAATAGGCTAATAAAAAATTCTCGTGCAACTCACGAGAAATCACACGCAGTTAAAAGCACAACCAGAGTAATGAAAAGTAGACACAGAGTACACAGCAGATTTTACCCTGGTTCGGTCGTCCCAACGACCTACTCCAGCCCCCAAAGCAGATACTAGATTGAATAGTGCAATAGGTACAAAGTCACAAGTTAGAGCACGCTCAGAGCACCCTCTACGTCTCTACACTCGCCAGACTCTCAGTACCCCACACACAGTGTTTCCTCTCACTATCAATCCTAGCAAAGCTTTCTACCAGCTAGTCCCAAACTAGCTGGGTCCCACTTGTCTAGCCCCAACTAGACAAGTCCCAAAATAGTCACCAAAGACAGGTAAAAGTTTCCCCTACAGAGAACGTTACACTAATACACGAATAAAAGAGTTTAAGGGTTAGAAATGCTCAGTTCGTGTCCGTGTAGGCGTCTCTGTCCAATCAGCACGTCGTCAGCTCCAATCTGACGCAAACGGTGTCTCAATCTGATGTCTATATCTCAAGTTGTAGCCCAAATAGCTTTCTGGTCTGTGCACAAAGTAAACCCAGTTCAAACCAATTAGAATACTGTCTGTGCGCACAGCAATGCCCTTTATAAACTTCTGGTCTGTGTGCTCAGCAATATAGTTCAAGCTTTAATGGTCTTTGGTCGGTGTGCACAGCAATTAACTTAAAAATCCCTGCCTAGTCACCCTTTGAGATTCGTGCAGCTCTAAAAGAATCAATGGTCGAGGATCAGCCACGTCAGCATGCCAAAAATCCCTTCTTCACGAGATCACGCGTCCCCTTCGTTAGATCTCCGCCGTTGATTGTCTGGTCGAACGGCTCTTGTTTTGTCTAGAGCATGCAGGCGTAACGATCTCGTTCGATGGCAACGGCGATAACGTGTCGACGGCGGCGGCGTTTCCTTCAGCGACAGCGTCGGCGATTTGTGCAGCGGGGTCTCGTCTTCAGCGTCGACTTCAACTCCGAGCCGGCGTGTTGATCTAGACGGTGGCAGCGGCTTCAAGATGCAGCGACGAGGATTCGATAGCGGCGACGTCGGGATCGTTTGTCGGCGGTGGGATCTTGACAGCGGCGATCTAAGGGAGAAGCTTCGCCTTGCAGTTGTACGGCGACGAAGAACTCGTCGGTGGCGTCGGCTTCTTCACAGATGGCGACGGGGGTGACTTGAACTCCGATGATGAGCTTCTCAGCGGCAGGCGACTTCTCGTTTTGTGGCGATGGCGAAGACGACTTCTCCGGCGATGGCTTCGGAACGAGCGGTTCGTCGATCCACAACTGCACGATGAAGAGGTTGACGTCGACTTCGTTCTTGACGGCGAGCTTCCCGGCGTCGTGCAGCGGTGATCTCTCCAACTTCGACGGAGCATCAGCGCTTCTCGGATGCTCGACGGCGTCGGTGTCTTCTTCACGATGTGCAGGCTCTCATCGATGGCGAGTGCTTGGATCTTCGTGCAGCGGCTTCTCTGATGACGTACGGTGGCGATCTCCTTCTCCGATCTTTCTCTCCGAGGGTTTGGGTAGATGAGGAGATCTGTTGATTGAGGGATGATATGCGAGAAGCTTATGGCAATGGTAGATGTGAGATGGAGAACCAAAAATAATATGCAGCTTGCTCCCTTGGCAATTTTTTACGGCCTCTCCCCACCTTTTGTTATTGCTGCACACTTCTATTTTCTTTGTACAGCCGTAAGCCTATTGAGAGAGTTTTGTGTTGTCGTATGATAAAGAAAAATTAAAGCCCCTCTCAATTTTTCATGCCGCACACCTTAACCCTAGGATGATGCCCTATATATATATAGTAGGAATAGGGTTTTTGAAACTAGTAGTTGGGTCATGGATAGGATCCCTAGGATTTAGAAAAGATTTGAAGCAATCTTTTTATAGGAATCCTAAAGAGATAATGTATTTGAATAGGAGAATTGGGTAGAACAAATAGATTTGATGAAATCCCTTTAGAATTCAAATATTTGTAAATCTTACTAAAAGATTTGATCAAGCCCATCTCATCCCCATCTCATCCCATATTGGACCAAGTCCAACTTTTGCTCTTCATTGACCAAGTCACACTTCTTTGTGCACAAACACTCCATCTCTCCCAATGTGCTATACGAATAGCAAATCCACCAAATAGTGAAAGTATATTGTTTCGCCAAGCCTGAAACACACTAAGCACACACGTCAGATATAACGATACGTTTGTCATCATCAAACCAAGATCCTAGATCGTTGCTTCCAACAAGAAGCATATTCGGGACGCGAGTGCATCAGCCTGTAGTCCTCCGATTTCATACGCTTCTCCAGGGCATTCACGGCATTCACGGTCCATTTATAGTGAAAAACGACCGATCAAATTGATGAGTATTAAGTCCGTTATCCTACAGTAATGCTAAGGATCTCGGGAATGAACATCTTATTTACTCAACGTGTAATCCCACCGAGAAAAACGCGTAATCCTAGGTATTTTAGGCTCAGCTGAAAAAGAGGCAAATTACTCTCCCCACACGACAAGGAAACCGAACCGTTTTGCGCCTTAATTACTCTCCGTCAAAGACTCGAAAAATTCTTTATTTTCCAGCGCAACAAAAACAATCAAATTGTTTCTGTTGTGCGTGCGGGTTAATTGGTTCCACTATAAGCCCGTGTGTGTAATGTGGAGTCCTCAGATGTGAGACCATGTGTGTACAGCGGATGGATATTGATTCACACTATGACTTTTAACCACCGCGCACGACGCGCACAACGGCTAATTGATTTCAGCCCTTCGTTACGTTTATTACCGTCATAGCTTGGTAACGGCTATTTATTACAAATGTATTTTACAAATCACATGACCAAATTTAATAATTTTAGTACCGATGGAAATATCTCAATTATACCTACTACATGAGACCAATATTGGATATTTTTCGAGCAAATTTAAAATATTTAAAATATTACAAGATATACTAAATACTTAAAAATTAAAAAAAAATTAACATTGAAGAATAATATTATTTATAGTTTTCTTTCATGCAGAAACAATGTATTAGATTAACCCATTATAATGACAAATATTTTTCATTAGTAAATCTTAAACAAAGAGAAAATAGGATTTGAAGATGGTGGGTTGGAGTTTCCCATCCTCAAAAATAGCATCTTTTAAAGATATTCCATTTTGAAGGGGGGTTTTTAGAGATTTGGGTTGGAGTTGCTATAGGGAATTAGAGCAATCAAAATGAAGCGTATAATAAGTCCTTTATCCTACAGTAATGCAATGGATCTCGGGAATCAACAATTATTTACTCAACGTGCAAACCGTGTAATACCAACGCGAAAATCGCGTAATCCCAATTATTTTAGCATCTGGATCAAAATAGGTTAATTACTCTCCGCGCATAACAAGGAAACTCAACGATTTTTCGCCTTGATCAACATTGATGCTAATAGGAAACTTACTCCCAACAATACTACTCTCCACTAAGATTTTTTAATACATTTTATTCGACACGCACCCCGGGCTAAATAATACAGAAGAGAGTAACTATTATAATTGATCACCGCGCAAAACGCATGGAAAACGGGAATTGCTCAATGCGCACAATGCAGATAGGTCAAATGTCAATGAGGATGTGACTGCTGCAATAGAGTTTTACTGTGTGGCTACATCGAAGACCCCGTCAAGCTACAGAGGGGTGCTCGTGCATATACAAAATACTGCTCCTGAATCTACAGCTGATTGATACCAGACATATGATTTTCCCAAGAATGTATGACCGGTGGCAAGTGAGCTGGAAAAATTTATAGCCGCTTACATAATTGCTCAACGCTCAGTACCAATAAATTTATGGCCGTTGTGCGCGGTGAGAAAATTTTTAATGGTTTAAATAATTGCTCAAAGCGCACAACAAGTAACGCCAGGTGTTCACTTTGAGCCAGTGTGCATGTTCAGCAAATTTGTTATGGCTAACATAATTGTGCAAAGCGCACAACATGCAGAATTATGCCTGTTGTGCGCGTTAAGCTATAGTTGCGTCGATGACAAATTTGCTCAACGCCCCCACGGGAATAAATTTGACCATTTTGCGCTTTGAGCATATTTGTGAGATGCTTTAATTTTAATCCCACTGCGCGCCACCGCAGTGAATCAATCAAATTCCTAATTTCATCATACTTAATCTGAATCCCAATCAAGCCTACATCCTAACTTTTAGATTTAAGTCTTATTATACTTGTTCAATCTGAAAACATTGTAGATTAAACCGGATACTTATTCACTCTGACTCAGAAACTACATGCAAACTTTAAAAATAAATCTGATATCTTTTCAATCTGAAGACATATTCAATCGAATTCAGAAACTGCATGCAAAATTTTAGATTAAATCTCATACATATTCCAATTGATGACATTTTGAAAATGACCCATCGATTCAAATATATTGATGTACATACTAATACAGATCCAAACTGATTCATTAACCTATGCTCTTACAAACTGAGGGGTTCTCGTGAATATACAAAAGACTGCTCGTAAATCTACAGCTGATTGATACCAGACATGTGCATTTCTCAAGAATGTTTGACCGGCCGGTGGGACGTGAGCTGGAAAAATTAATAGCCGCTTACATAATTGCTCAACGCTCAGTACCTACTAATTTATGGCCGTTGTGCGCGTTGAGCATATTTATAATGGTTAATTTAATTGCGCAAAGCGCACAACAAGCACAGACAGAGCCAGGTGTTCGCTTTAAGCATCTAAGGTATTTTATGAACAGTTGTTTAACGCGCACAACCAGCAGAATTTACCCGTTGTGCGTGTTAAGCTGATGTTTCATCGATGACAAATTTTCTCAACGCGACCACGAGAATAAATTTAATCATACTCAATCTGAATCCCAATCAAGCCTACATGCAAGCTTTTAGATTTAAGTCTTATTATACTTGTTCAATCTGAAAACATTGTAGATTAAACCGGATACTTATTCACTCTGACTCAGAAACTACATGCAAACTTTAAAATTAAATCTGATACTTATTCAAGCTGAAGGCATATTCAATCGAATTCAACTATATTGATGTACATACTGATACAGATCCAAACTGATTCATTAGCCTAAGCTCTTACAAACTGATACATATGATTGTCTACGTAGATGTTTGCAATGAAGGGCTCGCTGTAGGATAACGGACTTATACTCCTCAATTTGAATGGTCAATTTCACTATAAATGGACCGTGAACGCCCTCAAAAATTTTGCTTTGTGTATGAGATTACCCTCAAAAATTACTCATAGCGCAACATCTGTATATACTGTATATTCACGAGCTCAACAACTGTAGACTCACGGGTTCTTTCCATGACTCACAGTAAATCAACTGTAGTCTCATCCTCATCCATGGGCAGTCCAATTCGTCTATAATAAATGGCGTCTCATTCTAAAATGTTGGTAACTGCTAATTTGATTGCAGCATTCAAAACCTCTCAATAAATACGCAAATAAAGCCTCGCTTTAATACGCAGCATTCAAAGCCTATTTAATACTCGTTTAATATTTGACAGTTTGAATTCATAACAGCTATTTTTTGAACTCTATTTATATCCCTCTTATTTCCTCAAGAAAATACACGGAAAAATTGCTTCCTCCAAAAATTCTTCTTTGCTTCATCCCGTTCTCCTGGGTAGCTGTACTGTGCAAAATCCAAAGTCTCTGCCCAAGTGTGGACGCGTCCAGGGGCTGCTGTGTTAACCTTCGGGAGCAACCGACAACAGCGATTACCACCGAGGTCGTGCCACAGCGGTTTCAATTACATCTGCTAAGTATTCTGCTTCTCGGATCTTCCTCGTATAGCCACGGTATTCTACGTATTTTTCTTACAATATGTTTGTTTCTTAGTTTAACCGGACAAATTCTAACCATTGCTTCGTTCTGCTTGATGTAGATATATACCATGGTAAATGGAAGATAAAATTGAAAGTTACTCCTGCTATTTCAATGTGGACCATTTCCTTCATGATGTAGATGCCTGTAAAGAGAATGTGATGGCGGTAGAAAATGACTCCAATGAAATCCGGCTAGATTCGCAACCAAAATGCACCTTCAAATCTTCCCAGAAGATCTCAGCGGTCAGCGTACCTTCTAGGATAAAGAAGCATTTGCAACCAAAATGCACCTTCAAATCTTCCCAGAAGATCTCAGCGGTCAGCGGACCTTCTAGGATACAGTAGCATTTTCTTGCTTTCTTGCGTCTGAAAGTAGTTATTTTCGAGGTATTCCATTTGGTAAGTATATACTTTTAAATACACTGTAGGTGAAATTCTTATTCAATTGGGTGGAAAATGATGTAGAAATTTGGTGATTTTACATGCATGCAGATACGGAACTTACCAAATGGAATACCTCGAAAATCCCTACTTTCAGATGCAAGAAAGCAAGAAAATGCTAATGTATCCTAGAAGGTACAAAAATCCAAGGTACTATTGATTTATCTTTTCTGGGATAATACATTAAATCTTTGAATCAAGGTCGAATTAGTTGTATGAATTGTTTGATACATGATGAAATGGATTTTACAAAAGAATTTACTACCGCGCAAATTTTTAAGAGAAGAGACGAGCTGTTTGTGTGGATAAAGACCGTCAGCCATGTGATTATTACCATGTCGACGACGAGTTTGGGTAAAACTTCCAATAGCATTCCTGCTGTTTACTTTGCATGTGAAAGAAGCGGGGTTTACATGTGACACCGAAATGAAAAAACGACCGCAGGCCAGTTAAAACCAAGAAGTGTCAATGTCTGTTCTCATTGCGTGGTAATGGTGGGCGTCGGCGTTGGCGGTGAGGAGTGGAGGTTAACAGTCGTTGAGGGCAGGCACAACCATCAAGCTGCTAATTATGTCGAGGGCCATTCCGATGAAGGGCAGTTGCAGGGAATGGAGATGGAGTCATTGAGAGATTTGGCAAATAGCACGCTGAGGCCGGCTGAAATTTTGAAAGTCATGTAGGAAAATCCAACCTTCCATGCAAATCAATTTATAATGCACGTCACCGATTAAAAAGGGACAACAAGAATGTTGTCGCTTTGCATGTAAAACTTCCAATAGGATTCCTGCTGTTTACTTTGCATGTGAAAGAAGCGGGGTTTACAGGTGACACCGAAAGGAAAAACGACCGACAGGCCAATTAAAACCAAGAAGTGTCAATGTCTGTTCTCATTGTGTGGTAATGGTGGGCGTCGGTGTTGGCAGTGAGGAGTTGAGATTAACAGTCGTTGAGGGCAGGCACAACCATCAAGCTGCTAATTATGTCGATGGACATTCCGATGAAGGGCAGTTGCAGGGAATGGAGATGGAATCATTGAGAGATTTGGCAACTAGCACACTGAGGCCGGCTGAGATTTTAAAAGTCATGTAGGAAAATCCAACCTTCCATGCAAATCAATTTATAATGCACGTCACCGAGTAAAAAGGGACAACAAGAATGTTGATATTGAAAAAAATTCGGTATAAAATTGATGTTAGGTTTTGTGCAAAATAATCACTTGTTGTAAGAAATTAAAAGATATGTTTACCCATATTGCTACCTTCGTATGGATATTTCTCCACACTTGTCACTTGTGCGTTTTAAGCCCCGCGGACGACGCGCACGACGGGGGTAATTTTGCCCGTCGTGCGCACGAATGGAAAATTCTCCACACATGTACGTTTTAGCCTCGTGCACGACACGCACGATGTGCACGACTGGGAAGAATTTTGCCCGTCGTGCGCGCGGATAGAAATTGCTTCACAGTAGGCGTTTTAACGCCCGTGCACGACGGGGCGTATTTTTACCCGTCGTGCGTGCGGCTGGAAAATGCTCTACACTTGTGCGTTTTAAGCCCCGCGGACAACGCGCACGACGGGGGTAATTTTGCCTGTCATGCGCGCGGCTGGAAATTGCTTACACGATGAGTTTTACCCCTCGCGCACGCCGGGGGTAATTTTGCCCGTCGTGCGCTCGGATGGAAATTGCTGCACACTAGGCGTTTTAACCCACGCGCACGACCGGGTTGGTTTGCCCGTCATGCGCGCGGATGGAAATTGCTTACACATTGCTTTTTCCCCCTCGCGCACGACGGGGGTAATTTTGCCGGTCGTGCGCACGGATGGAAATTGCTCTACAATTTTGCGTTTGCCCGCACACGACGCGCACGACGGGGTTAATTTTGCCCGTCGTGCGAGCGGATGGAAATTGATCCACACCAGGCATTTTACCCCCCGCGCACGACGGGGGTAAATTCGCCCGTCGTGCACGTCGATGGAAAATGCTCCACACTTGTATGTTTTAAGCCCCGCGCGTGACACGCACGACTGAGGGTAATTTTGCCTGTCGTGCGCGCGGATGGAAATTGCATCACACTAGGCGTTTTAACTCCCGTTCACGACGGGGCGTATTTTTGCCCGTCGTGCGCGCGGCTGGAAAATGCTCCACACTTGTGAGTTTTAAGCCCCGCGGACGACGCGCATGACGGGGGTAATTTTGCCTGTCGTGCGCGCGGATGGAAATTGCTGCACACTAGGTGTTTTAACCCACGCGTACGACGGGGTTAATTTTGCCCATCGTGCGCTCGGATGGAAATTGCTGCACACTAGGCGTTTTAACCCCCGCGCACGACGGCGCGTATTTTTGCCCGTCGTGCGCGCGGATGGAAATTGCTTTACACATTGCATTTTCCCCATCGCGCACGACGGGGTAATTTTGCTCGTCGTGCGCACAGATGGAAATTGCTCCACACTTGTGCGTTTGCCTGAACACGACGCGCACGACGGGGTTAATTTTGCCCGTCGTGCGCACGGATGGAAATTGCCCCACACCAGGCATTTCACCCCAAGCGCACGACTGGGGTAATTGCGCCCGTCGTGCGCGCGGATGGAAACTGCTCCACACTTGTACGTTTTAAGCCCCGCGCACGAAGCGCACGCCTGGTGGTAATTTTGCCTGTCATGCCCGCGGATGGAAATTGCCTCACACTAGGCGTTTTAACCCCCGCGCACGACGTGTCGTATTTTTGCCCGTCGTGCGCGCGGCTGGAAAATGCTCCACACTTGTGCGTTTTAAGCCCCGCGCACGACGCGCACGACGGGGGTAATTTTGCTCGTCGTGCGCGCGGATGGAAATTACTTCACACTAGGCGTTTTAACACCCGCGGATGATGGCGTTAATTTTACCCGTCGTGCGCTCGGATGGAAATTGCTGCACACTAGGCATTTTAACCCACGGGCACGACGGGGGTAATTTTTCCCGTCGTGCGCGCTGATGGAAATTTCTATACACGTTGCGTTTTACTCCTCGCGCACGACGGGGGTAATTTTTCCTGTCGTGCGCACGGTTGGTAAATGCTCCACACTTGTGTGTTTCCCGCGCACGACGCCCACGACGGGGGTAATTGCTTCACACTAGGCGTTTTAACCCCCGCGCACGACGGGGTTAATTTTGCCCGTCGTGCGCGCGGATGGAAATTCCTGCACACTAGGCGTTTTAACCCCCGTGCACGACGAGGCGTATTTTTGCCCGTCGTGCGTGCAGATGGAAAATGCTCCACACTTGTGCGTGTTAAGCCCCGCACACGACACGCACGACGGGGGTAATTTTGCCCGTCGTGCGCCCGGATTGAAATTGCTGCAAACGTTGCGTTTTACCCCTCGCGAACGACGGGGGAAATTTTACCCGTCGTGCGCATGGATGGAAATTGCTCCACACTTGTACGTTTTAAGCCCCGTACACGATGCACACGACGCGGGTAATTTTGCCCGTCGTGTGCGTGCATGGGAATTGCTTCACACTAGGCGTTTTAACCCCCGCGCATGACAGGGTTAATTTTGCCCGTCGTGCGCTCAGATGGAAATTACTGCACACTAGGCGTTTTAACCCACGCGCACGACGGGGTAAGTTTGCCCGTCGTGCGTGTGGATGGAAATTGTTTTACACATTGCGTTTTCCCTCTCGCGAACGACGGGGGTAATTTTGCCCGTCGTGCGCACGGAATGAAATTGCTCCACATTTATGTGTTTGCCAGCACATGACGCGCACGACGGGGTTAATTTGGCCCGTCGTGCACACGGATGGAAATTGCTCCACACCAGGCCTTTCACCCCCCGCGCACGACAGGGGTAATTTCGACCGTCGTGCGTGCCGATGGGAAATGCTCCACACTTGTACGTTTTAAGCCCCGCGCACGACGCGCACGACTGGGGGTAATTTTGCATGTCGTGCGCGCGGATGGAAATTACCTCACACTAGGCATTTTAACCCCCGCGCACGACGGGGCGTATTTTTGCCCGTCGTGCGCGCGGCTGGAAAATGCTTCACACATGTGCGTTTTAAGCCCCGCGGACGACGCGCACGACGGGGGTAATTTTGTCTGTCGTGCGTGCGGATGGAAACTACTTCACACTTGTGCGTTTTAACCCCCGCAGACGACGGGGGAAATTTTGCCCGTCGTGCGCTCGGATGGAAATTGCTGCACACTAGGCGTTTTAACCCCCGCGTACGAAGGGGTTAATTTTGCCCGTCGTGCGCTCGGATGGAAATTACTGCACACTAGGCGTTTTAACCCCCGCGTACGACGAGGTTAATTTTGCCCGTGGTTCGCTCGGATGAAAATTGCTGCACACTAGGCGTTTTAACCCACGCGTACGACGGGGTTAATTTTGCCCATCGTGCGCTCGGATGGAAATTGCTGCACACTAGGCGTTTTAACCCCCGCGCACGACGGCGCGTATTTTTGCCCGTCGTGCGCGCGGATGGAAATTGCTTTACACATTGCATTTTCCCCATCGCGCACGACGGGGTAATTTTGCCCGTCGTGCGCACAGATGGAAATTGCTCCACACTTGTGCGTTTGCCCGCACACGACGTGCACGACGGGGTTAATTTTGCCCGTCGTGCGCACGGATGGAAATTGCCCCACACCAGGCATTTCACCCCAAGCGCACGACTGGGGTAATTTCGCCCGTCGTGCGCGCGGATGGAAACTGCTCCACACTTGTACGTTTTAAGCCCCGCGCACGAAGCGCACGCCTGGTGGTAATTTTGCCTGTCGTGCCCGCGGATGGAAATTGCCTCACACTAGGCGTTTTAACCCCCGCGCACGACGTGGCGTATTTTTGCCCGTCGTGCGCGCGGCTGGAAAACGCTCCACACTTGTGCGTTTTAAGCCCCGCGCACGACGCGCACGACGGGGGTAATTTTGCTCGTCGTGCGCGCGGATGGAAATTGCTTCACACTAGGCGTTTTAACCCCCGCGGATGACAGCGTTAATTTTACCCGTCGTGCGCTCGGATGGAAATTGCTGCACACTAGGCATTTTAACCCACGGGCACGACGGGGGTAATTTTTCCTGTCGTGCGCGCTGATGGAAATTTCTATACACGTTGCGTTATACTCCTCGCGCACGACGGTGGTAATTTTTCCTGTCGTGCGCACGGTTGATAAATGCTCCACACTTGTGTGTTTCCCGCACACGACGCTCACGACGGGGGTAATTGCTTCACACTAGGCGTTTTAACCCCCGCGCACGACGGGGTTAATTTTGCCCGTCGTGCGCGCGGATGGAAATTCCTGCACACTAGGCGTTTTAACCCCCGCGCACGACGAGGCGTATTTTTGCCCGTCGTGCGTGCAGATGGAAAATGCTCCACACTTGTGCGTGTTAAGCCCCGCACACGACACGCACGACGGGGGTAATTTTTCCCGTCGTGCGCCCGGATTGAAATTGCTGCAAACGTTGCGTTTTACCCCTCACGCACGACGGGGGAAATTTTACCCGTCGTGCGCACGGATGGAAATTGCTCCACACTTGTACGTTTTAAGCCCCGTACACGATGCGCACGACGCGGGTAATTTTGCCCGTCGTGCGCGTGCATGGGAATTGCTTCACACTAGGCGTTTTAACCCCGCGCATGACAGGGTTAATTTTGCCCGTCGTGCGCTCAGATGGAAATTACTGCACACTAGGCGTTTTAACCCACGCGCACGACGGGGTAAGTTTGCCCGTCGTGCGTGCGGATGGAAATTGTTTTACACATTGCGTTTTCCCTCTCGCGAACGACGGGGGTAATTTTGCCCGTCGTGCGCACGGAATGAAATTGCTCCACATTTGTGTGTTTGCCAGCACATGACGCGCACGACGGGGTTAATTTGGCCCGTCGTGCACACGGATGGAAATTGCTCCACACCAGGCCTTTCACCCCCCGCGCACGACAGGGGTAATTTCGACCGTCGTGCGTACCGATGGGAAATGCTCCACACTTGTACGTTTTAAGCCCCGCGCACGACGTGCACGACTGGGGGTAATTTTGCATGTCGTGCGCGCGGATGGAAATTGCCTCACACTAGGCATTTTAACCCCCGCGCACGACGGGGCGTATTTTTGCCCGTCGTGCGCGCGGCTGGAAAATGCTTCACACTTGTGCGTTTTAAGCCCCGCGGACGACGCGCATGACGGGGGTAATTTTGTCTGTCGTGCGTGTGGATGGAAACTGCTTTACACTTGTGCGTTTTAACCCCCGCAGACGACGGGGGAAATTTTGCCCGTCGTGCGCTCGGATGGAAATTGTTGCACACTAGGCGTTTTAATCCCCGCGTACGAAGGGGTTAATTTTGCCCGTCGTGCGCTCGGATGGAAATTACTGCACACTAGGCGTTTTAACCCCCGCGTACGACGAGGTTAATTTTGCCTGTCGTGCGCTCGGATGGAAATTGCTGCACACTAGGCGTTTTAACCCTCGCGCACGACGGCACGTATTTTTGCCCGTCGTGCGCTCGGATGGAAATTGCTTTACACATTGCGTTTTCCCCCTGGCGCACGTCGGGGTAATTTTGCCCGCCGTGCGCACAGATGGTACTTGCTCCACACCTGTGCGTTTGCCCGCACACGACGCGCACGACGGGGTTAATTTTGCATGTCGTGCGCGCGGATGGAAATTGCCCCACACCAGGCATTTCACCCCAAGTGCATGACTGGGGTAATTTCGCCTGTCGTGCACGCGGATGGAAAATGCTTCACACTTGTACGTTTTAAGCCCCGCGCACGAAGCGCACGACTGGTGGTAATTTTGCCTGTCGTGCCCGCGGATGGAAATTGCCTCACACTAGGCATTTTAACCCCCGCGCACGACGGGGCGTATTTTTTCCCGTCGTGCGCGCGGCTGGAAAATGCTCCACACTTGTGCGTTTTAAGCCACGTGCACGATGCACATCAAGGGGGTAATTTTGCCCGTCGTGCGCGCGGAAGGAAATTGCTTCACAGTAGGCGTTTTAACCCCCGTGGACGACGGGGTTAATTTTGCCCGTCGTGCGCTCGGATGGAAATTGATGCACACTAGGCGTGTTAACCCACGCGCACGACGGGGGTAATTTTGCTCGTCGTGCGCGCAGATGGAAATTGCTATACACGTTGCATTTTACTCCTCGCGCACGACGGGGGTAATTTTGCCTGTCGTGCGCACGGTTGGTAAATGCTCCACACTTGTACGTTCCCCTCGCACGACGCTCACGACGGGGGTAATTGCTTCACACTAGGCGTTTTAACCCCCACGCATGACGGGGTTAATTTTGCCCGTCGTGCACGCGGATGGAAATTCCTGCACACTAGGCATTTTAACCCCCGAGCACGAGGGGGCGTATTTTTACCCATCGTGCGCGTGGATGGAAAATGCTCCACACTTGTGCGTGTTAAGCCCCACGCACGACGCGCACGACGGGTGTAATTTTGCCCGTCGTGCGCCCGGATTGAAATTGCTGCAAACGTTGCGTTTTACTCCTCGCGGACGACGGGGGAAATTTTGCCCATCGTGCGCACGGATGGAAATTGCTCCACACTTATGCGTTTTAAGCCCCGCACATGACACGCATGACAGGGGTAATTTTTCTCGTCGTGCGCGTGGATGGAAATTGCTTTACACGTTGCGTTTTACCCCTCGCGCACGACGTGGGTAATTTTGCCTGTCGTGCGCACGGTTGGTAAATGCTCAACAATTGTGCGTTTCCCACGCACGACGCACATGACGGGGGTAATTGCTTCACACTAGGTGTTTTAACCCCCGTGCACGACGGGGTTAATTTTACCCGTCGTGCTCGCGGATGGAAATTCCTTCACACTAGGCAGTTTAACCCCCGCGCATGATGGGGCGTATTTTTGCCAGTCGTGCGTGCGAATGGAAAATGCTCCACACTTGTGCGTGTTAAGCCCCTCGCACGATGCGCAAGACGGGGTTATTTTACCCGTCGTGCGCGCGGATTGAATTTGCTTCACACGTTGCGTTTTTCCCCTCGCGCACGACGGGGGAAATTTTGCCCGTCGTGCGCACGGATGGAAATTGCTCTACACTTGTGCGTATTAAGCCCCGCACACGACGCGCACGACGGGGTTACTTTTGCCCGTCGTGCGTGCGGATGTGAATTGCTTCACACTAGGCGTTTTAACCCCCGTGTACGACGGGCAAACTTACCCCGTCGTGCGCTCGGATGGAAATTGTTGCACACTAGGCGTTTTAACCCATGCGCACGACGGGGTAAGTTTGCCCGTCGTGTGCGCGGATGGAAATTGCTTTACACATTGCGTTTTCCCCCTCGCGCACGACGGTGGTAATTTTGCCTGTCGTGCACATGGATGGAAATTGCTCCACACTTGTGCGTTTTCCCGCACACGACGCACACGACGGGGTTAATTTTGCCCGTCGTGCGTGCGGATGGAAATTGCCCCACACCAGGCATTTCACCCCCCACGCACGATGGGGGTAATTTCGCCCGTCGTGCGCGCCGATGGAAAATGCCCCACACTTGTAAGTTTTAAGCCCCGCGCACGACGCGCACGACAGGGGGTAAATTTGCCTGTCGTGCACGCGGATGGAAATTGCCTCACACTAGGCGTTTTAACCCCCGCGCACGACGGGGCGTATTTTTGCCCGTCGTTCGCGCGGCTGGAAAATGCTCCACACTTGTGCGTTTTAAGCCTCGCGGACGACGCACACGACGGGGGTAATTTTGCCCGTCGTGCGCGCGGAAGGAAATTGCTTCACACTAGGCGTTTTAACCCCCCGCGGACGACGGGGTTAATTTTGTCCGTCGTGCGCTCGGATGGAAATTGATGCACACTAGGCGTTTTAACCCACGCGCACGAAGGGGGTAATTTTGCCCGTCGTGCGCGCAGATGGAAATTGCTTTACACGTTGCGTTTTACCCCTCGCGCACGACGTGGGTAATTTTGCCTGTCGTGCGCACGGTAGGTAAATGCTCCACACTTGTGCGTTTCACGCGCACGACGCCCACGACGGGGGTAATTGCTTCACACTAGGCATTTTAACCCCCGCGCATGACGGGGTTAATTTTGCCCGTCGTGCGCTCGGATGGAAATTGCTGCACACTAGGCATTTTAACCCCCGCGCACGACGGGGTAAGTTTGCCCGTCGTGCGCGCAGATGGAAATTGCTTTACACATTGCGTTTTCCCCCTCGCGCACGACGGGGGTAATTTTGCATGTCGTGCTCATGGATGGAAATTGCTCCACACTTGTGCGTTTGCCCGCACACGACGCGCACGACGGGGTTAATTTTACCCGTCGTGCGCGCGGATGGAAATTGCCCCACACCAGCCATTTCACCCCCCGCGCACGACAGGGGTAATTTCGACCGTCGTGCGCGCCGATGGAAAATGCCCCACACTTGTACGTTTTAAGCCCCGCGTATGACGCGCACGACTGGGGGTAATTTTTCCTGTCGTGCGCGCAGATGGAAATTGCCTCATACTAGGCGTTTTAACCCCCGCACACGACGGGGCGTATTTTTGCCCATCGTTCACGCGGCTGGAAAATGCTCCACACTTGTGCATTTTAAGCCATGCGGACGACACGCACGACGGGGGTAATTTTACCCGTCGTGCGCGTGGAAGGAAATTGCTTCACACTAGGCATTTTAACCCCCGCGGACGACGGGGTTAATTTTGCCCGTCGTGCGCTCGGATGGAAATTGCTGCACACTAGGCGTTTTAACCCACGCGTACGATGGGGGTAATTTTGCCCGTCGTGCGCACGGATGGAAATTGCTCCACACTTGTGCGTTTGTCCGCACACGACGTGCACGATTGGGTTAATTTTACCCGTCGTGCGCGCGGATGGAAATTGCTCCACACCAGGAATTTCACCCCCGCGCACGACGGGGGTAATTTTGCCCGTCGTGCTCGCCGATGGAAAATGCTCCACACTTGTACGTTTTAAGCCCCGTGCACGACGCACACGACTGGGGGTAATTTTGTCTGTCGTGCCCGCGGATGGAAATTGCCTCACACTATTATATCTATATATTAAATATATATAGGGCTGACTGGGACAAGATGATGTCAGCATGATGTATAAAGAGGTTGATAGAAAGATGGCTAGGATTTAATCTTAGTAAGGGTGTGGTGGGGATTTGGCACCTCATCACACCTTTTTCCTTTTGCAAGAAAGCCCCCCACTTGCTCCTATTTACCCCTGGACACTCCCAACACACACACCCACTCTTGCTCACTTTCCCCCTTAGTGGTTCTTCGAATTGTTTTTTTCCCCCTTCGAATTTTTTTTGCTCGTGCACCCGTGCACGGGGTATTTTCTAGTAGATATATAAGATAACATGGGTACAGAAAGCATGCACATCACTATGTGCATCAAACCGAACAAATTACTTCATTCATCCATATACCATCACTGATAAACATGATACCCGGTCAATAGAGAGGATTACTGCCGTAAAGGTGGAGCCCGAGGTAAAAGATCGGGTGCCAAGCCACGTAAGGCTGGAAAGAATGGGCACCTCATGTGCATTTACTTTCCATGTGGTTTACACACTGATTACTCCATATTTTACACCCTTTTTCTGCATGTTTGCATGCCACTTTGATCGCTCATATCGCGTTTTTCACGATTATTCGAGAATATTACGATGCTTTTCACGATTTCCTGTTTTTGTCGTGTTTCAGGAGATATGGAGCGATTCGGAGTGATTTTGAGATCAAGAGGATCTGCACCCACTCCGGAGTGTTACCCAAGGCTCTTCTGAGGGCTATTCGGCGATGGAAGACGAGTGGAAGAGGAAGGAACTTTGTAGGAGCGACGAGGAAGCAAAATGAAGAAGATTGGGCATCTACATCATGTCACTCAGCCGCGTGAAGCACTCACTCGGTCGAGCAAGAAGACCACTTGGTCGACCAGACCGGACACGCACCACAGAAGGAAATCAGCGTGCACTCGGCCGAGTGACTATAGTCCACTCGGCCGAGAATGAAGATCCCCTCGCCCGAGTGGCACGGGAAAATCCACCCATCAAAGGAGCCGACTTACTGGAATCCGTCAGTCGATTGAGGGTTCTGACTCGGCCGAGTACCGAATGCCCCTCAGCCGAGTGAGTAAAGCCAATCGGCCGAGTCACTTCCGAAGACAGACCCCCGAAAATCCCCGACTTACTGTAAATGTACAGGGTTTATCACTCGGCCGAGTGAAATTTGTCACTCGGCCGAGTGAGCCGCTCCGCCTGCTGCGTAAAGTGCGATTTCTGGGCTGCGCATGGGCATTTTTGTCATAATTTTCTGGGCGATTTTGAGGGGTATTTAAACCCAGTTTTAGCCCTAGTTTAGGAGGACTTTTTGATACTTTTTGGTAGACTTTTTGAGAGCTTTTTAGATCATTAGATTTAGTCTTTTTTGGAGATATTAAAAAGGATACTTTTGTTGGATGCTATTGGATTCTCATTGGTTTGTCTCTCTTCTTGTTAAAAACCCTATTTTTTGTTGATAATTTCTCTATTGCAATGAATTGTGTTGATTTTGTTATTGATTTTCTTATGAATTGCATGACGATTAGTGAGTAGTTTTATCGTCTTAGGGCGTAGGGATGAACCCTATAGGCCCTATTTCTAAATTGTGATGAATTGGTGAAATTCTTGCTAGAATTGATTAGGGTTAGGTTGGGATTGATAAATTACGGATAGTTAGGGATTCATATCGATTGGGATTTGCAAGAGATTGGGTCCCAATTGATAGGAAGCCCTAGAAATTTGATTTAGATTTACGATTGGACTCCTCTAGGATTGGTTTGCAAGAGATTGGACCAAGGCTAGGGTTTTCAATCGTAATTCTATACCAATACCTATTTGCAAGAGATTGGACAGGTAGGAACTATCTCAACCTAGGTCGTAGCTCGAGTTTGCACGAGAGTGGGCTCGAGATACGATTGAACGATGATGTTGTTCTTCACGCTAGCAGCTTATGTTAGGGTTTGCAAGAGATTGGGCCCTATCCTAGGTTCGCTATAGACCGGCAATAGCGCGAGAGCATGAGCTTGGTTCTACATCTAGTTGCGACTAGTTCACCTAAGATTCAAGTCTAGAAATGATGAAACCTACGAATCACAACGATGAGATACGGCCTGTAGCGGGGATTCCCTATCCCTAGGTGTTTTATTTTATTGATATTTCCATCGACATTTGAACGATTGTGACCATTTCACCCCGAATTATTCTCGACCATTTTGATAGCTAGGTTATTGGAAAGAGACACTGTCATTGTTCCTCCCTGAGTTCGATACCCGCTCGTCGCTACACCGTGCGCTTGCGGTAAGACTACGAGTCACTTGTCCCAGGTGCGTGTGTATCCTGGGGCGCGACCAAGTTTTTGGCGCCGTTGCCGGGGAGGCGACAATGTTTGATTCTACCTACTTAGCTATTTCTTTTCACTTTATTATTGTTTCTATTTTTTTACCCTTCTATCGTGCTAATAATTTTTTTGAAACTCTGTTTCTTTTTGCATGAACACGAGATCGATGGCGGATCCAGAGAATATTATATTTGATTCGGAGATCGAGCGTACCGAGAGGAGGATCAGAGCCGAGAGAAGGCACGCTACGGAGGGCAATTGTATGAATCATGCGGAGACACCGGAGGAGCTAGCGGCATGTATGGCGAGGATCATATCCATCAGAGATAGGCTTCGGCCTAAGACTTCTTCCACCACATCATCCATCGCCATGCCAGAATTGGCGGCAGACAAGAATTTTGAGCTAAAGACGGGCTTGGTAGTATTGATGCAACAAGACCCATTTCATGGGAACTCTCATGAGAATCCGCATTATCACATCCAGCTTTTCTTGTCCAAATGCGCCACCTTCCAAATGCTGGGTGTTTCCGTTGATGCAATCCGACTGCGACTCTTCCCCTTTACACTCAAAGACAAAGCTTTATATTGGTTGAGGATGCAGGCGGAAGGTATATTCACCACTTGGGATGAGTTGGCTAGCCCCTTCGTCGACAAATTCTACCCGCCATCCTTTTTGAAGCAACGATCTAGGATCTTGGTTTGATGATGACAAACGTGTCGGTATATCTAATGTGTGTGCTCAGTATGTTTCAGTCTTGGCAAAATGATATACTTCCGATATTCGGCGGAATTGCTATTCGTATAGCACATTGGGAGAAATGGAGCGTGTGTGCACAAAGAAGTTTGACTTGGTCAATGAAGAGCAAAATTTGGACTTGGTCCAATATGGGATGAGATGGGGATGAGATGGACTTGATCAAATCTTTTAGTAAGATTTACAAATTTTTGAATTCTTCCTATTCCCATTAGTTTTACTATAAGATCAAATAGAATCCCAAAATTGATTGACTCAACCCTATCACTAGCCAATTACAAAATTCCTAGTTGGTTGTGCCCTCATCCTAGCCAAACTTTTTCCTATTCAAATTCCTTAGCCAAAACAATTCTATCACATTCAAAATGCCTATCTAATTGCCAAATATCATCAAACCCTATCCTATGCTATAAATACAGTTGTTCATCCTAGGGTTTTGGGGTGCGGCAAACAAAGAAAAAGAAGTGCTACAAGTTTTTCATTCACGGCAACAAAAATATTGTGAGAGGTGGCTACAAACATACGACATACAATACATTATCAAAAACCCTAACTCTTATTTTTGCCGTGGCCACATACCCAAAGTCCCGAAGATATAAATCAAGAGAACGGCCTTCATCTAATTGAAAACTGACGGCATCAACTCATTGAAGCCATCATCTTATTCTGTAAGATCATCAAATCAAAGACCCAAGGCCAAGCCGTCAAGATCGAGTTATCGCCGTAGCTGCAGACCCATCACCGTCAAGATCGAGTTATTGCCACAGCTGTAGACCCATCACCACACACACCGTTGATATCTCGCTGCCATGGAGTCTCGCCGCCAGTCACCGCTCGGAGAAGATGAGGAAGTCACCGCCGACGTTGAGGAGTAGCCGCTGCTATCATCGAAGAATTCTCGTCGCTGCATCTCGAAGACGAAGACGACGACGCCATTGCTGGAGAAGGACTCAACGTCTCATTGTCGAAGTCGAGAGAACGGAGAAGCTCGCCGTCGACGAACCCTATCAACCGCTGCTACCGACGTCGAAGAATTACCATCACCACCGTCGAGACATCACTGGAGATCGCCGAAGCTTAAACGCCATCGCTGCTGCCCCTCATCACCGTGGAAGAACGAAAGCGCCGCCTGACGACGATGTCATTGCTGCGAGAGCTTACCTCCATTCACCACGATCATCTGGAAGCTCTGTCGCCATCAAAGGAGACATCCGCCCGATGCTGCTGTAGTCGAAGTCGTCATCGGAACACAAACGTCGAGTCGGAGAAGATCATCGTCGAAGTCGTCATCTCCGTAGTCGAAGCAGAGCTCATCGTCGCAGTCGTTATGCCTGCATGCCCTAGTCTCGGAGAAGAAAACCTTCACTGCTGACGTGGCGCTTCACACTCCACAGATCAAGAGGGATTAGCGGCCAAGATTGATTCATGCCCGTGATTGCGAAGCGACGAGAAGATTGCAGGATCAAGATCGGACGGCTACTGCGCTTCGTGAAAACGAAATCAACGGCTGCGATCAATTGATTGAGACGAAGCGAAATTCTTGCGGAGCTGACGTGGCCTAAACCGCGTGAAAACGAAGAAGCAGAAGCGCGAATCTTGGCGTCGACGTGGTGGCCGCATCAACCGCAAATCAGACTCAGCCGCACGGATCCCACAGCGTGACGTGGCTTGGATAATTAAAAGGGAGCTGCTTTGCGCACATGCCGTAATTTAAAAGAGCTGAACTAAATTGCTCCACGCATCGACCGCTTTATTGCTGAGCGCACAGACTGAAGATTTATAAGGGATTGAACTGAAATTGCTTTGTGCACAGACCAGTGCATATCTTGACATCCAGGAGTCGGATTGAGACACCGTTTGCGTCAGATTGGAGCTGACGACGTGCTGATTGACAGAGACGCCTACACAGACACAAACTGAGCATTTCTACACCCTTAAACTCTTTTATTTGTGTCTTAGTGTAACGTTCTCTGTAGGGGAAACCTTTACCTGTTTTTGGTGACTATTTTGGGACTTGTCTAGTTGGGACTAGACAAGTGGGACCCAGCTAGTTTGGTACTAGCTGGTAGAAAGCCTTGCTAGGATTGATAGTGAGAGGAAACACTGTGTGTGGGGTACTGAGAGTCTGGCGAGTGTAGAGACGTAGAGGGTGCTCTGAGCGTGCTCTAACTTGTGACTTTGTACCTATTGCACTATTCAATCTAGTATTTGCTTTGGGGGCTGGAGTAGGTCGTTGGGACGACCGAACCAGGGTAAATCTGCTGTGTACTCTGTGTCTGCATTTTAGTTACTCTGGTTGTGCTATAACTGCGTGTGATTTCTCGTGAGTTGCACGAGAATTTTTTATAAGCCTATTCACCCCCCCCCCCCCAGGCTAGGATCCAGATCCAACAAGTGGTATCAGAGCCAGTTTAGTAGATCTAGCCTAGTTTGACCATGGACCACATTGATATTGCTTTTGCTGAGGGTCAGTCTATTTCCCGACCACCTAGATTTAATGGAGTAGACTATGCGTATTGAAAAAATCGTATGAGAATCTACTTGATTTCTATTGATTATAAAGCTTGACAAATTGTTGAAAAAGGATATAAATCACCTGTTATTAAAATTGAAAATACTGAAATGCCTAAACCTGATGATAAGTGGGATGATATTGATTGGAAGATTTATTCTCTTAATGCAAAAGCTATGAATGCTCTTATTTGTGCATTAGATAAATCTGAATTCAATCGTATCTCACATTGTCTAACTGCGCAGGAAATATGGCATACTTTGGAGGTGACGCACGAGGGAACATCACAGGTGAAGGAATCTAGACTTGCACTTCTGAGCACGGAATACGAGGGATTTCGCATGCTACCGTCAGAGACCATATCAGAAATGTTTGCGAGGTTCACCAACATTGTCTACAAGTCTAGTTCGCTCGGTAAGCCATATTCTAGCCTTGAGTAGGTGAGAAAGATATTAAGAGCACTGCCAAGCTCTTTCAGGCCTAAAGTCACTGCCATCCAAGAAGCGAAAGATCTGTCACAGATGAGGGTGGAGGACTTAATAGGAAATTTAATGTCCCACGAGCTTGAATTGCAAAATATTGATGAAAGGGAGAAACCTGAGGAAAAAGAGAAAGCTACCAAGCCACTTGCTCTGAAAGCTGACGAAAGCGAAGAAGATGATGATGACATAGCGCTAATGGTCAGAAACTTCAGAAAGTATGTCCAGATGTAACGACTGCTTTTCATGTATCTGGATTTTATATATTATAATATATGTTTTGGTGGATTTTCTCCTCTTGTGTGGTTTTCGTCTCCGTAGTTTTCATTTTCGATCGATTCGTCGTATTTTCTCGCTTCTTTCTTAGGATTGTCGATTTCGAAGTTTGTCACTCGTGACGGGCTTCATAACGGTCGTATCTAACTATTAGATCAAGCCTAGGAGTCTTAGGAATCGATCCCGGGGCCCCGCGCTCCGTATCGGTACTTTCTGTGCTCATTAGCCGGTGTAAGAAGGGCCACCGACCGACTAGATGACGATCCAGTCGGTCGGCAATCCTTCTTCGACCGACTAGTTAGCTTTCTAAATTTCTCAGGAGTTACTGTTTATCGTTAGTCGGTCTAAGAACGTTGGTTGACCGACTAGGTTGCAAACTAGTCGGTCAGCAATGCTTCTTGAACCGACTAACTCATCAAATTATTTTTGTATCAGTTACTGTTTACTCTTAGTCGGTCTAAGAACGTTCATCGACCGACTAGTTTCCAAACTAGTCGGTCAGTATTTGTTCATGGACCGACTAACTCTAGAATCCTAATTTCACCTGTAGCTACTGTTTACACTTAGTCGGTCTGCGTTGGTCGACCGACCGACTAGTTGTCAAACTAGTCGGTCAGTGGTTGTTCTTTGACCGACTAACTAGTGCTGTAAACCCTAGTTTTGCCCTAGCCGCCAGCCTAGCCTATAAATACCCAACCCAAACGTTTTCTTCCCCTCCAACTCGACCCTAAACCCTAAAATCGCCCCCATTGATCCCCCACCTTCCTCCAAGCTCCATTGCTTCATTCCAAGCCCTAAATCCATCATCCAAACCATCCATCTACCCTATCTACCTCTCATCTTCCCCAAAATCTCACCAAAACCCATCAAATCCCCAAATCCCCCAAAACCCTAGTTTCCCCAATCTTCTCCAATCTTCTCCAGATTTGATCCTAGGGTTCCCCGGAGTGTTCCTTCCGTCTCCTCTCGGTAAGAGATCGATCTACCGTTGTTTTTATAACTTATTTATAATTTTGGTGAAACCCTAATTAATTTCATGTGTTTGGTGTTTGTTTCCCCCTAAACAGCGATTTCCTCGTAGATAGCATCCGTGTGACGAGGTTGATCGTCATCCCCGGTGCTAGGCAAGTGAAACTTGCCACTTAGGGTTTAGGCCATGTTTTAGGCCATTTGCATGTTGTAGGCGTAAAAGAGGCTAGGCGACGAAATGAAACTCGCCTAGGCGCAAATTGGGGAATTAGCTTGACAACGAAGCTAATTCCGACTATTAGCATGTTGCACAATTACCATGTCATGTTTACTTTCAATTAACGGTACGCGAATATGTTCATGTCATTGCATTTTGCCTGTCACGTTTAATTTAAATTAACGGTACGCAAATATCTGTTCATGTCTTTGCATAGTGATTATTCATCATGATTGCGTAGCGCACGCTACAATATTATATTCCTGGCTCGTGTTCCAGAAGCGAGCTTAGTGAGTTGGAAACCCCAACGCTCGACACATATGGGTGTGGTAAGAGATAAGCGGCCTGAGCCCCGAGTTGGCCTGATCCGCCACTCCGGCCAGCAGGTGGACTCTCTAGTGCACAAGTGATTAATAGTGATAGAGATAAGCGGCCTGAGCCACGAGCTGGCCAGCAGGTGGACTCTCTATGCACTAAGTGTTTACCAGTGACAAGTGATTAATAGTGGTAGAGATAAGCGGCCTGAGCCACGAGCTGGCCACCAGGTGGACTCTCTATGCACTAAGTGATAAGTGATAAGTGATAAGTGATAAGTGATAAGTGATAAGTGTTAAATGATAAGTGATTAGTGATTTGGTAGCTTTTGCTACATTGTGCATGCTTGCTTCTCTTTTTAAACTGTTGCATCATGCTTAACTGTCATGTCATTACTTAATACTATAACTGCTAGGTTGCTAGATGCCTCACTTTCAGTTTCCTTGCCCAAGTCTTTTAGACTTGCTGACATGTGCCCCTTTACTCTTTTGGGTGACACATGTTAGATCCTGAGCCCGAGTACCTCGTTGAGGACGAGGTGTTTGCTGACGCCGAGCCCGAGCTTGTGTTTGACGGGGAGTACGTGGACACTGGGGACCAGTCCTAGTGTCTCCGTTGCGTTTTATTTTGTTAGACAGTTGTTTGTTATTGGTGCGTGGCACCCATACCTTGTTATGTTGTTGCTTTTGTTGGCCTTGTTCTGGGCCTTTAGACTCTTTTCTTTTAGCCTGGTGGCTTTTCTGGATGTTGAACATATTTGTGATGTTGGACAATATTTGTGAGATGTGAATTTTATTTCAGTCTCTCATTGTGTTATTATTGCTATTCTGTTGTGGTTACAGGGACCTGTTTATGTATTGTGGACGCTTATCGGGTTTGGGGCTTCACAGCTCCACTCTCGTGCGGACCTTTTCACGTCTCGCCTCCATTTTAGGGAAGCGGGTCGTGACACCAGACCAAGCAAGGAAGAACAGAAATGGCACCCAGGTTTAATCGCTCTAACTTTTTTTAGTCTTCTAAGCAAAATTATGATCAGAATACTACTAATAGAATGACTTGTTTTAAATGCAAGAAAAGAGGACACCGAATGAGGGATTTCCCACATGAGACAGCTCAGGTAGCTAAAGAAAAGGGAAAATCCAAGGTGCTTACTTGGGACATGGATAGCGAAGCTGAGAGCGAGGAGGAGGAACACGAAGCCCATTCATGCATGGCATTGATGGGAATACACGATGAGGTAATTTATGGTAGTAAAACTGAACTCCTTACTCTTTGTAAAGAAATGCATGATAAAATAGTAGAGCTTGAATCCACTATAGATGATTATCAAAATGAGAACATTAAAATGCAACAATCTGAATATGAAATGTCTAAAGAGATTGAAAAACTCAAAATTGATATTGTTGCTCGTGACTCTACTGTTGATACTTTGAAAAAGGAAAAATCCAGTTTTAATGATGAAGCACCTTGTCTCTCTTGACCTTCCTTGATGAATAATATTAGCATGCTTAAACTTGATTTGATTAAGCTCGAAACTGAAAAAGACTATGTTATTAGAGAGCTTAATGATAAATTCTGCATGTTGGATAATGATTTTAAAAGAAAAATGGTTGAATTTGAAAAGAAGGAAGAGGAAAAAAAGAGAGCTTTTATAAGTAAATGCACATTGCTTGTGGAAGAAAATAAATTGTTGAAATCCAAAGTCTCTAATCTTGAATTGGCCATTAAGAAATTCTCTATGGGAAAACAATCGTTGGATAATATTTTAGAGAATCAATTATATGGCAATAATAGAAGAGGACTTGGATTTGGTTTGAAAAATGCCGAAAAGCCAAAATTCAAGAAATTCCACAATGCACCTTATATTGCAAAGAACTTATATGAAAAGTGCTTTACTTGTGATAGTGTAGGCCACACTTCATATTATTGTAAATTTAGGAACACAAACATCAAGTTTAAACAAGTGTGGGTTCCTAAAACAATATTGGCTAACACTAGTGGACCTTGTTGGATTCCAAGGCCACACTTAACACCTTTCATGTAGGTGTGATGGAGTTTTGGCGAGGAGCGTTAAATTCAATGTTTCATTCTTTTAGCTCCTTTGTCAAAAAGCGACGAGAAGGTATAATTTTCTATCCCTCTTTGCATTTCATTGCATACCTTCATAGATTGTTGTGTGTGCTTGATTTATTTTGTTTTGTGTGCTTGCATGGATGATTTTTAATGTTTTTATTTCTGAAAAAAAATTGAAAAATCAAAAAAAAAATTGTGCTTATTGAATCCTCTTATGAATCTCTTGAGTGATATTGTATGAATGATCAATTCTATTCCTTATAGAAGTCAATTCATTATTGTTGTAGCTACATGAACATGATGTTATTCTTTTTAGTAGCCATGACATGTCTCTATAAGTTTCAAACTTGACTTCTACACCTACATTTGCACTTTCACGATGTTTGACTTTTTAGTGCTTTTGGAGATTCTTTTGAAGAATAATGGAAAGTGAATGTATGGATGATTAATTTCTGAAATTTCTAAGGGATATGATGTGTTTAGCCATGAATTAAAATTGAGCATAAAAGAATTGAAAAAAAACGATATTCGCTCCGTATGAAAAATGGATACACTTCATGGCTAAAACACAACCCACGAGTATCCAACTTGTGCTACATGGGTAATCATTAGCGTTGGTGTATATAACTCGTCAAGCAATGCCACCCCACATTTAAAAGTCCTTTTAGGCTATGTTTCGGGGTTCGGTACCTTGAACTCATCTTTGATGAGGCGGGAAAAATCAATCCTAGTGATATTCATGAAATATTGGAAAATGTGGATTGTTTTGGTTGATTTTCTGAAATTGAATCTCCTCTTGCACTTTATTGTCTATATCACTACACTTCCACAAAGGTGGAGAAGTCTTGGTATGAAATTCTATGAACTTGACTTGTCTATTATTTGGAATACTCATGCAAATTGCACGCTACATTTAATAATGGTTTATTTTTGCATGGAATATTTTTGTGACTTCATCCACTTTTGGTGATTACAAAGGGGGAGAAAGAAAAGAAAGATTTGTCGGTATTATTTGTTGAAGGGGGAGCATGAAAAATAATGTTGAAGGGGGAGCTTGAGAGGAGGGTGAGCATGCTTCTATATTTACTATTAGTTTGTGCATGCCATGTTGTAGTGCTTGAATATTCATCTCATTATTCATATTGCATCACACCCTTCAACACACTTCACACACCCATACTTATTGATCAAATCTTTTATAGGTTTGTCATCACCAAAAGGGGGAGATTGTTGGAAGCAATGATCTAGGATCTTGGTTTGATGATGACAAACGTGTCGGTATATCTAATGTGTGTGCTCAGTATGTTTCAGGCTTGGCAAAATGATATACTTTCGATATTTGGCGGAATTGCTATTCGTATAGCACATTAGGAGAAATGGAGCGTGTGTGCATAAAGAAGTTTGACTTGGTCAATGAAGAGCAAAATTTGGACTTGGTCCAATTTGGGATGAGATGGGGCTGAGATGGACTTGATCAAATCTTTTAGTAAGATTTACAAATTTTTGAATTCTTCCTATTCCCATTAGTTTTACTATAAGATCAAATAGAATCCCAAAATTGATTGACTCAACCCTATCACTAGCCAATTACAAAATTCCTAGTTGGTTGTGCCCTCATCCTAGCCAAACTTTTTCCTATTCAAATTCCTTAGCCAAAACAATTCTATCACATTCAAAATGCCTATCCAATTGCCAAATATCAACAAACCCTACCCGATGCTATAAATACAGTTGTTCATCCTAGGGTTTCGGGGTGCGGCAAACAAAGAAAAAGAAGGGCTACAAGTTTTTCATTCGCGGCAACAAAAATATTGTGAGAGGTGGCTACAAACATACGACATACAATACATTATCAAAAACCCTAACTCTTATTTTTGCCGTGGCCACATACCCAAAGTCCCGAAGATATAAATCAAGAGAACGGCCTTCATCTAATTGAAAACTGACGGCATCAACTCATTGAAGCCATCATCTTATTTCTGTAAGATCATCAAATCAAAGACCCAAGGCCAAGCCGTCAAGATCGAGTTATCGCTGTAGCTGCAGACCCATCACCGTCAATATCGAGTTATTGCCACAGCTGCAGACCCATCAACACACACACCGTCGATATCTCGCTGCCGTGGAGTCTCGTCGCCAGTCACCGCTCGGAGAAGACGAGGAAGTCACCGCCGACATTGAGGAGCAGCCGCTGCTATCATCGAAGAATTCTCGTCGCTGCATCTCGAAGATGAAGACGACGACGCCATTGCTGGAGAAGGACTCAATGTCTCATTGTCGAAGTCGAGAGAACGGACAAGCTCGCCGTCGACGAACCCTATCAACCGCTGCTACCGACGTCGAAGAATTGCCATCACCACCATCGAGACATCACTGGAGATCGCCGAAGTTTAAACGCCATCGCTACTGCCTCTCATCACCGTGGAAGAACAAAAGCGCCGCCTGACGACGCTGTCGTTGCTGCGAGAGCTCACCGCCGTTCATCACGATCATCTGGAAGCTCTGCCGCCATCAAAGGAGACATCCGCCCGCTGCTGCTGTAGTCAAAGTTGTCATCGGAACACGAACGTCGAGTTGGAGAAGATCATCGTTGAAGTCGTCATCTCCGTAGTCGAAGCAGAGCTCGTCGTCGCAGTCGTTATGCCTGCATGCCCTAGTCTCGGAGAAGAAAACCTTCACTGCTGACGTGGCGCTTCACACTCTGCAGATCAAGAGGGATTAGCGGCCAAGATTGATTCATGCCCGTGATTGCGAAGCGACGAGAAGATTGCAGGATCAAGATCGGACGGCTACTGCGCTTCGTGAAAACGAAATCAACGGCTGCGATCAATTGATTGAGACGAAGCGAAATTCTTGCGGAGCTGACGTGGCCTAAACCGCGTGAAAACGAAGAAGCAGAATCGCGAATCTTGGCATCGACGTGGTGGCCGCATCAACCGCAAATCAGACTCAGCCGCACGGATCCCACAGCGTGACGTGGCTTGGATAATTAAAAGGGAGCTGCTTTGCGCACATGCCGTAATTTAAAAGAGCTGAACTGAATTGCTCCACACATCGACCGCTTTATTGCTGAGCGCACAGACTGAAGATTTATAAGGGATTGAACTGAAATTGCTTTGTGCACAGACCAGTGCATATCTTGACATCCAGGAGTCGGATTGAGACACCGTTTGCGTCAGATTGGAGCTGACGACGTGCTGATTGACAGAGACGCCTACACAGACACAAACTGAACATTTCTACACCCTTAAACTCTTTTATTTGTGTCTTAGTGTAACGTTCTCTGTAGGGGAAACCTTTACCTGTTTTTGGTGACTATTTTGGGACTTGTCTAGTTGGGACTAGACAAGTGGGACCCAGCTAGTTTGGTACTAGCTGGTAGAAAGCCTTGCTAGGATTGATAGTGAGAGGAAACACTGTGTGTGGGGTACTGAGAGTCTGGCGAGTGTAGAGACGTAGAGGGTGCTCTGAGCGTGCTCTAACTTGTGACTTTGTACCTATTGCACTATTCAATCTAGTATTTGCTTTGGGGGCTGGAGTAGGTCGTTGGGACGACCGAACCAGGGTAAATCTGCTGTGTACTCTGTGTCTGCATTTTAGTTACTCTGGTTGTGCTATAACTGCGTGTGATTTCTCGTGAGTTGCACGAGAATTTTTTATAAGCCTATTCACCCCCCCCCCCTCTAGGCTAGGATCCAGATCCAACACATCCAAGACGGTGAAAATACGGAGTGCTCTCATGTCCTTCAAGTAAGGACCACATGAAACCCTCTATGAGGCATGGGAGCACTTTAAGGATTTACAGCATCAATGCCCCCATCACAATATAGAAGATTGGGAGCTTGTTCACAATTTTTATAATGGACTCCAACCGGGCACGAAGCAAATTATAGACGCAACCGCCAATGGAGCCATATTATCAAAGACCCCGGATGAAGCTACGGCATTGTTAGAGGAGATGGCCTCTAATAACCAACAATGGGGCGACGAGCGAGGACATTCTTCATCCTCCTTGAAGCCCACTAGCATTTATGAGGCCAAGGCCGTAGCGGAGCTTTCGAACAAATTTGACTCTCTCCATAAGGTCGTGGAGATGCTTGAGAAGTATATCACCGAGCCACCTGGAGCACCATCTACATCTACGCTGATAAGCAATATGAGTGAATGGCAAGACCAATCTCAAGTCATGTATATAGGAGGGGAGCATGGAGAGGGGGCCTTGGAACAAGTGCAATATGTTGCGGGGAACTCCGGATATTGGGCCAACCCGGCCACTAGAAACCATCCGGTCTTTTCATCTGTAAACAATGATGGTGCTTTGAACCCCCGCCATAACAACTTCCTCAAGCTCGACCTCCACCACCACAACCTCAGTACCAACCAACGGGGCCACCGCAACAAAATTACCCGCCTAGGCAACAAGCGGGACCATATAGACCGCCCGGTTACAACCAAGGTTGGAGAGCTCCCAACCCACCTCAAGCTTAACCACGATCAGACCACGAAGCTAGGGTGGAGAAATTCATGGTGGAGAAAAGAAAGATCAATGCTAGATTGACGGCGGGACAAGATTCACTAAATACCTTCGTCGCTAAACTTGGAGAGCAACTTGCGTTGCTCAACAAGAACGCCCAACAATTGTCGGCTCAACCCGAGCCCAATCCACGGAGCAACACCGGACACATCAATGCGGTGGTTGCGGTTCAACAAGGGGCGGGAAGGATACCACTCCCGCCATGACCCAAAACAAGCAACCCGTGGTGGAGATTTTGGAAGAAAAAGAGCCGATAATTGAGGAGGAGAGCCAAAAGGAGCCGATTGGAGGAGGAAATTCTGAAGTGGCAAAGCCAATTGATGAGCGCCGCTACATGCCGCCGGTGCCGTTTCCACAACGGCTAGCTAGAGCCAAGACAGAGAAAAGGCTCGCCAAGTTCCTTGAATATTTGAGGGGAGTAAGCCTCAATATTCCTTTCTTAGATGCAATAGTGGAGATCCCGTCTTACGCGAAGTTCTTGAAGGACTTGATATCGGGAAAGAAAAGGAAGGAGAAAATCATGCTTGCGGAACAAGAAACTTGGTTTACCCGGAAGGAGAAGGAGCCCGCGAAATTCAAGGATCCCAGGAGTTTCCGCATCCCTTGCACACTTGGAGGCGTCCCGTTGTAAAAAGCTTTAGTTGACTTGGGCGCGAGTGTGAGCCTTATGCCCCTTAGCATGTTCCAGAAATTGAACACGGGCACCGACTTGAAGCCGACCGATATAAGAATTCAACTTGCGGACGATCGGATTACTAGGTCGGTAGGGATTACGGAGAACATTCCACTTCAAGTTCTGGGAGGAATATGCTTACCTTGCGATTTCGTTATCATGGACATCAAGGAAGAGGGCGACACTTCACTTATACTAGGACGCCCGTTCCTCTCCACCCCCGATGTTATCGTCGACGTGCGAGAAGGAACCTTATCCTTGAATGTCAGGAACATCGAGGTCGAGCTTCACATATCCAAAGCCATGAAGCATATGCCATATCATGAGGAGTTGGACTATTTGGATCTCCTCGATGAAGTGATTGAAGAAGCAATCCCCCACTCTATTGACGCTCTCCATGACGATGGCTTCGAAGAAGGCCAAGCTTCTAGCGATGAAGAGAAGTTGGAGGACCCTCTATATAGCTCCACGGACGATGATGAAGGTGACGCTGATGTCGCAAGAATACGAGAACTTTGCAAGCTCTCAACGGCCAAGAAACCAAAGAAAGCTCCACCGAATAGAAGATCGGTGTCACCGGCCAAGAAGAAGATAGGAACTAGCTCTAGCTTGGGGGAATTATCCCCTAACATTACCCATGATGAGGGGGCGCTGAGGAAGACCAATGATCATCACGACCCAAATCCAAGTGGCCTTCCCGGTAAATTTGACGGGTGTATCTCGTTTGCGCCCAACATCATGAGCTAAACGAATATCTAAAGGGGTCGAGCTCATGACCTTAAATGAGCGCTTGTCGGTAGGCAACCCGACGGTTTTTGCATTGTTTTTATTTGATTTACATTTTTGGTTTAGACTTTTATTAGTGTTTAGAGTCTAGTGTCCATGAAAATCGTGACAACGGATCCTAATTTTCATGACAGGAGAAGGAGAAAGGGAGATCACTCATATGGAGGATGACCGAGGCAAGGAAGAGCGCTCCTGGGACGTGCTCAGGCCTTAGAAGGAGGAAGAAACAGATTGGAGGAAGAAAAACAGAGACTGGAGTGAAAACGGAGAGCCGATGCAGAAAACAGCACTTCACTCGGCCGAGTAGCTTATACCACTCGACCGAGCAAAGACTCCACTCGGCCGAGTGGCGCACTAAACAGGGAAGTTTCTGCAGACCAACTCTCTGTCACTTTCTGTAACTTTTAGTCTTAATTGACACTCGACCGAGTACCTTATCACTCAGCCGAGTGAAACAGATACCCTCCTAGCTCAAGAATTGCTGAGTGGCTGAGCCACTCGGCCGAGTGGAGTTTCTCCCTTCGTCCGAGTGAACCAAAGCCACTCGGCCGAGTCGTAAGCGTTGAGGAGAATTTGAGATTTTTTTAGTTTACACCACTCTGCCGAGTGACATTGTCACTCGGCCGAGTCGTAACATTTCCTATATAAGCGGCGGCAGCGGGCGCGATTTACGGTACTAAAAAATCCCAATTTTTTCGCCCTCGCCCGTTGTCGACTGCGCTCCCTCGCCCGCTGCGACTTGCCCTCGCCCACTATGACTTGCCGCCGCCCGAGCAGGCCCCCCCTCGCCGGCGACCGACACCCCGCCGACCACCGACGACCGGCCACCCCCCCACCACCGGCGCCGCCTCCGATCACCCCTATTTTGTCCCAAAACCCCCATTTCTCCCCATTTCTATTGATTTGTACGCCCGTGAACTCCAAATTCAAATTAATTTCCATATCTATCTATTATCCCCTATCTCCCCCATATATATTGAATATTATTCACTGATTTGATCGTTTGATTTGCAGGCTAGCTTGGGGGAGCTTTGAGGAGTTTTTGGACGCGCTTTGAGCTTCGCGGCAGAGGCGTCTCTTTGCACACACTACTGATTGCTCTAGCGGCGTGTTTAGGTATACTCGTTCCATCATTTAGCACGTTGCATTACTTATTTGGTTGGGACACGTCTCGCGGCACACATGCCACCGCGCACTAGGCCTCGTACACGGGGAGCCGCTTCAAAGCGGAAGAGGACCCATGATCCTGGTCCCTCTTCCACCAGGGAGGACGCCCCTCCACATAGCCCACCACCACCACCACCTACACAGCCAATCCCTGCTGATCCCGTCCCTCCACCTACTCCCGCAGTCGGGCCGATGGGGATTACGTTTCGAAATGACGCACACCGCGCCAGATTCGAGCGTAACTGCCATCGCTCGATAGTACCCTCTAGGTTTGCACACCTAGCCGACCTAGACCGCCTAGGGGTACTTGAGGGGCTTCTCACGTTGTACGACAATGTGGGATGGCGTGATTTTCTGTCGGTGTCGACAGATACTTACATCCGTCTGACACTAGAGGTCCTCAGTTCCATTGACTGGACCCCGAAAGGATGCTCCTTCCGTCTGATGGATCGAGAGTGCACGATCACTCTCGACATGCTTAGAGCATTTTTCCAGTGGCCTGCCATCCCTGACCCTGACCGCGCCTACGCTCCCACGCACATCCCACCCCTGTCGTTCGACACCCACACCTTCTGGACACGGATCACAGGATCCCCACTCGGCTTTGACCCTAGTAGGGCCAAGGTATCTGCTATCCTCCACCCCTGCCTCTGCATTGCACAGTGCCTTATGGCGACTACTTTCCTTGCGAGGTATGAGCCCGGGACCATGTCTATGCCAGAGCTCTACATGCTCTATGCGATGACTCGCCCTAGGGTTCTAGATAGGGGTAGTGATGATTTGGTCCCCGCTGTCGAGATCGACATTGCCAGATGGTTTTTAGAACGTATTATCATTTCAGTGAGCGCTCGCTCACCTATCTGTTGCGGCGGTCTGATCACCCTTTTGGCCCTTATGACCGGTGTCGACCTTCCGGACGACCTGCGTCGAGCCCCGGGCCCCACTACGCTTTCGATAGATGTTATGGCCCAGATGAAGATGCTTCGTCCCCACGGTCATCAGCACTGGGTGTGGCTGCATGGTCCCTTCAGCGCTGATTACATGGTTCTCCTGAGCCCCGCTTGGACACATATTAGACCGACTCACGGGGACTGGATTCCAGCGATGGATCTTCTTATCCCGTCGCCTACGTGCTTGAGCCCGAGGGTGCTGAGCAGGCACCCCCTGCACCACCTGTCGACCCCGTGATCCCTCAGCCTACGCCTGCACTATCTGCACCTCCCGACACCTCTATCCATACGTCTGTTAGTGTCGGGAGCACTTTAGCTGAGTTGTCCACCGCCACCACCACTGCTCCTATTTCCGTCGAGTCCATTGCCACACTGAGCCCCGAGCGTCCACCCACCATTCTTGAGAGTGGCGAGTCTTCCTTTACCGCTGTCGTGGAGACCTTTTCCCGATTACTGTCGACGACTCCTGGGGAGTCATCTTTTGTGCCCTTCACAGCCTCCCCAGTCGTCAACCTTTCGGTCTCCACCGCTCCTGTCTTTACTGAGAGCGTCGTGACTTCTGTCCCCACGTCTGTGTCACTGACCTCTCCCACCGCCTCGTCGCCCATTTTGACTTCCACTTCTGCTGTTGCTGCCTCTGCTTCGACACAGCCTGCGTCCCAGCCTCACACCGAGGCTGGGCATCATGTAGTGAGCATAGCACCACTACCCCCACTACCCTGCTGGACCCATCCTCTACACTGCCCGCGTGAGACAGCCCCGCACTTCACCTGTTAGACCTGTGCATCCCTCTGCTCCACCACCCCCTGACACTCTAGTTCAGAGCATTCGTGCTCTTGAGGGGTCTGTTAGTGGACTTAGAGGGGACTTTAGGGCTCTCTCCACCACAGTTAGTTCCGTGCAGACCCGCGTCGCCATGCTTACCGATATTCAGGCTTGCCTGAATCAGATTCTGGCGCGTTTGCCCCCGCCACCGATACCCACCCAGCAGCTACCACGCCCACCACCTCCACCACCACCTCCACCACAGGACGGTGCTGGTGCAGCGCCACCACCAGCTTGTGCACACTCTTGATGCCTCTGATATTTTTGTCGTTTTGCTGCCTGTTTGTTCTTGGGCCTGGTGATTTTTGCCCCCCCCCCCCTCCTCCACGTACTACTTTGGTGCCTTTCTGATCATATCTTTTTATATCTTTTTGGGAGAGAGGGAGAGACTCTTTGGGGACACTTATATCTGCACCATACTTATCTTTGCATGCATCACATTCATTCACATCTTATTTCCTTTTTGTTTTCTTTCTTTTTCATCATGCATGCATCCTCACCCACCCCACCCACTTCACGTCTCTCGGTGTGCTACATTTCGCACATTGTGGACACTGTGCATTTCAGCTTGGGGGAGTGAGTTCTCACACTTTTTATTCTTTGCCGCCCTTTATTTTTGATTTCTCACATTTTCTTTCCACTTTTTCGTTTTTTATCATGCCTCGCGTTTTCTTATCTTCTTTTTTGAGTATGCTGCATTGTACATATAGTTCTATTTTCTTTTATCTTTGTTTCTTTCATCTTTTACTAAAGATGACTTTTCTGTGATGATGATGACGTGGTGTTGGCTTATCTTTGTATGCATGCTATTTTGTCATGTCCTAGCTTTTGTTTCAGATATCATATGCTATGTTCTGCTTTGCATTTGAAATAGTAACCCACTCTTTTTCTGTATGAATATGGATGAAATTCTGTTATTAGCTGATGTCTAATGATTCATATGTATGCTTTTCATAGAAAACACACCAAGATTCATGCATTGATTGCTTATATCTGGGGTACTGCTTTCCTTTCTCGTATCACTTCTTATTGCATGAATTGTACGCTTCACCTTCAGGTTGATTGAATGTTTGCTAGGATGATATATCTGGACTAGTTTACTTTTTGAGATTAAACTGAGTAGATTATATTACTCTCCTGAAAGTTGTCGTGCACGTCCTATAGAGTGAACCGAGCGATACATTTATTTCTTTCTCCACAAATCTTGAGAATTATTTCACTATTTGAAATTCATTGGTGAATCCCCCCTTAGCAAGTCTATTATCGGCATTTCCCCGCTATTATATCCCATGCTCCAATTCCCCAAAATCAAAAAGAAAAAAATATACATGTATATCCTTCTCTCTTTTGATTTGGGATCGCTTATTCGCGCAGCAGCAGCCCGAGCGGCTGCTGCTCGTTTTCGACAGTCGCCCGACGGCCAGGCGCCGCCCCGATCGCATGTGAACCCCCAGTGCCGCCCCTCGCCGCGCGTCCGCCTACTGCAACCATACAAGTAAGTTAACTATACGTTGATCTAGATGTAGCTTGCATGTCAACTAGGATGCATATGTATATAAGTGTACCAGTATTAATTTAGTTTGCTAGTATCAGTTAACATGTGTGCATGCCATTAGCTCGTGGTTAGGGTGTTACAGATCACTATATTATGTCAATCTATCACATCAGTAATTATATTATTAGTTAGTTCATGTATACAAATGGAATTAGTTATTATTCTTAAGCTTTAAGTTAGTTTATTAACTTTTACTGTTAGGTTATATTAGTTGGAGTATATACGAGATGCGTAACAGATGTTAGACTCAGAATTAATTTTATAAAGTAGGTTAGTTATAATAATAATCTTATTTCATCAGTATATCATGTTATACACAAGTTTAGAAATCTGGATATCATTCTTACTAATAGGTTAGATTTAATGATAACGGTTAGCTTATCAACACGAAATCTGATGACGCAGAGACAGTCACGCCTTCCGTTCGACCACGTGAACACTAAAGACCAATGACGAGACGTTTTGAAAATTGGAGTCGCGACGCGAACCGCTACCGTTTCCAGACCCGACGTCGGATCCACGCGCGATCACTATACCAGGTTGGTACCCCCACTCATAGCAAACCCCCACTGTAGAAAATCAAACCCTAACTAAAATCGGACAACTGCAACTAAATTTTTTTTTTCAACAAAAAAAAGAAGAAAAAAAGGAAAAAAAGAGAAAAAGAGAAAAATTGAGAAAAAGAAAAGAAAAGAGAAAAGAAGTTTATAAACGATCCCATCTCATACTCTTTATCTCTTTCTTCCCTCTTTTGTTTTAATTTTTATTTTTTTTTGGAGCTTCAAAAGAAATGGGGAATGTACATATTGATTTGTTTATGCCACCACGCTTATGGATAAGCTTGGGGGAGAGGATCCGATGATGTGTGTGAGAGTGACTACTATACAGTGCATGACAACCTAGGCTAAGTAATCTTCTGTACTCGGTGAGATTACTGAAGTTTCACGAAATCCAGAAATCGACACTTAGCATTCATTTCATGAAAACCATACTTCTCTATTCTTACTATTCCATATTGAGTTATATCTCTTATACTCCTTATAGAAAGCATTCAATTGAAAAGTTTGTGATCTACGATTATGCATACCGCTTTTGATGCTTCAGACGATGTTAATCCTATAATGATTCCATATTTCATGATATTTTGATATTTTGGGATTTTCTATTTCGAATGCATAATTATACTATGATATCGGGATAAAAGTCTGTGACATGTGTTTTATATTCGATGTATGCTATATGAGTAAGCAAAACCCACGTCCTGAGAAAAATGATCTAGCACCCCTCTTCTTCGCTTTCTATTCTATTGTTATTTTTATTTTCCTTCTTTTCCATTATTTTGCCCGTCGGGTTCGCTTTTTACTCATCTTCCTCGAGGACGAGTAAGAGGTAAGCTTGGGGGATTTTGATCGCTCCATATTTTACATCCTTTTTCTGCATGTTTGCATGCCACTTTGATCGCTCATATCGCGTTTTTCATGATTATTCGACAATATTGCGATGTTTTTCACGATTTCCTGTTTTTGTCGTGTTTCATGAGATATGGAGCGATTCGGAGTGATTTTGAGATCAAGAGGATCTGCACCCACTCCGGAGTGTCACCCAAGGCTCTTCTGAGGGCTATTCGATGATGGAAGATGAGTGTAAGAGGAAGGAACTTTGTAGGAGCGACGAGGAAGCGAAATGATGAAGATTGGGCATCTACATCATGTCACTCGGTCGAGTGAAGCACTCACTCGGCCGAGCAAGAAGACCACTCGGCCGACCAGACCGGACACGCACCACAGAAGGAAATCAGCGTGCACTCGGCCGAGTGACTATAGTCCACTCGGCCGAGTATGAAGATCCCCTCGCCCGAGTGGCACGGGAAAATCCACCCATCAAAGGAGCCGACTTACTGGAATCCGTCAGTCGATTGAGGGTTCCGACTCAGCCGAGTACCGAATGCCCCTCGGCCGAGTGAGTAAAGCCACTCGGCCGAATCACTTCCGAAGACAGACCCCCGAAAATCCCCGACTTACTGTAAATGTATAGGGTTTGTCACTCGGCCGAGTGACCGAGTGAGTCGCTCCGCCTGCTGCGTAAAGTGCGATTTCTGGGCTGCACAGTGGCATTTTTATCACGATTTTCTGGGCGATTTTGAGGGGTATTTAAGCCCATTTTTTGCCCTAGTTTAGGGGGACTTTTTGATACTTTTTGGCAGCCTTTTTGAGAGCTTTTTAGATCATTAGATTTAGTCTTTTTTGGAGAGATTAAAAAGGATACTTTTGTTGGATGCTATTGGATTCTCATTGGTTTGTCTCTCTTCTTGTTAAAAACCCTATTTTTGTTGATAATTTCTCTATTGCAATGAATTGTGTTGATTTTGTTATTGATTTTCTTATGAATTGCATGACGATTAGTGAGTAGTTTTATCATCTTAGGGTGTAGGGATGAACCCTATATGCCCTATTTCTAAATTGTGATGAATTGGTGAAATTCTTGCTAGAATTGATTAGGGTTAGGTTGGGATTGATAAATTACGAATAGCTAGGGATTCATATCGATTGGGATTTGCAAGAGATTGGGTCCCAATTGATAGGAAGCCCTAGAAATTCGATTTAGATTTACGATTGGACTCCTCTAGGATTGGTTTGCAAGAGATTGGACCAAGGCTAGGGTTTTCAATCGTAATTCTATACCAATACCCGTTTGCAAGAGATTGGACGGGTAGGAACTATCTCAACCTAGGTCGTAGCTCGAGTTTGCACGAGAGTGGGCTCGAGATACGATTGAACGATGATGTTGTTCTTCACGCTAGCGGCTTATGTTAGGGTTTGCAAGAGATTGGGCCCTATCCTAGGTTCTCTATAGACTGGCAATAGCGCGAGAGCGTAAGCTTGGTTCTACATCTAGTTGCGAATAGTTCACCTAAGATTCAAGTCTAGCAATGATGAAACCTACGAATCACAACGATGCGATACGGCCCTTATCGGGGATTCCCTATCCCTAGGCATTTTATTTTATTGATATTTCCATCGACATTTGAACGATTGTGACCATTTCACCCCAAATTATTCTCGATCATTTTGATAGCTAGGTTATTGGAAAGAGACACCGTCATTGTTCCTCCCTGAGTTCGATACCCGCTCGTCGCTACACCGTGCGCTTGCGGTAAGACTACGAGTCGCTTGTCCCGGGTGCGTGTGTATCTCGGGGCATGACCACACACCGCGTGTGCCTTGCACTGGATCCATTATATCAGTTGTCGCCTGATAAACACGATACACTATCAATAGAAAGGATTGCTGCCGTAAAGGTGGAGACCGATGTAAAAGATCGGGTGCCAAGCCACGTAAGGCTGAAAAGTGTAAGGATCCTGTCTATGGAGAAAACACTAGAAGGGAGGTAGAATAGTGTTTAAGCAATTTAAATGATAGTTACACCAAATTAAAATGCTAACCAACAATATTGTGCGGAATTAAAATTAAACACAAATAAGAAACAAATACAAACGCAATTATGTTTCAAGGGTTCGAATTAGCCATGTCACTTACCGACTTGTTCCCGGTAGTCCTACGGCCCTTCCACCCGGATACCTCCGGATACTCAAGTTAGAACCCTAACGTGAGATTTCCTTTAAATCCACTAGTAGCAACCCTACAAGTGAAATCGAATACAATCGATGTCCTTGCTTGGGCGTAAGCAAACCGCTCTAACAAACCGAGAACAAAACCAAATAACGAAAGTTATGAAATTATGAAAGCAACACTTACAATCCCATATGCCTTGAAGTAGAACTTGAAGGAGAAGTGTGTTGTGTGTTGAAGACACTCATACAAGAGAGGAGAAAGCCATTTCTCTTGACTGCACCAATTGCCTTGAAGATCACTCTTTGGTTCTAGGTTGGAGAGCAAGAGATCTAAGATTAGGAATTCTTAGGCTTTGGATTTGAGAGCTTTAAACTTAGAATGGAAGCTTGAGAGAAAACTTGGAAGATTTGGTCACCCCTCAATGGAACAGTAGAAGCCCCATTTATAGGTTTCTCAAATCCACAAAACAATTTAGACAAAACCCCCTTTGGAATTCGTTAGAAAAATCTCAACGGATAGAATCTGAACTTGCGATAGTCGACTGTTGCACAGTCAGCATGAGTAGGTGAGAATTCATAACGGTAACTTACCACGTGGACAGTCGACTGATGAAGCATAGACAGTCGACTGTTGAACCAACAGGGGACTGTAAATCCTTCTACAGGCGACTGGCCAAAAGATGGGTAAGTTGATGAATTCTGGAAATCTTGTAAGATAACAGGATAGACGACTGATGAGGATAGCACAGTCGACTGTTAATCAGAACAGGCAACTGTAAATCCTTATACAGATGACTGTCAAATACCCTGAGAATTTCCAGAGAACAGAGTCAATGAATTGGCTCATAGACAGACGATTGTTGCAGCATAGACAGTCGACTTATCCAAGAGACAGTCGACTATATATACAACAGTAGTCGACTGGCCGTAAAAGTCAGATCAACAAAGTTTGGGCAAAAGATAGACAGGCGACTGATTTACAAAACATCGTCGACTGTCACTTGGACATGCGCCTGTGAATCGTTCATCAGTTGCCTGTGCATAATAAACAGAGAAGACCAAAACTAGATTGTAAAAGTTTGTGCATAACAGGCGACTGTAGAACAAAACACAGTCGAATTTTTTTTGGGACAGATGACTGTAAAACGTTCAGCAGTCGACTTTTATAAACAATCCAAGCACAATCACTAAAGAAATGAATTGGGGTCTAAGGACATTTGATCCAATGATGTCCTAAGATAGAATGTAGATGTGTGTGAGTGCTCTAACAATGTTCTACTTCTAAGCTTCATACTAGAAGAGATAAAAGAAAATTACATTGATGAATTCTCTCTTCTATCCATCGTATGAGCTTGAAGTCGTCATGGAGCTTCAATCATCATCTATGATCATCCAATCCATGTTATTTTCCTTCAATGAACTTTGTGAGTCATCTCTTACTAGAAGATCTTCATGATTAGCGTAGGCAATGGATTATCTGCAAAATAGGGGATTAGTCACAAGTATTTATGTTTGCTCATCATTAACACCAAGTAGGGAGAAGTCCAATACTCAACATAAAGAACGGGCACTGCATGGGCATTTACTTTCCATGTGGTTTACACACCGATTGTGCCTTGCACCGTCTCCATTATATCAGTTCCCGCCTGATAATCATGAATCCCTGTCAATAGAGAGGATTACTGCCATAAAGATGGAGCCCGATGTAAAAGATCGGATGCCAAGCCACGTAAGGCTGGAAAGAACGGGCACCTCATATGCATTTACTTTTCATGTGGTTTACACACCGCTTGTGCCTTGCACCGGCTCCATTATATCAGTTCCCACCTGATAAACATGAATTCATGTCAATAGAGAGGACTACTGCCGTAAAGGTGGAGCCCGATGTAATAGATCAGGTGCCAAGCCACGTAAGGCTGGACAGAACGGGCACCTCATGGGCATTTACTTTCCATGTGGTTTACACACCGCTTGTGCCTTGCACCGTCTCCATTATATCAGTTCCTGCATGATAATCATGAATCCCTGTCAATAGAGAGGACTATGTTGGATCTGGATCCTAGCCTAGAGGGGGGTGAATAGGCTTATAAAAATAATTCGTGCAACCCACGAATAATCACACGCAGTTATACCTGCAACAGGGTAAATAAAAAGCAGACACAGAGTACACAGCAGACTTACCCTGGTTCGGTCGTCCCAACGACCTACTCCAGCCCCCAAAGCAGATACTAGTATTGAATAGCGAAATAGGTACAAAACCACAAGTTAGAGCACGCTCAGAGCACCCTCTACGTCTCTACACGTGCCAGGCTCTCAGTACCCCACACACAGTGTTTTCTCTCACTATCAATCCTAGTAATGATTTCTACCAGCTAGTCCTAAACTAGTTGGGTCCCACTTGTCTAGCCCCAGCCAGACAAGTCCCAAAATAGTCCCCAAAATATAGGTAATTTTTTTCTGACAGAGAACGTTACACTAAGACACAAATAAAATATTTTAAGGGTTTAGAAATGCTTAGTTTGTGTCTGTATAGGCGTCTCTGTCAATCAGCACGCCGTCAGCTCCAATCTGACGCAAGCAGTGTCTCAATCTGACTCCTGGATGTCAAGTTGTCCACTGGTCTGTGCGTAAAGAAATTTCAGTTCAATTCTCAGTTATAGACGGTCGGTGTGTCTAGCAATCCCCTTAAAATTAGTTGCCACGTCAGCTGGGCTCCGTCTCGTTTTCGTTCGCATTAGCCATCACGTGATCTCGCATGTAATGAATCTCAGCCTTTGAATTGTTTTGCTTTGCGATCTAAACCTTCCACTTGTTTTCAATCATGCAGCGACGGCAAAAGATACGGCGGCCTCTTCAACTTCTCTCCACGGTGATGTCTCCCGACCTACCGGCGATGGGGAGGGCTGCTCTGCAGCTTCGACGTCGGCTTCGTGGGCAAGCTTCGCTCAACGACGACAGCTTTGACGTTCTTCGACTTGATGGCGCCTGGGTCACGCAGGCGGCGGCAACTTCGAGCGGTGATCAGCGGAGCAGCGGGGGTTTCAAACCAGGGCAGCAGGCAACGCTGCTTCTTCAAGCGTCTCAGCGAGGGCGACGGCTACCTGTCGACGGTGATCTTCAGTGCACAGCTTCAAGACGACGATGATGGTTGGAGCGTGATCTTCGACGGCAGCAGCGTCTTCGACAGCGACGGACTTCGTGCAGCTCTTCGATGATGTCTTCTCCGGTTAACCAAGCGGCAACGACAACTAACAAGCAGCGGTGTTATCGTTCAACAGCGACGATGGCGTCTTCGAACTTCAGCAGCGACGAGCTCCTTCACCGATGGCGAGGGCACGGTGCAGCGACGTCGGGTTCTTAGCGACGGTGTCATTTGGTGTTCTTCGGTGTGATGAGTCGATGTCGACGGCTTCGACTCCACAGCAGCTCCGATGTCCAGCGGCGAGGGCAAGTTCGATGATGGCTGCGGCTGCTTCTCAACGAAGGCGACGGCGGGTCCTTCAGTAGACGGCGGCAGAGCTTTCAAGATGATTGACAGCGATGAAGAACTCGAGCACGGACGATGCATTTGAACAGCAACACAAACGAACGGAGATGTTGGCTTAGAGCTTTAGGATACGGCCTTCGGGGATGTTTGATGATGTGGTTGCCGTGACTTTCTCGATGATCTTGAGGATGAAAACTTAAGCCCTTGGTTTTTTTGATGCTGCGGGATTTTTCTTTGTAGCCGCAAGGAGGATGTAACGTGAAAAGCTCTTGGCTTGGAGAGATCTCTTGATTTTGTAGCCCTCTCACAATTTATATTGCCGTCCTCCCTTGGTGATTGCCGTACTTAATAATTTTTGATTGCCGCGCTTTGTATCTCTTGATGAAAGGGATTTATATAGAGTAGTTAGGGTTTTGGGGTTGCGGCCAAGGATATTTTGTTCCCCTTAGAGATAGGACTAAGAGATTTGATGAAATCTCAACAATACACTTGCTCATCCCAAATTTGATTATCCCTAGAAAGTAGGGATATGAGATTTGATATTTGGAGAGATTCGATTTGAATATGAATATGATAGGAGCAAGAATTTTTAACAGATTTGATTATATTTGTCTCCATCTCTTCCAATATTGACCAAGTCAAAATAGCTTTGTGCATACCACCTATTCTCTTTTCAACTTGCTATATGTTTAGCAATTACTCCAACTATTGAGAAGATTATCGTTTTGTCTTTTCTGAAACACACTTAGCACACACGTCAGATATAACGAAACGTTTGTCATCATCAAACCAAGATCCTAGATCGTTGCTTCCAACAGACTACTGCCGTAAAGATGGAGCCCGATGTAAAAGATCGAGTGCCAAGTCACGTAATGCTGGAAAGAACGGGCACCTCATGGGAATTTACTTTCCATGTGGTTTACACACGGCTTATGCCTTGCACCTGCTCCATTATATCAGTTCCCGCCTGATAAACATGAATCCCTGTCAATAGAGAGGACTACTGCCGTAAAGGTGGAGCACGATGTAATAGATCGTGTGCTGAGCCACGTAAGGCTGGACAGAACGGGCACCTCATGGGCATTTACTTTCCATGTGTTTTACACACCGCTTGTGCCTTGCACCATCTCCATTATATCAGTTCCCGCCTGATAATCATGAATCCATGTCAATAGAGAGGATTACTTCCGTAAAGGTGGAGCCCGAGGTAATAGATTAGGTGCCAAGCCATGTAAGGCTGGACAGAACGGGCACCTCATGGGCATTTACTTTCCATGTGGTTTACACACCGCTTGTGCCTTGCACCTGCTCCATTATATCAGTTCCCGCCTGATATTCATGAATCCCTGTCAATAGAGAGGACTACTGCCGTAAAGGTGGAGCCTGATGTAATAGATCGGGTGCCAAGCCATGTAAGGCTGGACAGAACGTGCAGTGGCCACTAAACAATTGATATTTATAGATCGGTTGCAAGACGCAATCGGTATGCCACGTAATGATGAAAGTACAACAGCCACCTCGTACAACCTCATTTCGGAGGTACGAAATATAGAACATTTTAAATGCTTTCTGCTTTCTTCTCAATAATGTTCACATGTGGAAACTGGAGAATGAGTCAAGTAGAACCTCAGTTTCCATGTAAGCCCTTCATTACGATTTTTTTGGCCATCCGCACGGATGCTTTACCCCAGCCGTCTGATGAGATCATTTTAGTCAGTTCCACTTCCCTATGTAATCCAGTGGCTAAGATTAAAATAACCAACCATTATATATATGTGGAATCAGTAGACCATGGGGTTTTGCAGAAAATTTCATTCTTATGCCCTTTGGTCTGTCGTTCCATTTTCTTCTTCATCTCAACATTCTCGCATTTCGTACTAGGGTTTCTTCATGCCGCCAAAACGATCTCGTAAGTCGTGTTCTTCTGACTCTTGTAGAATAAGTGATGATGATTCAACGTCACCTCAACACGATGATCCCCTTCCCTCATCATTCCCGACAAATAGACCCATTCTTCATGATGCGCTTTCGCTTGGTCCAATGCAAGGTGAACACAATGTACCGTTGCCTCCTCCTGGGTTTCCTCCATTACATGCAGGTTCATCAGTTCCATCTCCGGCTGAAAAAGATCCTCTCGAGGACATCAGAAACAGCCTCCGCTCTATGGTTGGGATGTCTCGCCGTCAGGACTCTATTCTGCACAACCTCCGTAGCAAACTCACGGCTCTTACTACGTCTGTCTCTGTACTTACAGATGAACAACATCAGCTTAAGGATATACTCATAGGCAATGTAAGCCCCGCATCCGCTGCTTCATCCTCCTCCCATCAGCAAGTGAACTTACTCATAGATTAGGAGAAATGAAACAAATCTCTCCAACACCAATCTGGCGATCTCACTTCTGCGTAGCGACTTCGACACTATGATGCTCATAATGTCGAACATACAAGAGAAGATGGGCGGGAGAATCCCGCTTCCCATGGGCGGGAGATGATGACTATGAGACTTTGACACGTGTCTGTGAGACTTTGACACATGTTCGTGAGCAGTACTTGGAGATATTTTTGATGAATGGAAACAATTTCTCGAATGATTTCTTGACAATTGGCGTGACCTGCTGCAACAGATAAATTATAAGATATGAGATCGACAGCAGCAAATAGATTTCTCGAATGATAGGCATCATCCTCATACTCTCATAATTAAAACTTTGGGTATTAATTTTTAGTTTGGACCCGCAGACCTAGGAATTCAAAGCCACACTACCTGCATTTTGAACTAAAATACCAGATAAATCATTTTTCATAGATACAGTTTTAAAGAGATTCAGTTTTCAGCACATTTAATGATGGGCTTCATTACATAAATGATTTTCATACCCCTGCCATTTTTTCTTTGGTGATGAGCTTGATGTCTGAGCCTACAGGCATGGCCAAAAGGCTGAAGAGGAAATCGACAAAATCTTTGCCAGCAATCTCTTCATCCTCTTGTCTATGAAAAGCTTCAACCTTAGTTGGGTGGCCATCATCACTGCTGCAGCAAACCGGTGATGGTTTGTTTAAGCTATGGTCTCTGGTTATTTGGGAGGGGGTTGCTTGAATATGGTCAGAGTAATATTTGAGCAAGATTACTTCTTCCTCATGCCTTTCACAGCACTCGAAGTGTTGTGGTTGAATATAATTGTGGGTATGGAAGCCATTTATAGACGAATTGGACTGCCCTTGGATGAGGATGAGCCTACAGTCGAGTGTAGCATTACTCCTTCCTCATGACTAATAAACATCACTCGAAGTGTAGAGGTTGAAGAGGGCTTGTGCGTAGGGAAGCCATTTTATAGACGAATTAGACTGCCCTTGGATGAGGATGAGTCTACAGTAGAGTGACTGTGAGTCTACAGAAGAGACCCCGTGAGTCTACAAAGCAGTGATCGTGAATGTACATAAGATTTTATTCATCGAGCACATCTTCCTAAATTATTTGCTCTCTGCGCACTACGGCCATATTCTTGTCGGTTGTGCGCGTTGAGCTATTTTGTTTGCTCAATGCGCACCACCACGGTCATACATTATTGGGAACAACACTGGCTGCTATCAATCTGATGTAGATTCACGGGCATTCTTCTGTATAATCACAAGCAATTTGATGTAGACTCACGCGGTCTCTTGTGTTGCCTCCTAGTAACTCTACTGTAGTCTCATCCTCATCCAATGGCATCCAAAGTCGTATATAAATGGCTTCCCTTCCCACAAGCCCTCATCAACCACTACACTTCTTGATGATATTATTCTATCTTATTCTATCTGATTCTAGTTATATGATATTTTCTCTACAACATTCTATTTTTTCCTTCATCACTGCTGCGTCCTCAACACTCAAAGATGGACAATATACTAGCGTCTAGTGACGTGATGCAGAAATTGAATACATCACATATACATTGATTCAAAGATGTTCTTTGCTCCTTCATATGTTCTATTTGTCGTCATTGAAGCTATCACCTTCCATGCACACCCTCTTCTTCACTGCTTGTATATGTTCTTTGATACTTAGTTACAGACATCACTGCTTGATGATAATAAATGTTCTATCTTATTCAAAGTCTACACGTACAATATTTTTACTTAATTATGCTTTTTATGTATTCATCATTGATTCTTCTTCAACGCAAACAGAGGGACGGATGGCCAAGATACAAAGAAGCAAGTGACGCTGATGCAGCTGATGGAGCAGCTCATAGATGGCATCAAAGTTTAAATTTTTTTCATGGTGGCAATCCATGTATCCCTAGTATAGTCCAGTGCTTTAATTGCTTAGTCGGGCAATAACTGTGATGTTGCAAATTGTTTAGATGTAGTTTCTACTTCGTTGTGTTATGTACATTTGAATGCATAAATGTTGTAGCATGTTGGAATACAGATCTTAATACAATGTCATTAAATTTGGCGCAATTGCATCACATTACAAAATTGTGTGATGCTAACTTGAAGTGCCCACAATTACTCAGCTCGCACCAATGGCAACAGCATTGAACGTTATGCGAGCTGAGCACAACTGTCTACGATTACCAACATTTACTCAACGAGCATAACCGTCAAAGTTATTAACCGTTGTGCGCGTGGAGCTTAACTGTTTACAATTACCCATATTACTCAGCGCGCACATCCGTAACATTATTGAACGTTGTGTCCGCTTATTAGGAAGCATGTAAAATTACCAAGTTTTGCTCAGCGTGCACAACTGGTAAAAGTTATAAACATTGTGCGCGCAGAGCTAAACTGTAAACAATTACCCACCATTACTCATCGCGGACAGCTACATGCCTCATTCTCTTCATTCTCTTCAGCTCTTCAGCTTCTGCTTCTTACTCCTTAATCCCATTAATTTTCTTGACAATTGTCAGGTTCTGCAGCAACAGAGAAATTATAAGATATGAGATCTGCAGCATCAGATATAGGTCTCGAATGATAGGCATCATCCTCATAGGCTTATAACCAAGACTTTGTGTTTTAATGTTCAATTTGGACCCCCAGCCCTATTAATTCAACTCCATGATGGCTGCATTTTGGACTAAAATATAAGAGGCCGACGTTTTCAGATGACCATTTTTAAAGAGAACCAGTTTACTAACAACCCATTTACACTGATATGTCCGTGACAGATGCATGTAGTATATTTCTTCCAAGCTAATACAAAATTTTTACCTATAGGATATAAAAATGTCGGCCTTCATATCACAGCCTTGTTAAGTCATCGGGCAAAGATTTTTCCTACAGAGATTATGGAGCAATGATGTTAAAATAATTTATACTAGTATATAAAATAGTAACCAGCTGTGCTCATATATACCTTGTTTCTATTGCTGTGCTTATACGACAAGTTCTCATGTCATGACCCTTTTCTGCACAAACACTGCATGTCCTTGTTCTTGTTTGACTTTGTTCTTGTGAGACTTGTAATCCAGACGGAATCCTTGACGCCACTCGTGGTCGGCCGTTAGTTCTTGCTTTTGCAGGATCATGCATAATGACATCATTTACTCCCACTTCTTGTTTGATAGGTGCACTGGACCCCACCTGTGATCTTGGCTCTTCAGAAGCAGTTTGCACTTTATTAGTCATATTATGCTGGTCCAAAAGACTGTTTGCCCACCCAAAGACGACATCAAATAGAAGGGGATCTCTTGTTACCGCCTCCACGACTTTATCGAATGATGAACGAAGTCTCCAGGCTTGAAGTGGAGTAATTTGAGTTAGACGCACTCCGTGTACTGTGCTAGTCGCAGAGGCCCCAAGACTCATGATGCTATGTCTTGCATTTAGAGTCCACCTTGGTAAAATATATCTCTCAGGGATGGCTTGCATATCATACTTTTGCTTCATGATATATAAAATTTGCGTGCATAGCAAACCTTCAGTCACAGCCCTTGAACACATACACCTGAACATTCCCTTAGATATATTGCATTGAACATTATGCACGTAGCTCTTTCCATCAATCCACATAGTTACTCTATACGTGCGCGTATCCCCATCCGTGCTTACCCTTTCGTGCCGACAGTATAAAGTATTTTTGAAACGATTTTGAAAAATGGAAAATATGTTTCTAGTATATACCTTTGCGGCATGAACCTTTAACTCATGCATGCCGCTAAATTCTGGTTTGTTTCGCATACAAAAGTATCTTCTCTCTCCTCTTTGTCTCGCTAAAATTTTACGGCTTTATCATATTGATCAATGAACTCGTTTAATGGAGTCATACAGTTTACGTATCCATCAAAATATGCGTTCATTCTTTCACTCCTTTGGCTGGACGCCATGCCTACACACAAAACAAGAAATGAATACCATGTGCTGAGTTTATTTTGATCATATATTTTTACACCAATCTCTATCGTATTAACATTTTCATACCCGTAAAGAAAGTATCCAGTAGATACGCCTTAATCCAATGATGTGCTTGTTGCGCCCTGTATAGCTACTGCACATGTACTAGAGGGGGGGTGAATAGTACTTTTAAATAATAGGGAGAGTTATTCCTAATTATCGTGCAATTAACAAACAACAATGCGGAATAACAACGATCAACAAGAATAAATGCAAACGCAAACAAATGGTTTAATGGGTTCGGATCCACCCAAGTCTCCCCGACTTGTTCCCGGTGATCCTACGTCCCAACCACCCGGATCCCCTCCGGATACTTGAGTTAGAAACCCTAACTCAAGATTTCCAATATAACCACTTGCGAAAACCTCACAAGTGCAATCGACCTACAATCGATATCCGTGATTCCCACAACCCAGGATCACGCAAACTCTCACAACCGAGAGTGTACAATTCAAATATAACGGAAATGAAATGCTTACCAACAAAATACCTATGCCTTGAGATTTCTTACCAAATTAGGGCAAAGAGGATTTTGATGGAGGAAGAGTCACCAAACCCTAGCTTCAAGAAGATGACCAGCAATGGAAGCCTAGGGATGAGATGGATGACCTAGAATCAAGCCCTTGGCTTGGAAGGCTCACAACCAATGAATCTCTCTTGAAGAATAAGAGTGATGGAGAGATTCTTGAGAATGGGAGAGCTTGAAGATGAGAGTTGAAAGCTTTCTCTTTGAATCAATGGAGCTCTGGAAATGGCAGCCTTGGATCCTATGAAATAACCCCTTCAGGTATTTAAAGGATCAAGGGAAAGAAGAGAGAGAAACGTCGCTTTCAAAACTCCAACGGATCTAAATCTGAAGCAGACTAGTCGGTCAAAGAACAACCACTGACCGACTAGTTCATCAACTAGTCGGTCGGTGAAATAACATGAACCGACTAAGAGGTGAACTGAGAACAGATTGAATTTCAGACCTAGAAATCTAGTCGGTCCAAGAAGACTGTCTGACCGACTAGTTTCACAACTAGTCGGTCAGTCAATGAACGTAGACCGACTAAGAGCAAAAAGCAATAGTCTGAAGGCAAGTTGACTTAGTCGGTCCAAGAACAAAAGTTGACCGACTAGATTGTCAACTAGTCGGTCACCAAACGTTCTTAGACCGACTAACGATAAACAGTAGCTTAGGAGAAATTTGGCATGAACAGTAAGTCACAACTAGTCGGTCAAAGAAGCATCGCTGACCGACTAGTTCACAAACTAGTCGGTCGGTGAGTCAACGTAGACCGACTAACTGTAAACAGTAAAGTCCAAGAAATTAAGGAATCAAACTAGTCGGTCCAAGAACACTTGCCGACCGACTAGATCACCATCTAGTCGGTCAGTACTTGTTCTTGTACCAACTAACATGCACAATAAAGTCCGAATCGAAGCGCGATGCTTCGAGGAAATTAGAATGAACTTGTGCAAGGATCCTAGAGCTACGAAATGAGTGTAATGAAGATAGAAACATAAGATATACTCAAGGCTTAACATTCTATAGATCGAAGCTAAAAGACTATAAAATAAACCTTAGCGATCCGTCTTCAAAGCTTCAATCTTCATTCTTGACTTCAAGGAAGGTACAAAAGCTTCAACGAAGCTTTAGGCATGCGATCACGCGCTTTGAGAAGTCTTGAGACGTCGCTTTGGATGTTCACATGAATTTGGCGACGATCTCCATAACTGCGCTCACAAATTGTTAGTTCATGATATATTTATGTTTGCTCATCATCCAAAACCAAATCCGGGGAGTCCAATACTCAACATTCTCCCCCTTTTTGGTGATGACAAAACAACGTATATAATAATCAAAAATAATGAACTAAATGGAATATACTTACTCCCCCTGCATTGATGACACATTAGTTCCATATGAAATAATAAGCACATACATCAAGCAGACGATGAAAGTAAAAATTCAAATCCAATATTTGTAATTTTATATCTTAACTCCCCCTGAATCTAACATATCAAATTAGATTCATGGTAAATTATCATTTAGCACATGCCATTATTATATCTCTCCCCCTTTGGCATAATCCAAAAAGAGCGGGAGGAAGCCAATGACAAGTAATCATGGCCAAATAATTCATCAAGCATGGGAGTCTAAGAATACGACCACGTTTCATATGACACCAAAATAAAATTCGAATAAAGTCAAAGCGTGTCAATGAGACCATAGTCGAAAATCGAAAACTTAAATCATCAAAATATCAAATGTAAATTCAATTATTGGTGAAATGAATTTACTCTCCAATATCAACTTTTATAGCTATCTTAGTGCATGGAAAACAATTCTATGTTTTCATACAACTAAAGCTATTGAATCAAAATAAATCGTCGAGCGACGAAATCAATATCAGAGACATACATAAAATGTGCACAAAGGAATGAACCATCAAAAGAGTGGTGCACATCATAGTATATCAAAAGTCACAATATCGATCGAAAATGAACATAAAGTAAAAGCACATCAAAACTAAGTGAAGTGTGCGATGAGAAGTGACAAGGTGATAAAAATAATACGAAAATCATCATAATAATTTTTTTTTTTTAAAACTTGTCAAGCCAAAAATAGATAAGAATATCAAAGCATTTATGGCATTCACAAGTCTATCATGCTAGAAGAAACAAAATGATATCAATGTAAAGAAATCGATCTTAACCAAGCATGCATTCAACCCTCATGGATACCAAATGTAATATCATACTTACAACATTAAGCTCCCCCTACATTGGTGCATTACCCAAGCACCATCAACTCCGTTTGAATGAAAGTCTTCGCAAATCGAGGAGTTGATAGGGTTGGTATCCCATGGTGGATTGAACCTAGATAACTTCATTTTGGTATCCAAAAACCCTTTTGGATCCAATGGGTTAGACAACAAATTTGAAATATGAAATTAAAAATTATTGTAAACCATAAATTAATATACTCAAAATCAATTTTATAAACAAATGCCTTGGTACCCATAACATGATCATAAACTCATGGTACCAAGAATTGAAGAGTTAAAGGAACTAACCCTTCGGAAACCAAGTCCAAGAGGAACTTGACTTCCCAACATAATCATTATTCAAAATAACATCATTAACATAGGATTGCACATAAACATTCATATCATCATCACTAGTGTTCTTGGGACCCCAAATAGTGTACATTTTGGGAATCCTCTTCCTAGTGGTTGCATGCACAAAAGTTTGATTTCTATGTGGTGCATGTGGCCTAGGAGCATGAGATCTAGCAATAGTATGATGATGTGTGTATGCATGAGGATGATTATGAGAGTAGGCATGCACATGTGGATGAGATGTTTGAACATAAGCATTAGGATGTGCATGAGCATGATTACGTGCATGTGGGTGTCTCATATGAGTGTTAGCACGTGCTCGTGGGTGCGGAGCATAAAAATCATTATAAATATTAGCATGCACCGGTGGAGTAGGATGTGTGTTCCTACGTGGCATAGCATGTGAGTACATAAAAGCATGACCCCTCTTTGGAGGTCTACCCAAAGTGGGTTTCTTTCCAATCGGGGGTGTGTACGAAGTGGAAGCACTATTGGTAGGAGAACTACCAATGGGGTGTTTGCTCCCACTCGTCGAGGCATCGGATGTTGGCCTAACAAAGGTGGTAGGCGATTTGGATGAGTCTCCCATCTTATACCCCAAGCCAATGTGGTGTTTGGCCGGAAGTAAGTCATTTATGATATTATCCAAATGGCCCTTACCTTTATTGAAATCATTGATACGGCCTAACGTGCACTCATACTTCTCTTTGAGAGAATGCAAAGAAGCATCCAAAGTGGATACTTGCGATGTGAGTACATAAACACGTGATTTGAGATTCTTATTCTCAATACTCAAAGTTGAGTTTTGAGACGTCAAATCCGCTATCACATGTTCATCCGAATCCTCAACAAGAACATGCTCAAGTTGAGATTTGAGGGACTTCACCTCATTTCTCAACAAGCCATTATGAGTAAGCAAACTTGCTTTCTCATTGGCGAGAGTCTCAACAATGGTGTCATTGTTGGTGATGGTAGACTTAGGAGAGGTTTGGAGGCTAACAAGTTCATCTTTGGTCTTATTATATCTATCTACTAATTTAGTAAATTTAGACCAAATTTCTTGGTTTGCTAACCTCATTTCATCAATCGTAGGTTCTCCGCTTTCATCCTCACTACCATCCTCGCTTTCATCCTCGCTATCATCGAAGGAGGACTTTTGACTTTTTGCCGCATCATTAGCCATGAAGCAAATTTTTGCTTTCTCCACTCTTCCATCATCCGACTCTCCGCTTGAGGAATCCTCTTCGGAGTCGGTGAATGTGCCAACAAGTCCTTTCTTGTACTTTCTCGACTTGTCGTACTTCGATGCTTTCCCTTTCTCCTTGTGTTTGTATAGAGGACAATCCGGTTTGATGTGTCCTGGCTTGTTGCATTTATAACACACGGGAGTAGAAGCATTAGTCGAACTAACTTTAGATTTATTCAAAGATATACCTTCTCGGAGGAATCGATCGAACTTCCTTGCCATACGGGCAATGGATTCCATGTCCAATTCGTCTTCCGATTCTTCATCATCGGTAGATGGAGCGGCCTTGAATGCAATTCCCTTTTTCTTTGGCTCGTCTTGCTTCAAGTACGCCTTCATCTTTTCCCTCATCCGGATCTTACTATCCTTGCGTACCTCGTAAGACAACAAGGTACCCATTAGTTGTACGACGGTATATTTATTCATGTCATTACCTTCCTCGATGGCGTAGGTACGCTTTTCCCAACACGATGGAAGACCGTCGATAATCTTCGCGACTTTCTCCTTTTGGGTATAGACCTTCCCAAGAGCTTCCAAGTCGTTTGATATATCCACAAAGCGAGCGTAATATTCCTTCATGGTTTCGCCCTGCTCCATATGAAACAACTCAAATTCTTTATTAGCAACGACGAGTTTAGAATCTTTTACCGTACTCGATCCTTCGTGCAATATGAGGAGTTGGTTCCATATTTGATATGCACTCTTACATGTGCATATCTTATTGAAGTCCTCGGGCTCCAACGCACAATTCAAGGCATTCATTGCCTTGGCATTTGCTACTTCCGCGGCGACCTCCGCGGGAGTCCACTTCGCAAAATCTTCTTCGGAAGGCTCGACATACTCCGTCATGGTGGCTCTCCATAGTGAAGCGCTCCGGAGGAAAATTTGCATCCGGCATTTCCAGTACCCATAGTTGGTACCGTTGAAGTGTGGAGGCCTGACTGAGGATAGTCCTTCCATAACTGAAGAAGCTCCATCGCGGTTGCTGAAGACGTTGTAGTCGTTGTTCGTCATAGCTTTGAACCTTGGCTATGTGTAGCTTTGAACTTGGCTCTGATACCAATTGTTGCGCCCTGTATAGCTACTGCACATGTACTAGAGGGGGGGGGTGAATAGTACTTTTAAATAATAGGGAGAGTTATTCCTAATTATCGTGCAATTAACAAACAACAATGCGGAATAACAACGATCAACAAGAATAAATGCAAACGCAAACAAATGGTTTAATGGGTTCGGATCCACCCAAGTCTCCCCGACTTGTTCCCGGTGATCCAACGTCCCAACCACCCGGATCCCCTCCGGATACTTGAGTTAGAAACCCTAACTCAAGATTTCCAATATAACCACTTGCGAAAACCTCACAAGTGCAATCGACCTACAATCGATATCCGTGATTCCCACAACCCGGGATCACGCAAACTCTCACAACCGAGAGTGTACAATTCAAATATAACGGAAATGAAATGCTTACCAACAAAATACCTATGCCTTGAGATTTCTTACCAAATTAGGGCAAAGAGGATTTTGATGGAGGAAGAGTCACCAAACCCTAGCTTCAAGAAGATGACCAGCAATGGAAGCCTAGGGATGAGATGGATGACCTAGAATCAAGCCCTTGGCTTGGAAGGCTCACAACCAATGAATCTCTCTTGAAGAATAAGAGTGATGGAGAGATTCTTGAGAATGGGAGAGCTTGAAGATGAGAGTTGAAAGCTTTCTCTTTGAATCAATGGAGCTCTGGAAATGGCAGCCTTGGATCCTATGAAATAACCCCTTCAGGTATTTAAAGGATCAAGGGAAAGAAGAGAGAGAAACGTCGCTTTCAAAACTCCAACGGATCTAAATCTGAAGCAGACTAGTCGGTCAAAGAACAACCACTGACCGACTAGTTCATCAACTAGTCGGTCGGTGAAATAACATGAACCGACTAAGAGGTGAACTGAGAACAGATTGAATTTCAGACCTAGAAATCTAGTCGGTCCAAGAAGACTGTCTGACCGACTAGTTTCACAACTAGTCGGTCAGTCAATGAACGTAGACCGACTAAGAGCAAAAAGCAATAGTCTGAAGGCAAGTTGACTTAGTCGGTCCAAGAACAAAAGTTGACCGACTAGATTGTCAACTAGTCGGTCACCAAACGTTCTTAGACCGACTAACGATAAACAGTAGCTTAGGAGAAATTTGGCATGAACAGTAAGTCACAACTAGTCGGTCAAAGAAGCATCGCTGACCGACTAGTTCACAAACTAGTCGGTCGGTGAGTCAACGTAGACCGACTAACTGTAAACAGTAAAGTCCAAGAAATTAAGGAATCAAACTAGTCGGTCCAAGAACACTTGCCGACCGACTAGATCACCATCTAGTCGGTCAGTACTTGTTCTTGTACCAACTAACATGCACAATAAAGTCCGAATCGAAGCGCGATGCTTCGAGGAAGTTAGAATGAACTTGTGCAAGGATCCTAGAGCTACGAAATGAGTGTAATGAAGATAGAAACATAAGATATACTCAAGGCTTAACATTCTATAGATCGAAGCTAAAAGACTATAAAATAAACCTTAGCGATCCGTCTTCAAAGCTTCAATCTTCATTCTTGACTTCAAGGAAGGTACAAAAGCTTCAACGAAGCTTTAGGCATGCGATCACGCGCTTTGAGAAGTCTTGAGACGTCGCTTTGGATGTTCACATGAATTTGGCGACGATCTCCATAACTGCGCTCACAAATTGTTAGTTCATGATATATTTATGTTTGCTCATCATCCAAAACCAAATCCGGGGAGTCCAATACTCAACAGTGCTTTCTCATGCATCGTATTCAACCACTTCCAGGATTTCATTTCATTTTTTTGTTTTTCTGTCTATGGCTCCTAAAATTCCGTTTGGTACTTCTCCATTAAGATGCGCCAACAATTCTCAGCTTCTTCAACATTTTGACTGTTCTTACACCAGTTTGCATAGTCTTCTTCAAATTCAGGGTTATAAGAAGACCACAATGAACATAGATGCTCATCTTCGTGCAGACAGATATGCCATATGCAATACCTATGCTTTGTATTTGGAAAAACTCTTTTGATTGCATTGCATATTGTCGAGTCTTGATCGGTGATGATAGCTCCCGGTGCTTTATCCCACATACATGTTAAACACTGTCCGAATAACTACACAAAGGATTCTTCCTTCTCATCAGCAAGAAGAGCACATCCAAATAAAATAGACGGTTTATGATGATTGACACCTGTAAAAGGTGCAAAGGCAACATGAATCTATTTGTCTTATAAGTGACATCAAATACAACAACATCTCCAAACTGGCTGTATGATGTCCTCGCCCTTCCATCAGCCCAAAATATACTCCTACATACATTCTCTTCATCATGCTCAATAGCATAATAGAACTGAGAGTCTGTAGCTTGCCTTTTAATAAATTGTTCTATTACTCTAATGCATTCCTTCCCAATGTTGTTCTTTCTTGCTACTCTCCCATGATCAATGCATTTTTGCGTAGTAATATTGACATTACTACTACTCGTGGCATTTAGAATCCTTGTAATCTTTGTAGGTCCTACTCCACAGCCACGCATCTGATCAACTAAATTCCTACATGTTCCGTCCATATGCGATCTTTTATGTGGCCGTAGCATCTGGATCTTCGATGTGCTTTTTATCAACTCATGATTATGATCATCATTAAAGGTGTTTATGCGCCATACTCCATCGACGATTTTATGAACTGTCATTCGAGCCATACAGCCTTCTCTCTCATTTTTTCCTTCGATTAACGCCCCTCCCTATCTCCCTCTTATCTTTTAAGCTTTTATACCCTTCTTTGTTGCATGTATACTGGGATTTCCATGGGAGGGGGGAGAAGAGCTGGATTGAATCATGTTCGAGCTGGAGGGCCAAGAGGTAGTTTTCGTTCTTCTGGCCAATCTTCACATTTGGATGCTTGTAAGGTGTTTGCTAAATTGCCCAATCGACCCAAGACTGATTTGACGATTGACACAAAATCAGCTAAATTATCATGGGCTGATAAGTGTGCTAACAGGAGATCCTACGGTTCTGATTTCTCCATGGATTATGTGAAGCCAGGGTCGAATGAGGATGGATCCCAGGTTGCCCTTGTATCCAACTCTCTGCTAGCTAAAGGCCAGGCGCAATGGAGTAACACTCTGGTGGGATATGTTCTTGGAGATATTCCGTATTACAACCAAATTCGTGCTTGGGTGGATAGGCTTTGGTATTTAAAGAGGGGGATCAGGATTTTTAGTAGAGAGAACGGCTTTTTCTACTTCAAATTTGAGGATGGACATGAATGTGAAAGGATCCTTCATGGTGGCCCTTGGTTATTTGAGGGCAGATTGGTGGTGTTACAAAGGTGGAGCACTATGATTCGACATGAAAGAGATATCCTTTCTGCGGTTCCAGTTTGGGCTCAGCTTCATGGAGTACCCCTGGATATGTGGACTAGAGATATTTTTAATATAATTGCCTCTGTTATTGGTGTGCCTCTTTGTTTGGATAGGCAAACGGCAAAACTGGACATGATTTCATATGCCCGATGTCTTGTGGAGGTGGATGCTAATAAACCTATTCCTACACAAGTCATGGTTAAGCTTGAAGATGGTTCTAAAATACCGGTTGGAGTGAAGATTGAAGGAGAGCCCCCTAAGTGTTCTAAGTGCATCTGCTTCGGTCATTCAGATATACAGTGCCCTGACAAGATGAAGCCCCCTTCGATCCAAAATTCGAGTTCGGGTGAGAAATTATTGGAGAATAATGAAGATCCCCCTATGAAACCGATGGATAATGGTGAGCCCCAAAACAATATAGGCATCCGACCTAGGAATAATGTTGCTGGAATTAGCCTGAACTTAGAGATAAGAGGAGATCCTCCTTTACCACTTACCTGTGGTAATGAGAAGGAGGCACCCACCTTGCATGTTCTGAATTCTTTGGGTACCTCACATCCGGATGTGCCTACACTTGATGTTACAATGCCTGGACAATCTCTTGCCTCTGCAGCTGAGGCCACACTTCCGGTTGACTGTCAGCGTTTGGATCCTGGGGAACACAACTTGAATTCGGTTGGATGTCCAGTGGTGCCTCCACTTGGTGAGGGAGGATCTATTGCTACGGTGGATGACTCTAACTCTATTTCAGATGAGGGGCCTCCAGGTATTATTTTATCACCTATCCCCTTAGCTGATCCTGTTGTTCAGTCAACAGATAAACCTTTGTGCAGTGATCAAGTGCCTAATGATATACCCATTGCTGACCCTTTGACGATCTTAAACCCTGAATGGGAGAATGAATCTATAGAAATAAACAGGTTGGCTAATATAAAGAGGGATCAAAACAAGAAGAATGCTATTCCTGAACCAATGGGGGGAGTACTAGGAGGAGTTTGAGAATTAAAGAAGGGGCTTCGGGAAAGCCTAACCAACAATGTTAATCATGAGTATCTTTGTTTGGAATGCCCGGGGCCTAAATAACCCTATTAGGAGGAGGGACCTATGGGATAGACTCAAGATTATTAAGCCTACTATGGTTATTCTTGTTGAGACAAAGTTGAAGAGCGACACTGGGAGATGGCGTACTTGTTTCCCTAAGGACTGGAAAGTATTTCACAACTTCCAATTTCAGCCTAAAGGGAGGATTCTAATTGGGTTGGCAGATGTGTGGCAGGCTTCTATTATTTCTATTTCTAGCCAACATATAACTTTGACTTGCAGCGATACTGGAGGTCTTTCAGTTTTGATAACGGGTGTTTATGGTTCTAATCTTCGGAGTGAGAGACATCTACTATGGAAACTTCTGGAGTCGGATTCGGTTTTGCATAAGGGTGCTGCTTGGATAGTTGCAGGAGATTTCAATTGTGTAAGATTCTCAAATGAAAAGAGAGGTGGAAGGAGTTGTGACTTTAATGTTTTGGAAGAATTTAATAACTGTGTTAGTAAGTGCTCTTTATCTGATGTCAAAAGTGTGGGGAATCCTTTAAACTGGTGTAATCAACGAATTGGTGATGGGCGAATTACTGCAAGACTGGATAGGGTGATGTGTAATTCTGCTTGGCTGCACTTGCTTCCTGACACGTTTGTTGAGTATTTGGACTCTAATACGAGTGACCATTCTCCGATGTTAGTAAAACTTCATCACAATCGCATTTCCTACCCTAAACCATTTCGGTTTTTCAATGCTTGGGTCAAGTTTAATGGTTATCAACAATTGTTGGAATCGTCTTGGAGTTATCAGGTTGTTGGCTCTCCAATGCACAGGCTCTTTATCAAGCTTCGTAACTTCAAGCCTATCCTACGGTCGTGGGCTAAGAATCATGATATGAATGGTGATATTATGGCATGCACGGGTGCTTTACATGATCTGTGAAATTCTAGTGACATCCATCATAATATCCGGTTACAACTCCAGGAGAGGGATTTGGCTAAAAAATTGACTTCTATGATTAATGCTGAGGAAGAAATGTTACGCCAGAAGAGCAGGCAAAATTGGCTTTCTCTTGGGGATAAAAACTCAAAATTTTTCTACACGGCCATGAGAGCCCGGCAAAACCACAATAATCTTGGGCATCTCATAGACACTAATGGGAATCTTGCCACTTCCTGGGAGACTATAAGAAATGAGGCTCCTAAGTTTTATGAAGAACTTTACAATCAAAATAGCTATTGGGATGTATTCCCCAACTTGGTCCCAAAGAGAGTTGTAACGCATGATGCTGCTGTTTGGCTGGAGCGGTGTGTCTCTAATGCGGAGATTAAGGAGGCAGTGTTCCAAATTGGGGTGGATAAATCCCCAGGTCCGGATGGGTTTAATGGTTACTTCTTCCAACATGGGTGGAGTGTTGTAGGTAACGATTTCTCGGAGGCCATTCACTCTTTTTTCAGATCTGCTTCTATTATGCATCCCATTAATCACACAAATCTTACCCTTGTCCCTAAAAATTCTAATGCTTCGAGCCTTAATGATTACAGGCCCATTGCTTGCTGTAATGTTGTCTACAAGGTGATTAGTAAAATTATTTGTAATAGACTAAGGCTTATTATCCATGATCTTATATCCCCAAACCAGACTGCTTTTCTTAAGGGTATACTTCTATCTGATAGTGCTCTCCTAGCACACGAACAGATCAGGGATTTTAGCAACCCTATGGGGGCCAGGGCTTGTTTGAAGTTGGATTTGAGGAAGGCATTTGATAGTGTCAACCGACAATTCATATATTTTATTCTTCACAGAATGGGGGTTGGCAGGAGATTCATTCTATGGATTCAGGAATGTATTTCCACTCCTACTTTCTCGGTAATTATTAATGGTTCTCCGACTGGCTATTTTAGGGGAAATCGGGGCATTAGACAAGGTGACCCGCTTTCCCCTTATCTCTTTGTTATTTGCATGGAGGCTTTTTCTCTGCTACTTGAAAAATCAATTTCATTGAGTTGTATTCACCCCATGAAGCAGACTGGAGCTATTTCCCACCTCCTCTTCACGGATGATATGCTGCTATTTTGTCGGGCTAATAAGCACTCTTTTGAGGGCTTAATTCTCTTACTGGAGGATTTTAGTAAATTTACTGGATTGGATATTAATATGGATAAGAGTACGGTGCTTTTTAGCAAAGGGACTCGTAATCCATCGGACTTGGCTAACCTTCTTGGTATCAGAATGGGGAGTGCCATTACTACTTATTTGGGATTGCCATTATCCCCTAAATATCCTAAACCCACCATGTACGGCAGGCTGGTTGATAAGTGCAGGAAGCGATTGCAGGGCTGGAGTTCTTCTTTATTATCAATTTCAGGGCGAATTGAACTGGTTAGAACAGTGATATATGGCATGGTATTCTTTTGGATCCAAGTTTACCGTATTCCTAAATCCATCATCCGTACCATTACCTCTATTTGTAAGAAATTCATCTGGGGGAACTCTAATTTATGGGCATGGAAGGAGATATGTACTCCTAAAGATGAGGGTGGTGTTGGCTTAAGGTTGCTACCAGACTTAAACTATGCGGCAGGGGTCAGATTGACCTGGCGTATGTTATCTGAAGATGGACTTTGGGCTACATATATGAGACACCATTACAAAGATTCATCTTCTTTTTTTTGCTGCTAAAGGATCTCCTACCCAGTCGGGAACCTGGAAATTCATGCTTGCTTGCAGACGGTTCACCAAACACTTGATTAGGAGACAAGTTCGAGATGGTACTTCCACTCTCTTCTGGTATGATAATTGGCTACCTTCTGGCCCTCTAAGTGATTCTTTTGAGGTCCCGGAAGATGGAAATTGCAAGCGTGTCTCTGATTATTGGGATGGGGAGGGATGGATTCAGGATGTTACTATTGAACCAATCCGATTACAACTTCAGGGCATCACGTTGGAATCTGGGGATGATAGCTGGGTCTGGACTTTGGGGACCACCTTCAGGTTTGATTCGGCTTGGAAGGGTATTAGAAGTCCTAGGGAGAAATTCAAATATTATAAACTTCTTTGGTTCTCACATCATATACCGAAGCATTCCCTGGCAGCTCTGCGTGCGTTTCTGGGCAAATTGCTGACCAAATGCCATTTGGCGGCCTGGGGAATAGAATCCGATATGTGATGCGGCTTGTGTGATGCGAATTTGCCAGAAGATATTGACCACTTGTTTTTTTCTTGTGATTACACAGGGTATCTCCTCAAAAGATGCTTGTTAAAGTTAGGCGTTGCTTCTGCTATTGATCCTCAATTATCTACGGTGGGAGATTACTTTCTATCTCATTTTTCTGGAAAGGACCCATTGAGCATTCTTTCAAAAACCGTACTATCGGCACTGATATGGCATATCTGGAAGGAAAGAAATAGAAGAATTTTTGAAAAACAGGAACTGACAAAGTTTGATCTATTTGAAGAGATTGCATTGGATGTCAGAGCTGGTCTTGTTAGTCTGGAACCGGATTCTCAGGGAGCCAAAGAAGTATTTGAGAAATGGGAATTTCGGGATGCGGGATGATCTACACTTGTCTCATTGTTTCATTAACTTTTTCATCTTCTTTGTAAATACATAGAATTTAGATTGGCAGGCCCGGCAGTAGGGGGTGACGGCGCTTGTGCCCTCTCCCCTCTCTGTTCTTGCCTGTTAATTGTATTTTATGTAACCTCAATTTTTTCCTTAATAAAGGTCGTACACTAATTTTTCAATATATATATATATATCTATATATCTATATATATATATATATATATATATATATATATATATATATATGGTAAAGTGTTCCTAGGGTGACTCCTTAGATGAAATCTAAGGAGTCGCCCCCATTTTCCCCCCTATCCCACATTTGTTTTGGAGTTTATTTTTCATGGGGTTGTTGTTCATATCATGGATGGTCAACATACCAAAACTCAAGTCATTCCAATACTTTTAGAGCCCCCATCTACCCCTTGCAACCTCAACAGTTTGAAAACGTGCTGAAAACCCCATGAAGTTGCAAGGGGTACGTGGGGGCTCTAAAAGTATTGGAATGACTTGATTTTTGGTATGTTGATCATCCATGAGCTGAACAACAATCCCAAGAAAAAAATTCTAAAGCAAATGTGGGATATGGTGGGAAATCGGGGCGGCTCCTTAGATGAAATCTAAGGAGTCACCCTAGAAACACTTTACCCATGTGTGTGTGTGTGTGTGTGTGTGTGTGTGTGTGTTAATGGAGGAGTGCTGACAGTGCTGGAAATTTTTCTAGTGATGTCAGCGATCTGGACGACCTACAAATTTTTTTTAAAATTTTTTTTGCAGTAGTTAGATAAACTTGTTACGTAGCTCCCCACAAAATTTCAGGTCGATCCAACACCGTTTGAGCCTACATTCATCGATTTCAAAAACGTTGCACAAAAATGTCCATATTTTGGAGCGGTATTTTTGAAATCGATGAACGGAGGCCCAAACGGTGTTGGGTCAACCTGAAATTTTGTGGAAAGCTAGGTAACAAGTTTATCTAACTGCTGGAAAAAAATTTAATAAAAAATTTGTAGGTCGCCCGGATCGCTGACAGAGCTAGAAAAATTTCCAGCGCTGTCAGCACTCCTCCATTTTTCACACACACACATATATATATTAGAAAGTTAGTTTGGATCTTTATTAATATGCAAAAATGTACAAAACATACAAATGGGAGAGGAATTGTTGGAGAAAGGAAAGGGCACAAGTGCCGTCACTCTCTACCAACCAAACCTCCCCCCTATACCAAAAATAAATGTACAATTTGAGTATCACTATCCCTCATCCCTGAACTCCCAGTTTGCCATTGCATCAGCTGCATTTGGAGCATAAATATCTTGAACTCTAAGCACAATCCTAACATCAGATGCTATGTCTTCAAAGAGTATAGTTTTGGCCTTTTTTATATCTTTGAAAATCCTCTGGTTCCTTTCTCTCCATATGTGCCAAACCGTTGCAGAGAGAACGGTTTTGGCCAGCATACTCATAGTGTTTTTCCTTTCATAATGAATTAGAAAATAATCCCCCACTGCGGTTAAAACAGGATCTATGTGGATCACCACTCCCAGTTTAAGAAGACATCTGCGAAGAATGTAGCATGAATAAGGGCATTCGAAATAAAGGTGCCCAATGCTCTCAGCTGCACCATCATCACAAAAAACACAATGAGGGCGAAAGGCAATTCCCCACATAATCAAGAGATCCCTAGTGGGGAGTTTCCCATGGAAATCACGTAGGACGGTTAAGGCCATTTTAGGGATATGATTCGTGTACCAAACTATTTTGTAATAGGGAAAAGCCAAACTTGGTCGCCTGGTCCCTTATATATATAAAATCCATTATATAAATATATCATATTGCTTGATTGCACACGAGCACACACAATGACTCACAGGGCACGCATCCGTACACCATCACCTACACCTCCACCACCTCCACCACCTCCACCACCTTCACCACCCCCTCCACCACCACCACCAAAAAGAAGAAGGGTACACTCCCTATGCCACGCACCACAAAACACGATCCCATTCCCTCACCAACCCCATCACCCCCACCTACCAAGAAGAAACGCTTGGCTCATCACTCCTCTTCCAGGACACGAGTCCCCGCAAGTAAGCCCGCACCACCCCCTCCACCTCCACCACCCCCACCCTCACAGCCTGAGGGCGAGGCCCTAGAGACTTACGACATTAAATTCATTGACGATGTGTATCATCATAAATTCATCGAACTCTCTAGGCATCAGGTCATTTCGACCAAATTCACCGACTTAGGAGCCCTATAGCAGCTAGGTCTTTTGCCTGGTGTTAGGCAGCTTTATAGGAATCTGGGATGGGACCACTTTCTAAGGTTGCAGGCGAAGACATACACTCGCCTCACCCTAGAAGCCCTCAGTTCCTTATATCTTACCAATAGGGGAATAGCATTCAGCTTACTGGACGTAGATATAAAGTTCACTTATAGTGGACTCTGTCTCCTATTCCAGTGGCCCCATGTCCCCTCTGTTGAGACTGCCTACCACTCTTGTATGGAGACTCCCCCTGCCATTCACTACACAAGCATTCCTGTTTTCAGCACTAGCCGCTCCAAGTCTTCCTCCATCATTCATCACTGCTTGAAACTCGCCCAACGCCATATTGCCACCACTTTGCATTGTATGAACGAGCCCGGGACCATGTCTTCTGTCCAACTCATCCTCCTATGAGCCCTTACTCTCCCACTTGAGACTGGGCCGGATGGCACCTCGTATCCTGCATATCCTATAAACCATGTCCAGATATTCTGCGACCGACTGATTTGGGCTGATTCCCTCCAGAAGGGTCCCACTTGTTGTGGTGGCTTCTTCACCATCATCGCCCTTAGGGCCCATCTAGACAATCCTGAGGACACTTTAGAGGCACCGGGCCCTACCACCCTATCTTTGTGTGTGCTCTCTCGCATGACATTGGTTTTATCTTTATGGGTGTTATAACGTCGATTTCATGGTCCTCCCGAAGCTTGTCGCGACTGCTTATACCCCTCAGCAGGTTGAGTGGATCCTCCCTATCTAGGAGCATATCCCTCCTATCTACGAGCTGGAGCCCGATGATGAGCAGGTTGCCTAGTAGCCTGCCCAGCAGCCAAGCGCCGCCCCACCACACGTTGAGGAGCCACACCCCACCGAGCCCTTAACCGAGCTTGCAGTGGCCCCTTCTGTCCCCACATCTGTTGAAGGCCCTGCGCTATCCTTAGAGATCCCTGCATCATCTACTGAGTTGCTTCATTTTGATGAGGTCGTCGATCTTCCTGTCCACACATCACCACCGCCTGAGACCACATTAGTGCCAGCACCCCTCTCTACACCTATCTCTAGCACTGTCTCTGCCATTCTTACGGAGAGTGTGGTGGTTTCTGTCCACACTTCTGCTGTCGCCACCTCTTCTGTGTCTGCACCTATTGTTTCTGTCCCCACCTACATCGTCTCCGTCTCCATAGCCCCGGCTTCTGCATAGCTCACACTCCCTTTGCACCACATTTTCCCCACACGGGGGTACACTTCTATAGGCAAGCCAAACAGCTCTCGCACTCCCGATATCTCTGCTGGATTATATGGAGTGAAGCATGATGTGGTTGAGCTTCGTAGATCTGTGGACGCACTTGAGCGTCTTGAGCGGGAGAACGGCGAGAAACTTGATCGCATTCTTGAGCTTCTTCAGGCACCACCTCCACCACCCACCGGGTGGCAGTGCCGCCTGATTATCACTTCTCGCTGTTCCCGTATCTCCCCTTTTACTTTAGTGCTCATTTGTCCTCACGGGGCCCAGCTTACTCCATCTTGGGGGAGACACATTTTGTGGTGTCCATCATCATGTCCATCATCATCCCCATCATCATAATCTGCATACCCTGTACATATGCATTGCATCTTTGTTTTGCTTTCTAGGATTTTTATTTTTCACCTCATCCCACCCATCCCACCCATAGCGTCATTCTCCATATCTACGTGTGTGTTCTCAGCAGTGAGGACACTGCTGTGTTTAGCTTGGAGGATGACTGATATCGCTTTATTCTTCTTTTATGTTCACTTTTTATTCTCATTTCCTTCCATTAACACCCCATTTTTCGCTTTTTAGCATCATCATTTTATTTTTTCACCTTTTGAGTGTTTGCATGCATGTTTTTCATTTCTTTTCTTTTCCATTTTTTATTAGACTAAAGATGATTCTCCTATGATTGCAATATAAGCTACGCACACTCCACTTATTGCTTTACACACTCAGGTAGAATTTTATCAAGTCTATTGCGCTTCATTGGCATCATCTTTCCACCTAAACATTCACAGTCTTACCCTGATTCCCCTAATCAAATTTGGCTCCTTATATTCGTCCTAGCTGAACCCATGTTTTTCGATCTTTCTATTCGTCATGATCTAGGTTCGGTTCTTTCCTATTGTCTAGCCCATAGAGCTTGTCGTTGCCTGTGTCAACCTTGTTATAGTTTGGTAGGCCCCATTAGTGTAATTTGATGTGTCGTCATAGTGTATTTAATTTCATGGTGCATATGAAGTTGTATGTGTGTTGATATGGTAATTATAAATGGATGGATATGGTGTGAAAATATGTGATACGTGGATGTGTATGCCTTGGAGTGGTGTTGGTATCTGTATGGATACTGTGTTACGCATATAAATGTTTTGCTATGATTTGAGTCTCACTTAAGCTTGAGTGGGTATACTCTATGTACTTTGGTATAATTGTATGTGGTGGTGAATAGTGATGGGTGATGTATGTATGGTGTTTGAGTTGTTTGTGCTTGGTTGTGTTACGCACACGATTGTGGGTGGATATACCAATATATAGTTATAGGACTATATGTGAGGTGAAAATATGGTGAAATATTTGCATGTATTTGAATGACTAAATAAATGTGAAATTATTTTCAAATAAGAGAGGCTTGGTTATTTTCTTATAGTAAGTAATAAGTGTTTATTGTTGTATAAATATATCGACTATATATATGTGATTGAGATACGTGTATGAAATTGATTGACTATAATAAGTATGAGTGTACTATGTGCGTGAAAATATGTATGTAGTGGTAGTAATATTTGATTTCTAGTGCATATATATAAGCACTCGAAATGAAAGTACTTGGTTGAATTTATGATGTGATATTGGTTGAGGGTAGTTACCCGAGCGACTATATATATATGATAGAAAGTCCGAGGACGGACTTTATTCTAAGGTGGGTAGGATGTAACGACTGATTTTCGTGTAATTGGATTATCTATATTAAAATATATGCTTGGTGGATTTTCTCCTTGGATGTGTGGTTTTCGTCGCCGTAGCTTTCACTTTCGATCGTTTCGTCATGATTTTCTAGCTTCTTCCTTCGATCGTTGATTTCGGAGTAAGTCATTCATGACGAGCTTCAAATCGCTCATATCTTAGAGTTAGAGTGATCTTAGAAGCCATAGGAATCTTCCCGAAGCTCTGCGATTCGAATCGGCACTTTTAGTGCATCTTAGTTGGTTCGAGAAGGGGAACCAACCGACTAGATTGAGATCTAGTCGGTCGGCAACTCTACTCAAACCGACTAGTTCCTTGGATTAATTTTACTTAAGTTACTGTTTCTGTTTAGTCGGTCTAAGTTCATCTTTCGACCGACTAGTTGTTAAACTAGTCGGTTAAGTTTTGTACTCAGACCGACTAATTCTTAGTTCTTCTGTGCAGCTGAGTACTGTTCATTCTTAGTCGGTCTAAGAACGTTCGTCGACCGACTAGATGAGAAACTAGTCGGTCAGTAGTTGTTCTTTGACCGACTAAATCTAAATACTATTTCTGTACAGGAGTTACTGTTTGGACTTAGTCGGTCTGCGTTGGTCAACCGACCGACTAGTTCCCAAACTAGTCGGTCAGTGGTTGTTCTCTGACCGACTAATCAGTGTCAAAACCCTAATTTCTGGGCAGCCGCCAGCCCTTCCTATTTAAACCCCTCCCAAACGTTTCCTTCTCCTTCCTCACGACCCAAAACCCTAGTTTCTCCCCCATTGAGCCCCATACTACCTCAAACCCTTATTCCTTCATCCCTAGCCTAAAATCCATCATCCAAACTCTCCCTTAACACATTCTACCTCTCATCTTCCTCAAAATCTCATCAAACCCCCAAAATCCCTCAAAACCCTATTTCTCCAAACTTCTCCATCCATTTCCAGATCTGAACCCTAGGTTTCCCCGGATCGTTCTTCCGTTGCCGTGCTTGCTCGGCATCGATCTTTCGCTTCTATACGGTAGGGTTCGATCCTTTGGTTTTCTTATAACTCTCCTTGTGATTTTATTGAAACCCTAATAATAAACTAGGTGGATGTTGTTTGATGGTTGTTTCTCTGTGGCAGCGATTTCCTCTCCGTAGATAACTTTTGTGGCGTGCCTCGTTGATCATCTTCCTTGGCGTGAGGCAAGTGAAACTTGCATCTCTTGATTTGGGCCATGTCTTAGGCCATTTCCTTGCTTTAGCGTAAAAGAGACTAGACGGTGAAAGGATAGCCGTCTAGATGCCATTGACTTAGCTTGACAACGAAGCTTGGTCCGTCACCCTCATCATGCTTGTATGACACGTTTACTTTCCCTTAATGGTACGTGTATTAACTATTCATGTCATCCATGCATCCTTAACTGCTATTGCATTTTAACTGCCATGTTTAATTTAAATAAACGGTATGCGAATATCTGTTCATGTCATTGCATTTTGCCTGTCACGTTTAACTTAAATTAACGGTATGCAAATATCTATCCATGTCATTGCATAGTGATTATTCATCGTGATTGCGTAGCACACGCTACAATATTATATCCCTGGCTCGTGTTCCAGAAGCGAGCCCTGTAGTTGGAAACCCCAACGCTCGATAAATAAGGCTAGGTGCACCCCTATGCCAAGTGAAATACACTTCCTGGCTCGTGTTCCAGAAGCGAGCTCAGTTAGTTGGAAGCCCCAACGCTCGACACATATGGGTGGGGTAAGAGATAAGCGGACTGAGCCCCGAGTTGGCATGATCCGCCACTCCGGCCAGCAGGTGGACTCTCTAGTGCACAAGTGATAAATAGTGATAAGAGATAAGCGGCCTGAGCCACGAGCTGGTCAGCAGGTGGACTCTCTATGCACTAAGTGATAAACAGTGATAAGTGATTAGTGATTAGTGAATTGGTAGCTTTCGCTACATCGTGCGTGCTTGTCTCTCTTTTAAACTGCTGCATCAAACTAAACTGTCATGTCATTGCTTAATATTATAACTGCTAGGTGGTTGACTCGGAAAACGCGCACGGGGCACGCCTTCCACTCCCAAGCGTAGGAGTGTCAATGCAATATAAAAATAACCGGTGAGTACCGGGTCGGATCACAGGGACAATTCGTTCTACGTTCACAAATTTTGATTAATAAAGAAAAATAAGCGTGAAAACAACCACCTCAGTTACGATGGATAAGTGTGAAAACGTGCGGTAAAAAAAACGTGAAGAAACTAAAAAAAATAAATCCTAACCTAAATACTAAGGGTGGAGAGCCGAATCGGAAAGCAACGAGGAGGGCTCATGCGGTGTGCGTGTGAATGAGGCCGGGGCGTGGAAAATCATCCCTAAGATAACTCAATTGATCTCCCGGCTAAGGGAGCTCAATCGGAAAATACGGCATTTCATCGAACGTATGGGGTGCAATAAGTAATGAACGAAACTCAACAGTAATCGACAATTAACACAAAAGAGAGGGTCCGCTAGGATGATCCTCTCTTTGGATTTCCCCTTCGGGTTCCAATAAACAAGCCTACTCAAAGTTTCATCCACAAATTAGACAATGAAAATGTGCTAGGGTTTCAATTCACAACAATCAACAACATTCAACAACACAACCACACAAGCAATTACACTACTCCATCATACTAAATAAGATGAGATTTATAGCAAATTCATCACAATTCATTACAAAATGAGAAGTGCAAAATACAAGGGGGGAGAGGAAGAATTTCACCAAAGATCTCTCCAAATGAGTCTTCCCTTCCACTCTAGCACCTCCACCAAGCTTCTCCACCTTCCATGGCCTCCAAGCTCCACCCCTAGCCCTAATGGGGAAGAAGAAACCCCCCAAGCCCTAGAATCTGCCCCAAAACCTCCAAAACCGAGCTCAGCTGAAAAAATCCCGAGTCACCATCCAATTTTCGCAATCAGCTCACATGTAGCCCAATACGGGCTTGCGGGTCGGGCGCAACCCGCGCCCGCCCCGCGGGCTGAGCGCCCGCAAAATCAAACCGGGGGGGCACGCGCAAAACGCGTGCCCCCGCCCTCTCGTTCAGCAAAGCGGAGCGGGCCGTGGGCCCGCTCCAGCGCGCGCGCGTTTTTTTGTTTTAATTTTTTTTTTAATTTAACTGATGCGAGCGGGCCGGCCAGCGGGCCGGCCCACAAACGAAATGTTTTTTTTTATAAATTCGAAACGGCGGACCGCTTTTGACGTGCGGATCGGCGCCACGTGGCGCCGTAGGATCGTGCCACGTGGCGCCCCTTTAAATCCCATTTTCTGGGTTAAAACCCCCTATTCTCCTCCAATTAAATCACCAAAAATATCTAAAAATCCCAGAAAAATCCCAGAAAATTCTGGAAAATCCCCAAGACTCCCAGGAGTACCTGAAAAATAGGAGAAGTGGAAATTAGTCCATATGATGATAAGATAAATATAATGGCTATTATAAAACATTATATTGACTTCCAAAATTCCATATAAAATATTCTAATGCTCAAATAATTCTCAAAAATTGACATTATGATCACAATAATACCAGAAGCATATAGAAAATATCATGAAGCCAATAAGGACGATAAAATCCGTATTTTGTGCCAAGAATGAGAATAAGCTCTAAAATCGACATAAAGCGAAAATATACCCAAAAAGAGCAACATTAAGCCTAATCTTTAGCACAAAATGGGGATAGTTAGGGGGTAAAAACATACAATTTATATCCCGAATCACACCCCCCAACTAGCTTTTTGCTATTCCCTAGCAAAATATGCGATAAATTCGGATTAAATTGAAAAACATGCACCAACATCACGATATCATCATGACATGTACAAAATAGTATTTCCACTTGATTTCAAAGCCAATATATCCAATGTATGAAAGTAAATAACAAATGACAATCTCTTCAATCCAATTCAAAGAAAAGTGAAGTAATAAGCACTGTATCACATTCATTAGGATATATCACGATGTCAAAATTTCAAATTTTCATGAAAATGGCCAAAACCAAAAGAAATTTCATCTAAGTTGTGGGAGATGAGATTGCATCACTCATGTGGCTTATTATTTCATTTTTCATTCATTTTTCTTTTATTTTCTTTTTTTTTCTTTTTTTTGTTTTTGATGTTTATGTTTTGCATTCACGCGATAACGCCATAAATACAAACACCGACACATTTGCATACACGCGATGACGCTATATATGCAAATGGATGGAATGATTCCCTAAATCTCATCTTTGGCGTCCTCCCCAATGTTTCGTGGGGCACCGGCTACTCGATTCGATTAGAAAGAAACATTCACTTATACTAACTCTCTTTTTCATTCCAACACAAATTAGCAACTCATCCACCCACTCCTAAGAGGAAAACAAAGCAAACACAATTTGGCCACTCCCAATCCAATTAAAAACTACACCATTCATCCCAAACATGAAATCGCTTACACCAAACTTTTCCCAAATTGTTTCAAAAAGATATCATGACGTCTAAAATAGTTCATACATGGCATATTAGCATTTGACTCCAAATTGGAAAAGAAATGAAAACACGCCAATCCAACATCAATAAATTGATACCAAAATGATAATCCGAAAAATTGCATGGCATTAAGCATATAGGGACTAAACAAAGCTAACGGCGTAGGGACGAGAAGGCCAAATATGATATGCAATGACATTCATGGAATGAGGTGAAACATGGAGGAATCTCAAAAAAAAAATTTAGGCCAAAATCCTAACAAACCTAAAGATTCTAACACTCTCCCCCCAACTTAAAATAAGCATTGTCCTCAATGTTGGGAGAGTACTAGATCTTGGCAAAAGATCCTAAAAAAGAAAAGAAAAGCATACGAAAGCAAAATGCAAAATCAAACTAACTTTTAATTTTATTTATTTACACTACATGGAAAGAACACACCGTGGCAAATGGCGGATCTCGAATTGATAACGGTGGTGGCAACTGCTCGATCATATCCTTACGCTCCTCCGCGAGCGTCGCCACATCCAATGCCCTACCTCCATTGCTGGCATCAATGGCAAGCGACACAACCCCAAGCATCTCCTTGTGATAGGTTCCTGCAAAATGGGGGAGATAGGTCGTGTCAAAAATAATTGGGCGAGAGCGCCCATCCAAGTGAAAAGCTTGCCAAAATGGGTCGTCGAAATGAATAAAAGAATTTACGATCAAATGACGACAATCCGAATCATTATGATATGGAAGTAAATAATTTGATTCGGGGGTGAAGGAAAAAGTAAGATGGGAATTTCCCTGAAATGCGATGCTAGGCTCGGAATGATGCACGGCCTCAAGAGGGGGTGGAAGTGGCTGCAGAGAGCAAACTGGAGTAAGAGGGAGCTCGGGCTCAATATATACCATCTCGTAATCCCCGTCGCTATCCTCTTCCTCGACATCAATATCAACATCAGCAGTCTCTGCGGCACTCCCCACAACTGGTAACTGCTCCTGACAAACCTCCTCGATGACTGGCAAGTGCGCATCCGGAGGCGATGGAAGTGACATTTGTGATAGGGCTGGAGGTAGACATGTCTCGGGCAAATCCAAGCACGCATCATCCACGCCATCCCAGAAATAGCTCATCTCAGTTGTCCTCCCAAAATACTCAATCGCCTCGACCTGTGAAGCTAACTCTGAAGTGGATCGTGGCTCAGGCTCCATGATGTCCTCAATCTGCTCTCGGCCATCATGCACATCCGCTTCATCCTCAACCTCAAAATGAAAATGCATCGTGTCACCGTCGTGGTCGACATGCACTCCGTCATCTGTCTCCTCCGACTCATCAAAATGTATATGCTCAATGTCCTCTACCTGGCTCTCATGCAACCCATCCTCATGCTCTGCTCTGTATCCCATGGGGTCGCAAGGAAAAGAGCCCAAAAGTGGCTCCTCAAGCTGACACTGGGCCTGCAGCTCTGCATCCTGAAGTAGAAACTGGGACTGGCCATCATCCTCATATCCAAGTGACTGCTCTCCAGATGGCTCAGTCCGCTCCCACTCTGCAAGGTCCCTCAGGTAACACCACGAATCCTCGGTCGAATAGTCAAAGAACTCTCCACCGCAACTCATCTGCACCAAATCTCGCCCAGATGGCGATAACCCTGTGTAGAAGATCTGCAGAAGATGATCCTCGTAAAAGCTCTGGTGTGGGCATGCAAGCACCGAATCAGTGAACCTCTGCCAAGCCTGATGGTAGGCCTCCCACTCAGCCTGGATAAAGCTCGCTACATGCTCCATGGCCTGCCGCCCCTGTACCTGCTCCAAAAAGATAGGCAAAAACACTCGGAGAAATTCAGCCTGAAATGACAACCAAGTAAAATGTGAGTCCAGAGACAATGAATCAAACCAAAGTCTAGCATCATCCTGTAAAGAATCGGGAAAGAATCTAAAATATATGCAATCATCATCGATATTCCCACCAAGACATGAATGCATCCAATCTTCAAAATTTTTAATATGTAAGTGAGGGTTCTCCCACTCCGTGCCATGAAAGTATGGCGGAAGTGGGATATCCTCCAAATCAACGTCCAAAAAATCTGAAGATGATGCCATGGTAAAAAAAATTTCCAAGAAAATGAAAATAACAACCAAAAGACTCAATAAAAGGAGAATAAATAAACGAAAAGACACACACTTAAAGATAGAAGTATCACACTAAATATTTCAAAATCAATCAAAAAAATGCTAATAATAGAAACCGTTGTCCCCGGCAACGGCGCCAATTGGTTGACTCGGAAAACGCGCACGGGGCACGCCTTCCACTCCCAAGCGTAGGAGTGTCAATGCAATATAAAAATAACCGGTGAGTACCGGGTCGGATCACAGGGACAATTCGTTCTACGTTCACAAATTTTGATTAATAAAGAAAAATAAGCGTGAAAACAACCACCTCAGTTACGATGGATAAGTGTGAAAACATGCGGTAAAAAAAACGTGAAGAAACTAAAAAAATAAATCCTAACCTAAATACTAAGGGTGGAGAGCCGAATCGGAAAGCAACGAGGAGGGCTCATGCGGTGTGCGTGTGAATGAGGCCGGGGCGTGGAAAATCATCCCTAAGATAACTCAATTGATCTCCCGGCTAAGGGAGCTCAATCGGAAAATACGGCATTTCATCGAACGTGTGGGGTGCAATAAGTAATGAACGAAACTCAACAGTAATCGACAATTAACACAAAAGAGAGGGTCCGCTAGGATGATCCTCTCTTTGGATTTCCCCTTCGGGTTCCAATAAACAAGCCTACTCAAAGTTTCATCCACAAATTAGACAATGAAAATGTGCTAGGGTTTCAATTCACAACAATCAACAACATTCAACAACACAACCACACAAGCAATTACACTACTCCATCATACTAAATAAGATGAGATTTATAGCAAATTCATCACAATTCATTACAAAATGAGAAGTGCAAAATACAAGGGGGGAGAGGAAGAATTTCACCAAAGATCTCTCCAAATGAGTCTTCCCTTCCACTCTAGCACCTCCACCAAGCTTCTCCACCTTCCATGGCCTCCAAGCTCCACCCCTAGCCCTAATGGGGAAGAAGAAACCCCCCAAGCCCTAGAATCTGCCCCAAAACCTCCAAAACCGAGCTCAGCTGAAAAAATCCCGAGTCACCATCCAATTTTCGCAATCAGCTCACATGTAGCCCAATACGGGCTTGCGGGTCGGGCGCAACCCGCGCCCGACCCGCGGGCTGAGCGCCCGCAAAATCAAACCGGGGGGGGCACGCGCAAAACGCGTGCCCCCGCCCTCTCGTTCAGCAAAGCGGAGCGGGCCGTGGGCCCGCTCCAGCGCGCGCGCGTTTTTTTGTTTTAATTTTTTTTTTTTTAATTTAACTGATGCGAGCGGGCCGGCCAGCGGGCCGGCCCGCAAACGAAATGTTTTTTTTTTATAAATTCGAAACGGCGGACCGCTTTTGACGTGCGGATCGGCGCCACGTGGCGTCGTAGGATCGCGCCACGTGGCGCCCCTTTAAATCCCATTTTCTGGGTTAAAACCCCCTATTCTCCTCCAATTAAATCACCAAAAATATCTAAAAATCCCAGAAAAATCCCAGAAAATTCTGGAAAATCCCCAAGACTCCCAGGAGTACCTGAAAAATAGGAGAAGTGGAAATTAGTCCATATGATGATAAGATAAATATAATGGCTATTATAAAACATTATATTGACTTCCAAAATTCCATATAAAATATTCTAATGCTCAAATAATTCTCAAAAATTGACATTATGATCACAATAATACCAGAAGCATATAGAAAATATCATGAAGCCAATAAGGACGATAAAATCCGTATTTTGTGCCAAGAATGAGAATAAGCTCTAAAATCGACATAAAGCGAAAATATACCCAAAAAGAGCAACATTAAGCCTAATCTTTAGCACAAAATGGGGATAGTTAGGGGGTAAAAACATACAATTTATATCCCGAATCACTAGGTTGCTAGTTTACCTTCTTTTCAGTTTCCTTGCACAAGTCTTTCCAGACTTGCTGACATGTGCCCCTCTCTCTTTTGGGTGTCACATGTTAGACCCAGAGCCAGAGCTTTGTTGCAGGGGATATGGTGTTGCTGATGCTGATGTTTGTTGTGGTGGTGAGTGGACACCAGGGGCCTGTCTTGAAGACCGCTCGTGTTCACTTCTTTGTTTAGGTTTGCTGTTAGTTGTTGGTGCGTGGCACCCTTGTATGTATGTTATACTTTGTTGGCCATGTTTAGGCCTTAGACCCTTTTTCATTTAGCCTGGTGGCTTTTCTGCGATATTGTAATTTGTTTATGGACATTTGGAGATTCAATAAAATGTCGTCTCATTTCCTTATTATCATTGTTGTTTCGTTTCGCTTTGCAATGACTTGCCATAATAAGTGTTTTTATACGCTTATCAGACTTGGAGCTTCACGGCTTCAAGTTTGTGCGGACCTTCTCACATCTCGCCTCTCCATTTTTGGGAAGCGGGGCGTGACAATTTTTGTATATAGCCAATAACGACCTTCGATCGTGCTTTGCATTCCATCGCGATTATGTGAGTTTGCAAAAATCCCAAAAAAAATGAGAAAATCATCAAAAAAGTCAGAAAAATATTACATAAATAAAAGGCCTGATGGGTTCTTCGTAACCCGATGCCATAAGACCGTCTGGTCTGGGATGCATAGGCCGCCTTTTATATATATTGAGTTATCTCGTGTATATAAAGAAACAAAAATATGTATATATAAAAATTTGTTTAGCCAAAAACAATTGTAAAAAGGAAAAAAAATCCCACATCCTTACCCCACTTTCTATATAGAATAGGGACATAGCAAGGTCGATGATTTCTAAGATTCACAAAAGAGTTTAGTGTGGTGATTTCCAAACTCAACTGAATTCACTATCTTCATTTATAAAAAGTCAATTAAATTTATCTTTCATGCTTAAATTGATTGATCACGACACTGTACGCTTGTTAGAGAATGAGTTGTGGAGATTTGAACTCGAATCATGGATTTAGTATATTAATTATAAGCTATGATAGGAATTTTCCTCTAATTTCATATCATATATTTGATTTCGAGTTCGCTTGCTTCGTTGAAAATCCATTCTATATAATCCATAATAGACTTGATAAATTCTCTTGAGTTGTGTGTTTTTAATTATTAAGTTAAAGTGTTGCCGCAAGCTTATGAGATGAGGAGATAATTTAGTCGCTTTCTCATATCTCTGACTTCTTTTGTGCTTTATTATTTTCACTCTACGGTGAACTTCTTATTCGTCTTCCTCGAGGATGAGTAAGAGGTAAGCTTGGGGGGTTTTGTTGTGTACATATTTTCCATATTTTTTGCACATTTACATATCATTTCGATCGCTCGAGTTCATATTTTCGTATCATATCATACTTTTCTCAATACAGTTGATTCTTGCGATATTTTGTATACTTTCAGGGAATTCGACACGATTTGGAGCGATATTGGACTATTGACACAAAGTTGGATGCCGGAACTCGCGTCACCTCGCCACGGCGACTCAAGTGAGCCAAGGGAGCTAAGGGAATAGAGAAAGAAGTGGAGAAGAGAAGAGAGAAGAATGAGAAGAAGAGGGTTCCTAGATCGCTCGGTCGAGCACATGATGCGCTCGACCGAGCTATGACTCAGTAGGAAGGAGTAAATGGCAAGGGGTCGCTCGGCCGAGCGACCCATCTCGCTCGACTGAGTGACCCCTCTTGCTCGACCGAGCCATCCCCTACAGAGAGCTGTAAATTTTCCTTCGAGCTCTCTATAAAATCCGAACTTAAGCTCGATCGATCAACCCTGCCAGCTCGACCGAGCGATATCAACACCGACTGAGCGACATTAATTCTCCAAGATGCCGCTCGGTCCAGCAGCTTCCCTGCTCGACAGAGCGCCCCCTTCTCCAGCCCCCAAAGCGAAGCATCACAAGGATGGCGCTCTGTTGAGCGATCCCTTTGCTCAACCGAGCGGTAGGTCGACAGACTACCTTTTGGCATTTTATTGAGTTTCAGGTTGTTTTCTTTGTAAAACCCGAAACTTATTGGGTTGTATATAAGTAAACTCAGTTTAGATTAGGTATTTAAGCTTTCTTTTAATCGGAAAACCCGTGATCTGTTGTGGAGGGAGAAGTTTATTGAGCTATTGTTTTGCAATCTAAATCTTGGTGAATGTTTCTTGCTCTTTAATTTTATTATATTTTGCATCCTTATTCCTTCCTCTATGTTTTGATATTAATTTCGTGATGTTTGCTTGGTTTATGATGAATATCTCCATTGCTCTCATATTTGCTATTGCCATGGTAGAGTAATGTGTTTCTAGGGCTTAGGGATGATCCCTAGGATCCTAGGGACTGGATGTTAGGTTAATCTTAGTTGGATGAATCTAGGGTCTCCCTATGGTAGTTTGAATAAGGAGTTTTGGGGGATTAGCCTTAGGATCGGAAGATTGCAAAAGCGGCTCCCTATCCTAGGGAGAAGCCCCACGGACCCGATTTGGGCTTAGTGGCCATTTCTAGGGCTCGTAATCACGAGAGTGACTCGAGAACTAGGGGCGACCACGAAACCTCGATCCGCTAATCGATGACCAAGAAAGTCGCCCGGCCGCTAGAACCAACCATAGTGTGGTGTCGCAGTCCATAGATCATGCGAGTGAATATGGATTGCAAGGCGGGACCAAATGTCAAGCATAGTGAACGTATTCCCGTACGAAGACGATTGCAAAAGCATGGATCCGCATAGGGATGTGTTAGAAAAGCGCGACGATGAAAGTCAAACACTCGTTTTCATCCTCGGATGTGGCACTCCTACCCTCACCCATCGTCCAACGAATGACCCGTTGACCTGACATCCATGACCGAAAGGCCTAGCTGGGAATCCCAAATGCCTTAGACTTTTAATATTTAGTAGACCTTATTCCAACCAACAATCAACCCAATTTCACATGACAACCCCCGACCAAGCCTTCTCACCCTTCCGATAAGCTAAACACAAAACCACCGCCTCCTTAGAGAACGACAATCTTTTTCTACTTCAACCATCATGCATTTGCAGTGAATCGATCGCTCCCGGGCGTGAGCACAGGAGTCTGAACAGATCTCATCCAACTCATCGTTCTTACTAGAGAACTAAAACAATATTCTTTACTTACCTTACGGAATGCTCTAAAATAGTCACTGGTCATCCGCACGATTCATAATCGTTTCTGATAAAATGTCAAACTCTTTAAACACTTTATCAAAACATATGTTCTGGCTCCTTGATGCCTCGCTTACCTTTTATTCACTCACACTGACCTTGAAAACTCCCTAGCTGATTCATATAAGTTTGTTCTTCTAAATCATATTTAGAAAACAGCCTTTACATGTACACTCTAGTTTTCATGGTCATCATAAGCATTTACATCGAGTCTGATCCGAAAAGATCTTCACACAGCCGTTAGCGAGAAAGTTTCATCATAATCTGTTTATAGGATTTCTGATGATAACTATTCTCAACCAGCATAATTTGTACTTTACTATTATCCATCTGCACTAATCTTCTGTCTTGAAGATACACGTGTAGCCAAAGGGAACACTTTCATTGGTTATGTTTTCTAAGGTTCATTCCTTATTTACGTGCAAGGACCTTTTTGGATTGCATCAAGACATTTCTTCGAGTCACCAACCCGAATGGCATCTTGGAAGTTGTTTAGGCCATCATCAACTATGATGTTTTACTCGACTCATTTGTCTCACAAGGCTCGAGTAATCCTTTAACTTCCTAACGATTGATTTGAGGAATATCAAGTTGATAAGGTCCTCACAGAACCTCATCAAGAACCAAGGCATTATTATCTGGGATTTAACCCAGAGGGAGGATTGTAACTTAATGTCAGTTACCATGTGTAGCACCATGTCTAACAGAGTGTGATTCGTGCTCCCCAACACACTGATGTGCTAAAAGACTTGACCTGAGAGAATATCACATTTTATTTTTAATTATGCAAGAATTATATAGCTAAGTATTCGACTCTTTGATCTGATGGAATTAGTTCAAATACTTATATCACTGTATTCTCTATTTTATCATACTTGTGTTTCATCAAGAATACATGTCGTAATAAAATAAGAATGTCACATCTAGGCTAAGTTAGACTTGGGTCTGGATACATCCGTATGTACGAGACCACGAGTTCTCCAACTCGTTCTCCCATTATCTTATAGAAGACGTTATGGCTATTATACTTTTGAGATAAGACTCACAAGTGTCTTTCGACTCGTAATATGAGATATCTACAGACCCCTTTTTATGTGACTTGTCTAGTCTGTTCTCTTTGGTACGGCCTAATCTATTTAGCCACAGATTAGTTTTCTATAAAATGTGCATTTATGCATTAACATTTCATACAATATCGTTATACAAATTACTTACACCGAAACATTGCTTCAAAAGCAAGGAGACGACATTCGCCAAAATGTATTAGATGTCCTCTTTGGTCCAAGAAACAACACTTGCTCCTTTTTCCAACACGTAGGATAATCTATTCCTTTTTTATAACGATTTATCATGAAACTGTGACATCAAATATGTCATATTTTCAGTTCCTCCTACTTTTGCCTTTACTAATGATAGATAAAAATTTCTTTTTCAATTGACCTTCCCGAATGCCTTCTTATTTTCTAAATCTCATTTAGATATTACGCGTCCCAACACAAATAATAAATGTGCAAACATATCATGTATCCAAACACTTGAGCTTTACAACCTTGAGTGTGCTCAACAAGTTGCTCATCTCAAGATCTGGTTGGGATACATAGTCTTGCACTACTCATACATTCATCTTCGAGCCAAAAAGTTTGCACAAAGTTCCACACTTTGCGGATTGAATTGTGTTGGGTCTATGGCTATAAGGAAGTCATTGTCCTCGAGCTAGTGTAAAGAAGAACACTTTAATGTCAGTGCGAACATAGTTTTAGACTATCAAATTTGATTTTGAGTTGATATTCCTTTACCAACCATTTTGACCAGTTAACTTATTCTCTTATGATGTTATGATTTAGATTCCATCCGGTAAACATATAACTACCCTAGTTTTGGCATACGTTCAATTTTAAATATAGATAGAATGGGTTTTAAATAACTATATCCTCCCACTATTTTGGCGATCATTTTTAGCCATAATAATGAACGATTTAAATTAATTAAATTTAGTCGAAAAGGGATCCAACCACCTTGAGCCTTACAGCCTTAAGTGTGCTCAACAAATTTCTTGACTTTGCGATTGGTAGGTGACTCTTCATCAATCATATATATGATTCCCTTATTGGTTTTTATCCCTATCCACTTATGATCATGAGTGTGCTCATCCAAATCACACTGTCTAGTCTAATCGGACCCTTGTTTTCGTGTATATCCTAACTTACACCAGTGCTCGGTGTATGGGCACAACGCGATGGTTTGGGTTAATTCTAGACTACATCTCATGTAATAAGAAGTTTGTTTCCATAAGGTAGCTATGGCATAGCTTGAGTGTGCTCAACAACTATAACATAGGACCTATAGTTGCCAACCTCTAAAACAAGGAGGGTTACGACTAATCTTGAAGAAGATTTTAAACGTAATTGAGTAGATGTGATCGATGGTTTCACATAATAACAATTCGCATCCTTGCAGTTCAGCGAAACACGGCTAGGGATTTGGCTAGGTCAGGATCACTATCCCGAGTTGAGCTAGGGTGATCCATAACACTTGACAAAAAGCATTAGACCGGATCATGATCCATGAAGCATATTAATTATTCATATGTGTGACATCGATTTGAAATGGCTTCATTAAAACTAGTTAATCCTATCAACTAGTTGAATCCTATAATTCGAAATTATTAGGATTGGTAAATAACTTTTATTAAAGTCCTTATTAACTATAAGGATTTTAAGGGTGCTATCCTAATCACGTATTAGGGATTTAAAATTCAAGTTGCAACAATTTAAACCATAGCCTTTTTCAAAATTATTATTAGAACGATTAAAATAATAATTTATTGGAGAGGGCTACCCTAATCAAGTATTAGGAGTTTAATATGTTGCGACAATTTTTAAATCATAGCATGTCAATCAAAAATTATCTTATAATTTTCTGAAAGCTTTTTAATGGCTATCATAAAAGTTTTTCTTGTATTATCACATAATCAACAAGATATAATATAACCATTAAAAATATCAACTAAACATTTTAGCATGATAACAGATCAAATAAAATTATCTCATAAAATTAGCATGCAACTTAAAAGATTTATCTCATAAATTTAAGTTACATAAAAATTATCAAACAATTATCACGATCTAAAATTTTAAAACTATCACATGATTTTTAAAATTATATCTAATTTTAAAAAAAACAATTTTTTCGAAGATAAAACCATCACATGGAATGATAATTTTAATAGCTTATTTAACAACCTCCATCTCATGTAGAAACATGCTACAACATATACATTTTATAATTGCAAAAACTATAGTTCAAGTAAACTGGCTTTGATACCACTATAGGGTTTTCTAAGTCCTTGGGGCTATAAAAACGACGTCCGGCCTAAGTCGGGCAGAGGACGAAAGCATAAAAGCAGCAGAATAATAACTTAAAACAGTTTTAAGAAAGCCCTAAAGAAATAACCATAACCAGAATCTCTACTATCCCGGTGTTGGGTCCGACCAACCCCTAAAGGTAGATCTATCTAACGTCAATTATAAACGCATGTAAATTTAAACTACATACCGTTCACTTTGTTTCCGTAAAATACGAAGCGTTGTTTTCAGCAACATTTCATTATCCTCGAAGCGATGCACCGAGCCGCTTCTCCTGGGCCGAACAACGTCCCGATCCGAACCGCATCCCGAGGCGAGCAACACCCTTGTCGTCGAGCCAACCACGTGCCAATGAAAGTTTCACTTTGAGTGGATCCTCCATCAAGACTTCAGATCCAATCCGAACTCCTTCGTAGCTTTTCTAGAGCCCGATCAGGATCAAGGAAGAATTAGGGAGAAGAGTGAGTGTTAATTTAAGCTTAGATCCGAGCTTACTCACATTTAATGGAGCTTCTCAGATCTGGAGCTTGGTACAAGGTGCACCGGTGCAAGTTTCTAGGAGGGGGTTGGCCCCTATTTATATAGGCGGCTGATCCCTCCTATTTACTCCACTTACGATGTGGGACTAATGTTTTGGATGAAAAAAATCAATTATAGTTTGCCTTCCACGAAGGCCAATCTTTAGCTAATTGTTCCTCCCACATCGTTGAGCTTCGCGAGTGATATCAATATATCAAATCGAAGAGCACTAAACGGTGATCGCATAGAAACAAACAATGATCCATTCTGACTTCATTTGACCCCTCAAACAATGTCTCAAACATGACCCAAAAGTCACTTTACGTTGAAAAATCAGCCGCCAAAAAAAGCCCTAGGGTTCGAAACCCAAGAAGTGGGGCCCACAGCATAAGCCACACTTGCACGCTACCAGCCTTGCACCTACGCAGGCGTGCGCCAGGCACCCTTCGACGCCTTAATTCTTTAGGCACACACATGGGCTCTGTACTTAGTTGACTCGGCCCAATGGGCCGGGTCCAAAATGACTATTTCTTTATCTAAAGGCTTTTGAGCCTTTAATTGACACATGGCTCATATTTGAGCCATTTAAGCTCCTTTTGAGCTATCTTAGCACCGTTTGAACATCGGTTCTTACTGGGACTTTCCCGAAAAAACTTTCTATGTGTTTATTGTATAAATAGGCTCGCAAACGCTTTGCAACCTATTAAAATACTTTTGCATCAAATGCAGTTGATTCGATCAATAATTGTAACGGCCGCTTTCCGACCGTTCGTATTTTTTTCATACGTGCATGTGCTTTATCGTGCACGTATTTTATTTGGTTGTTTCTGAGCTCCGGCATATGCAATGTGATATGCCATTGCAATCGTTTCGGGGTGTTGGATTTTATTGTAATTTTTGGGAACGTCGTTGGACGGCTCGTTTTCTCGCAAAACGACTTTGAACGATAGGGGCGTTTTAGTCATTTGACTCAAAACGCCGTTTCCAATTTTACGTAAATTCTTGGTAGGCGTTATGCACGATCGGACACCGTAGCCCCGTACTTCTCGTCTCCACGATCATCCCGGTATTTTCGGATTATTTTTCCGATGCCTGTAGTGGAAGATATCCCCTAATCAATTTTCAACCGTTGATTAGCCCCTAATCTATTTGAAATTCAAATTAAACCAAATCCCTTAATTTTCTCATACGTATCAATGGGATGATATCAGCCACTATGTGCACTCCTCCTTTTCCCTAAGTCCACTCCTCCTATCTCTATCTCTCTCTCCCAATTAACCAAAATCCCAAAGCCATATATCAAAACCCTTCTCTCAAAATGAACCCATGGCCAAACCCTTAGCCTCACGCATGAACCCATTGGCCACCGACTTCCTCCTTCATCCAGCCGCCGGCAACCACCACCAGCCCCCCAACTCCGGCCACCACCCTCTCTCTCCTCTCTCCCTCCTCCCTCTTCTCCTTCCCCATTGAAACACCCAAGAACCTCCTCCATGGCTAAACTTGGCATCACCCGGCTCCAACGGCCGGCCACCTCTCTCCGGCGATCTTCGGAAGCCGCCACCGCCTCCCACGGATCCCCCTCGACCTTCCCTAACACCTGCAACCTCTCTCCTCTCATCCCCCTCCATTTAAACCCCTCAAAACTCCATTGAAACCCATCAAAAACACATCAAAACACAGTTTTTGGCCAGAACTGCGCCCCGCCGGAAAACACCGCCGGTCGGCCACCTCCGGTCACCCCCTCCGGCGACCACCACCCCCAATCAACTCCTCTCTGACCCCCCAAGCATCTCCACCTCCCCTTACTCTCTTCCATCATCTCTATCTCCCTCAAAACACTTTCAAACACAACCCAAACGACAGTTTTACAGATCTGCGCCACCGCCGGAAAAACTCACGCCCACCGGCCATCCGGCCACCTACGATGTACACCCTACCGCCGTTGGATTCCTATCGAAACAACCTACCAACGCTCATAGCCCGCATGTAGCTCCCGGAATCCTCGTCGGAACACGCCGCATCCTCTGTTTTTCATAGATCTGGAAGCTGAACTTCGCCGCCCGCGCACGGCCACCTCCGACCACCCCCGGTGACAACTCCACTGCCGTTGGCTTCGTCTTGAAGTCCTTTACCCATTGCAGTTTCCCGTTTTCACTGTCGTCTCTGGAATTTCGCTGAGACGCGCAACAACGGACGTGGCACGAATCTGTCCTCCCCGGCTTCTCACGGCCGCCCACCGACGTGCGCTCACGCCGTCGGCCATCCACCAGGCCGAGCATCTTTCTTTGGTCCCACTTCATCTACCAACAGCCCCTTGGACTCTCGAAGTTCACGTGCATTTCCACACGCACGTACTTTTAGCCGACGTCGCCGATATCGTGAAGAACCGTTGCGCTATTCGCAACGGGGAGGGAGATCGCTGATTACCTCGCTGATTTCACGTCATCACCCCGCTGTCCAGAGGTACCTCGCTGCGCTACCCGCGGCCGAGGAGTTCCAGACGACGCCGACGTTTCGCCGTTCAGACCCGACTTCTGCTTGTTGGACGACATTACGAGGTTAGTTTCCCTAAAGAGTAGTAAAACCCACACCGTAGCAAAACTGAACCCTAAACTAAAACTGGACAACTACAATTAAATTTACTTTTTCGCATCAGTAAAATGTTGTCACTGTAGAAAATCGACCATCAGACAATTTTCTGCGCATATAGGGTAGTGGTCGATTTAGGCTGAACAAGAACACCAAATTGTGACTTTGACAAATAGGGTAGTCTCGATAACCTAGAAATGAACCTAAATAGGATTATTAAAAAACGCGACCTGACCCCGTCGCCATGACCTGTTTCAGACGGACTACCGCGGACGCGACGCCTGGACGAGATGCCCCGGACGGACGACACACTCGCCATCGCAGGCAAGTGTATCCACTTGCACTTTTGGCCGTGCTTAGGCCCTAGTTGGTTAGAATTGTTAACTATGAACAAATAGAACCGGACGTGAAATGATAGCGTCCGTACGACTCCTGACGGCTCAGACTTGACGACGAAGTCTGAGCCTGACAACAACAACTTTTGATATTGTAGGGCTATCATGTGTGCGTGCGTGTGGACACCCTAGAATAACAACTCCCTACACTTGTCATGTCGTGTTCGTTACACAAAAAGCCTTCGGGCGTTTCGGATGCTCTCCATGCGAGAGTGATCCCCATGACTGTTATACAAAAAGCCTTCGGGCGTTTCGGATGCTCTCCATGCGAGAGTGATCCCCGTGACTGTTATACAAAAGCCTGCGGGTGTTTCGGATGCGTTCCCTAGCGGAAGTGATCCCCGTGATACAAAAATCCTTCGGGCGTTTCGGATGCTTTCCCCCGCGAAAGTGATCCCTGTTACACAAAAAGCCTTCGGGCGTTTCGGATGCTTTCCCAAGCGGAAGTGATCCCTGTAAATCTTGTCCTGAGTTCCTGGGTTTGGGGTTGGGTTTAGCGTGCACACGGCAAGAGGGTCTGATCCCTCTCAAACCGTAAGGCGTGAACCCTTTCGTGTCTCACTTGTCATGTATTGTCTTGTCCTGTCACGTCTCGTCTTGTCATGACACCAGTAGGTTAGTCCCGTAGTTCGTAGCACACGCTACGACTACTACTTGTTGTGTTTTGCTTTCCTGCTACGTTACTTCCTGTTGTGTTTCTCTGTTATAACCACAGCATGCTAATCAACCAGTAAACTATTGTGTAATAGAACCTCAGCATGCTAATCAACCAGTAAACCGTTGTTTAAAGTTTGGTGCACTTGCAGTAAAGTCTAACCCTTCTTGTAGACTTTACATGACGTGCAGTTCCCTCTTGTGGTGCTGTACGTCAGGTGTTCAGCCAGAGATCGTGGACGAGGCAGTTTCGCTGGAGTACGTGGAGCTGAGGACGTCGACCAGAGTACGTGCCCGGTGAGAACCAGACCTTGAGGTCTTTTAGTCGTCACTTTCTGAGGTTACTACTTTCAGTTGCTTTTAGATAGTTTGTTGCCACGCTTAGGCTTCTTTTTTAGACTTTGTACTTGTTGGATATTATATCTCTAATTTAATGAATGCAACTTCCTTTCTGTACTTTCTGTTGTTTCGAACTTTATTAATGCAAGAACCTGAAAATCTTTTTAAATGGTACCTCTACAGACGCTTATTGGGTCCGAGCTTCTCAGCTCTGGCCTAAGCGGGCCTTAGTCACGCTTCGCCTCCGTCCATTTTGGGAAGCGGGGTGTGACAGGTTTTAGTGGTGGCCCATGCAGGTCTTGCAAAAGTTCGGAACAATAAAAGTACCGCATTCATTTAATATCCACGTACAAGTCTGAATTAGTTTCCCAGTCTTAGATAGTAGGAAGACTTAGATAGACGCCCAGGTTTGATAGTCTGACGCCTTGGTTAAGATTTAGTCGTCCTCATCCTAGACTACCTTAGCATCCCCATTTGATTCTGACCGTGTTAGATTTCTGGAGCCCCTCTCTTTTAATCGTTCACTCGGGCTCATCGATGTCGGGCCCAGTAGAACGTAACCTTGATTCTCTTAGGAACCTTCGCTTTAGATCCTGAATATAGTCTAGCTCATTAGGAAGTCTTAGAGCTGAGTTATCCTAATCTTTAGATGACCCGATAATTAGGACCCCTGACTTCTAGCGTCTCTCTGATCATTACACTTCTGTGTTATCGATCGTATGGTCCCATCGTAGCCTTTGCATCTTATCCTATGTGTAACCAACATGCGAACATTTTCCTTTCTTTCGAATCCCGTGATCGTTTTCGGACGATTATCGTTGATCCTTCGAATCCCTTCCTTGGCCTATTCTGCTTCCCGTAAAGGTATTTTCGAAATTTATTATTAAGTTTTTTTTCGCTTTAGCTTGATTTCTTTGAAAACCCGTACATTATATATTTTAAAATTTCTTGTTTTTTTTGTTGAGTTAAAATTCTTTCACCGATTTTAAAACCTCCTTGGTCGTAAAATTATTTTACTATCTCGTGCCTATTTTCAAATTGGTATCTTCCATACGTCAGTTTTTAAACCTTATTATCAAATTCTATAATCCAATATATATATATATATATATTACTTTTCTAAACTACACAAAAAAAAATTTATTTCTAATCACTTACCGTACATACTTTTAAAATATTTTCTAAACTAGAGGGAACTCCAATTATTTTATTATTATTAATATATCATGTTTATGTTCTTCGTGACCACATTTCAAATCTTTGTGTAAACCTATCTTCATTTGCAAAACAATCGTTCTCACCCTACTCATCCTTCCTTCGTCTTACTTTTTCCAAAATCTTAAATTGCTACATCTGTCCACTATTAAGTATATATATATAATTTTAAAAGTATGTGATACCATATTTTGCACAAAATCCTTCTTACATAGTTAAATCATTTTAAAATAATTTTGTTCCATCCAACCAACCATCTTCTTACCCCGCCCTATTTGAACTCGTTCTTTCCGATTTATTTCGTTACACTTTTGGTTTCTGTTTCCTTTATTTGGTGTAGACATTAGTCCTTGTAGTTGTCCATGCTATCTCCGGTATAGGATTAGGCCCTTGTTAGGTGATGTTGTAGAGATGCATGACTATAGGTAAAGTATGTAGACCTGCATGAGTGTGTCATCTTTAGGATCCTGATAATTGCCTTTTGTGCCTTGAATGTGTACTCAGTGTTAACCATGATAGGATTTAAGTTGTCTGAATGACCGTATTCAAACGTATATGAATAGCGTCATAGCAGGCAATTTCCTTAGACGTAGTTTTTCGCGATTATAGAATAGCTTATCTTTGACTGCGTGTGATTGTATTAAAATTTTGTTTTTCTTTTACACCAAACCTTTAAAGTTTTTGAAATTAGCTCACAAGATCACAAATCAATTATCCTTCCCCATCCATTACCACGACTCCACACGTTTTTTTTTCAAATGTTTTAAAAATGTGTCTTTGGTCTTAAGTTTCCTTCCCTTCTCTTCTTTCACCCTTAGAGATTTCTACGTTTATGATTGTTATATTATTGGGACTAGCTATTATCGTTATAGGATTTTGTTTGCGGGTAGACTCAGGGAGAGATGAGATTTGTTATAGCAATGATTGACCGATTTTGGAACGATGGGATATTGAAATAGATTTCTTTCGGATGAAAAGAGTGAGCTGTCCAAGACTTATTTATAATACCGATGTGTGACGGACTCAATGGAGAACTCTGGTTGAATGAGATTATATGCGTGAAGATGAGAACTTATCAGATTGGAGGCTTAGACGAATGGTAGCTAGGGATGGCTACGGAGTATGGTAGGATTTAGGGTGATCATGAGATTGAGTAGAGCTTTTAATAGCATCGAAACTTGATTGTTGAGTTGACGTGAGAAAACATTGGGAGTAACACGGCGTGTTGGGATAAATGAATGGTTAGGTAGGTGGACTTAATATTGGTTGGGATTAGTATAGTGAGTAGGATGAGATGTGGTCTTGATAGTCCAAATTAATTGGTGGATAAAATTTATGGGAAGATGTGACAAGAATGTATTGAAGACACGGTGATTGTTGATTTGCGAAGGTATTATAAGATAGACAAATGTTTTTGTCTTGGATTGGTGGATGACTAGAATCTCATTTTTTTTGGAGATTTATTAATGTTGGGAAAAGATTTAGAAATTTAAAAGATATTAATGAGCGATGATGATGTTTAGTGAAGTGGTACGATATCAGAAGATGATTATTATTTTTATGAGAACTTGGAGTTGGAAATTGGAACAATAGTGATGGATCTATAGCTAAGTATTAGGAGGTGAGTTTAGTCATGGCTTTGCCCAGTGAAAAGAAAGGGCAATGATGGATTATTGGAGGAACGATATTGAAGTTTTAAAGATCAGAGATCATGGAGTGGAGGATAGGAGTTATAAGCTTAGGTATTTATAAATTTTGTAATTAGTCTTAGTATGAGTGATTCCGAGGACGGAATCATTTCTAAGGTGTGTAGAATGTAACGGCCGCCTTCCGACCGTTCGTATTGTTTTCCTGCGTGCACGTGCTTTATCGTGCACGTATTTTATTTGGATGTTTCTGAGCTCCAGCATATGCAATGTGATATGCCATTGCGATCGTTTCGGGGTGTTGGATTTTATTGTAATTTTTGGGAACGTCGTTGGACGGCTCGTTTTCTCGCAAAACGACTTTGAACAATAGGGGCATTTTAGTCATTTGAATCAAAACGCCGTTTCTAATTTTATGTAAATTCTTGCTAGGCGTTACGCACGATCGGACACCATAGCCCCGTACTTCTCGTCTCCACGATCATCCCGGTATTTTCGGATTATTTTTCCGATGCCTGTAGTGGAAGATATCCCCTAATCAACTTTCAACCGTTGATTAGCCCCTAATCTATTTGAAATTCAAATTAAACCAAATCCCTTAATTGTCTCATACGTATCAATGGGATGATATCAGCCACTATGTGCACTCCTCCTTTTCCCTAAGTCCACTCCTCCTATCTCTATCTCTCTCTCCCAATTAACCAAAATCCCAAAACCATATATCAAAACCCTTCTCTCAAAATGAACCCATGGCCAAACCCTCAACCTCACGCATGAACCCATTGGCCATCGACTTCCTCCTTCATCCAGCCGCCGGCAACCACCACCAGCCCCCCAACTCCGGCCACTACCCTCTCTCTCCTCTCTCCCTCCTCCCTCTTCTCCTTCACCATTGAAACACCCAAGAACCTCCACCATGGCCAAACTTGGCATCACCCGGCTCCAACGGCCGGCCACCTCTCTCCGACGATCTTCGGAAGCCGCCACCGCCTCCCACGGATCCCCCTCGACCTCCCCTAACACCTGCAACCTCTCTACTCTCATCTCCCTCCATTGAAACCCATCAAAACTCCATTGAAACCCATCAAAAACACATCAAAACACAGTTTTTGGCCAGAACTGTGCCCCGCCGGAAAACACCGCCGGCCGGCCACCTCCGGCCACCCCCTCCGGCGACCACCACCCCCGATCAACTCCTCTCTGACCCCCCAAGCATCTCCACCTCCCCTTACTCTCTTCCCTCATCTCTATCTCCCTCAAAACGCTTTCAAACACAACCCAAACGACAGTTTTACAGATCTACGCCACCGCCGGAAAAACTCACGCCCACCGGCCATCCGGCCACCTACGACGACCACCCTACCGCCGTTGGATTCCTATCGAAACCACCTACCAACTGCAATTTTCATCACGCTCATAGCCCGCCTGTAGCTCCCGGAATCCTCATCGGAACACGTCGCATCCGCTGTTTTTCACAGATCTGGAAGCTGAACTTCGCCGCCCGCGCACGGCCACCTCCGACCACCCCCGGTGACAACTCCACTGCCGTTGGCTTCATCTTGAAGTCCTTTACCCATTTCAGTTTCCCGTTTCCACTGTCGTCTCTGGAATTTCACTGAGACGCGCAACAACGGACGTGGCGCGAATCTGTCCTCCCCGGCTTCTCACGGCCGTCCACCGCCGTGCGCTCACGCCGTCGGCCATCCACCGGGCCGAGCATCTTTCTTTGGTCCCACTTCATCTACCAACAGCCCCTTGGACTCTCTAAGTTCACATGCATTGCCGCACGCACGTACTTTTAGCCGACGTCGCCGATATCGTGAAGAATCGTTGCGCTACTCGCAACGGGGAGGGAGATCACTGATTAGCTCGCTGATTTCACGTCATCACCCCGCGGTCCAGAGGTACCTCGCTGCGCTACCCGTGGCCGAGGAGTTCCAGACGATGCCGATGTTTCGCCGTTCAAACCCGACTTCCGCTTGTTGGACGACATTACGAGGTTAGTTTCCCTAACGAGTAGTAAAACCCACACCGTAGCAAAACTGAACCCTAAACTAAAACTGGAAAACTACAATTAAATTTACTTTTTCGCATCAGTAAAATGTTTTCACTGTAGAAAATCGACCATCGGACAATTTTCTGCGCATATAGGGTAGTGGTCGATTTAGGCTGAACAAGAACACCAAATTGTGACTTTGACAAATAGGGTAGTCCCGATAACCTAGAAATGAACCTAAATAGGATTATTGAAAAACACGACCTGACCTCGTCGCCATGACCTGTTTCAGACGAACTACCGCGGACGCGACGCCTGGACGAGACGCCCCGGACGGACGACACACTCGCCATCGCAGGCAAGTGTATCCACTTGCACTTTTGGCCGTGTTTAGGCCCTAGTTGGTTTGAATTGATAACTGTGAACAAATAGAACCGGACGTGAAATGATAGCGTCCGTGACGACTCCTGACGGCTCAGACTTGACGACGAAGTCTGAGCCTGACAACAACAACTTTTTATATTGTAGGGCTATCATGTGTGTGTGCGTGTGGACACCCTAGAATAACAACTCCCTACACTTGTCATGTCGTGTCTGTTACACAAAAAGCCTTCGGACATTTCGGATGCTCTCCATGCGAGAGTGATCCCCGTGACTGTTATACAAAAAGCCTTCGGGCGTTTCGGATGCTCTCCATGCGAGAGTGATCCCCGTGACTGTTATACAAAAGCATGCGGGCGTTTCGGATGCTTTCCCTAGCGGAAGTGATCCCCGTGATACAAAAATCCTTCGGGCGTTTCGGATGCTTTCTGTAACGGCCTGTTTCTATCGTACCTACTTCGTGCACGTGCTTTTGATCGTGCACGTGTTTATTTTAGACTTTATTTGTTTTTGAACGTTTTTGGGTGATATGTCGTCGTGATCGTCTCTGAAAGTATTAGATTGTGGAATAACTTGGGAACGACATATCTCGAGTCGTTCTTCCGTGAAACTAACTTATTTGACGTGACGTCGCGACTTTCTGTTTTGACGCGAGACGTTTCAAATTCTAGTTTCGTCTCTCGACGTCGAAATTTAGATCCGTCTTCTCCACTCTCTTTCTTTAGTCGTCCCGAACACCCCAGAATTATTTCACAATTTTTGGACTTAATTTGACCTATTTTCCATTTTTTTGAAAGTTTTAAATAATTTTAAAACCTATTTTTATAATAGTTTTAATTACAATAAAATTCCTATATTATAATAACGTATTAAAGAATTTTTAGGCAAAGTTTCAGAATTTTTGGCCGCACCCATCTCGTGTGAGGGAGAGAAGAGTAAATTTATTTTTAACTAATTATTTTAATTATTTTAATTACGTTTTTCTTAACCCAAACCCTAACCCTAACTCTTTTCTATTTAAATAAACCCTAGGCTAGGTTATTTTCGCAGCCACACAAACCCTAGCCGTCAAAAACCCCTTCCCGACGTTCGTCGCAACGTTGCGACGATCGCAACGTGCACGACCGGAGCTCTCCCCCGCAAATCCTAGCACACGACCGGAGCAAGCCCCCGCATCGCCGCTCGCACAGCCCGCTGCATCACCCCCCCCGCTGTCGCCCGCTCCGACCGAGGCTGTCTCTCGGTCTGACCGAGAGACTTTCTCGCACCGCCGCTTCGCCCGCACGTTGCAGCGCTCCCCGCATCACCGCAGCGCCAGACCGACCCGCCTTGTCGGTCTGACCGAGAAGCCGCCCCGCTGCATCGCCCATCGCTTCGCCTGCACCCGCAGCTCGCACGACTGACGGGATCTGTCGGTCTAACCGACAAAATCCCTCGCACCGCCCAAGCCCCCGACCCCGCTGCGCTGCAACGTGCACGACCGAGAGCCCCTCTCGGTCTGACCGAGAGGAACCCCCGCACCGACCAAGTCCGACCGACCGAACTTTGTCGCAAGTGGGTTTCTCCCACACCAACTTCTGTGGTGGGCCCCCCAAGTGCTCCTGAGGTGTTGTGGGCCCCCTTGGACCCCTAGCACTGCTGTGGGCCCCACTTGGACGTGCCACTTCGCGGATTGGCCGTCTACGACGTTGCGACACGTCGTAGGCCTTCGTCGCAAGTTCGAACTTTTGGAGAATCGTGCGAGGACCAGATCTGAAGCTGAGGAGTTCTCCGATCAGACACGACATCCATTCTACAGCAAACTCCGGTTCAGGTTGGTTCCCCGAAACTCGTAGAAACCCCCACAATAGCAGACTGAACCCTAAACTAAAAACCGTCAACTTGAACTAAATTTACTTTTCAGCTCCTGTAAAACGTTGTACGAACATAGAAAATCGACGAACGGACTAATTTGACTGTGCACATAGGATAGATCGTCGATTAGGCTGATACATCAAAAAGTTAATTTTTGAAGAATAGGATAGTCCCGAAAACCTAGAAACAAACCTTAATAGGATTTGATGAATTTGAGACCTGACATCGTCGCCGTGGCGATATTTCAGACGGACTTCTGCGGACGAGACGCTTGGACGAGACGCTTCGAGAGGACGACACACTCGCCATTTCAGGCAAGTGTACCCACTTGCGTTTTTGACCGTGCTTTGGTCTTAGGTTGCTAGAACTGTTAGACTGTGAATGTATAGAACCAGACGTGAAATGATAGCGTCCGGGACGACTCCTGACGGCTCAGACTTGACGACGAAGTCTGAGCCTGACAACAACAACTTTTTAATGCTGTAGGGCTATCATGTGTGTGCGTGTGTGTGGACACCCTAGAATAACCCTTCCCGTCTTGTCACGTCACGTCCCGTCTTACACAGCCCGCTGGGCAATAGGGCACTCACCGAGTGATCCCTTGTACTGATTCACAGCCTGCGGGCAATAGGGCACTCTCCAAGTTGAGAGAGTGATCCCTTGTACTGTTACACAGCCTGAGGGCAATAGGGCACTCTCCAAGCTAGAGAGAGTGATCCCTTGTACGGATTCTCAGCCTGCGGGCAATAGGGCACTCTCCAAGCTAGAGCGAGTGATCCCTTGTACTGGTGTCATGTCTTGTCTTGTCCTGGGGTTTGGGGTTGGGTTGAGCGTGCGCACGGCAAGAGGGTCTGATCCCCCTCGAACCGTAAGGCGTGAACCCTTTCGTGTCTCACTTGTCTTGTCCTGCCTTGTTTCTGTCACGTCCCGTCTTGTCTTGACACCTGTAGGTTAGTCCCGTAGTTGGTAGCACACGCTACGACTACTACTTGTCCCGTTTTACTTTCCTGCTGCGTTACTTCCTGGCGTGTTACTCTGTTATAACCACAGCATGCTAATCAACCAGTAAACTGTTGTGTAAAAGAACCTCAGCATGCTAATCAACCACTAAACCGTTGTTTAAAGTTCGGTGCACTTGCAGTAAAGTCTAACCCTTCTTGTAGACTTTACCTGACGTACAGTTCCTTTTCTTGGGTGCTGTACGTCAGGTGTTCAGCCAGAGATCGTGGACGAGGCAGACTCGCTGGAGTACGAGGAGCCGAGGACGCTGATCCAGAGTCCGTGCCTGACGAGGACCAGACCTTGAGGTCTTTTAGTCGCCACTTCCCGAGGGTACTACTTTTCGGTTTGTCTTTAAACTTGTGTTGCCATGCTTAGGCTTCTTTTAGACTCTGTACCAGTTGGATATTATTTCTCCATGTAAATGAATGCAAATTTCCTTTCCGTACTTTTGTTGTTTCGAACTATAATAATGCAAGAACCTGAAATTCTTTTAAAATGTTACCTCTACATACGCTTATTGGGTCCGAGCTTCTAAAGCTCTGGCCTAAGCGGGCCTCGTCACGTTTCGTTTCCGTCAATTTTGGGAAGCGGGGCGTGACAGGTTTTAGTGGTGGCCCATGCAGGTCTCGCGTAAAAGTTCGGAACAATAAAAGTACCGCATTCATTTGATATCCGCGTACAAGTCTGAATTAGTTTCCCAGTCTTAGATAGTAGGTAGACTTAGGTAGACGTCCCAGGTTGATAGTCGGATGCCTTGGTTAAGATTTAGTCGTCCTTGTCCTAGACTATTTTAGCATCCCCATTTGATTCTGATCATATTTGATATCTAGAGTCTTTCTTTTAGTTAGTCGCTCGCCCAGTTCCATCGACTTCGGGCCCAGCAGAACGTAACCTCGATTCTCTTAGGAACCCTCTCTTTAGATCCTGATTATATTCTAGCTCATAGGAAGTCTTAGAGCTGAGTTATCCTAAATCTCTAGACAACCCGATGATTAGAACCCTTGTCCTCTAGCATCCCTCTGATCCTTGCAAATTTTGTGCTATCGACCATAGAGTCCCATCGTAGCTCTTCACGATTCATATCTTACGCGTAATCTTCATGCGATCATTTTTCCTTTCTCTCGATTCTCGTGATCGTTTCCTGACGATCATCATCAATCCTTCGAATCCCTTCCCTGACCAATTCTACCTCCTCTAAAATTACTTTCGACTTTCCTTATTAAGTTTTCGCTCCAGATTGATTTCTTTGAAAACCCCTATATTATATATTTAAAATTTGCTGTTTTGGATCGAGTTAAAACTTTTAATTGACTTGGAGCTTTCTTGGACGTAAAAATTTTAAGTCAATATCTCGCACTCGTTTTAAATCATTATTCCTCAAATTCAGTTTTTATTTGCCTTGTTTCTAAAATATATATATTACTTTTATAAACTACACAATTTATTTCTACTATCTTGTACTTATTTTCGAATTTTTCCCTTTCCCAAAACCTGCTTCCTTTAAAAGTATTTTCGAAATTTATTATTAAATTCTCCGCCCAGTTTGACTTCTTTGAAAACTTTTATTAATTATTTAAAATTTCTTATCTTTGGTTGAGTTAAAATTCTTTCGCAAATTTTGAAACCTTTCGGTCATGAAAGTTTTAAGTTACGACCTCGTACTTATTTTCGAATCAGTATCCATCGTATTTTAGTTTTAAAACTTTGTTATCATTTCGGGAATTCAATATATCATTTTTCTACCTACGAAATTTATTTTAACCATTAACGTACGTACTTTAGAATATTTTTCTAAAACAAAGGGGGATTTTAAATTTCTTACATATAAACATCTCTATGTTCATCGTGCTAATACTTCAAGAACCTTTGTTTAAATTCATTTTCATTTACAAAACAATCGCTACCTCATCCCACTTTTATTTCCTTTATTTCTTGTTTTCGAAACCCATTATTAAATTCTTCGCTCGGTTTAACTTCCTTGAAAACCCTTTATTATATATATTTAAAATTTATTGCTTTTCGATTGAAAGTTCCTTCTTAGATTTTGAAATCTCCTTGGTCGTCAATTTTCAAGTTACTATCTGGTAATTATTTCAAATCGGTATCTTTCATGTTTTCATTTTCAAAACCGTGTTAACATTTTGATAATTCAATTTATATTTTTCGGGGCTACAAGATCTATTTCTAAATCACTTACCGTGCATACTTTTTTTAAAATATTTTTTTTTCTAAATTAGGGGGAACTTCAATTAATTTATTATTATTATATCTGTTCTATGTTTCTCGTGACCACATTTCAAAATCTTTGTGTAAACTTATTTCTCATTTGCAAAACAATCGTTTTACACCCAACCAACTACCTCTTTATCTTGCCTTATTTGAACTCGTTCCTTCCGATCTTATTTCGTTCCGCTTTTGATTTAGTTTTCCTTCCTTCTTTTATCTAGGCATCAGACCTTGTAGATATCCATGTGATCTCCGGTTTAGGAGTAGGCCCTCTGGTAGGTGATGTCGTTGCAGTGCCTGAGTATAGGTAGAGTGTGTAGACCTGTATGAGTGTGTCATCTTTAGGATCCTGATGTTTGTCTCATGTGTCTTGAATGTGTACTCAGTGTTAACCATGGTATGCTGGAAGTTGTCTGAATGACGGTATTCATACTTATATGAATGGCGTCATCGCAGGCAGATCCTTAGACTTAGTTTTAGTTTTAATGAATGGTTTATCTTGGTTGTATGTGACTGTATCAAAAACCATGTTTTCTTTAAACCAAATCTTTAAAGTTTTTAAACTAGCTCACAAGATCACAAATCACTTAACTTCCCTCATCCATTACCGCAACACCACACGGTTTTTTCAAATGTTTTTAAAATATTTCTTTGGCCTTAAGCCTCTCTTTCTCTTCTCTTCCTTCTTCCTTAAACAAAAATTTTCGTGTTTATGATTGTTATATTAATTGGGCCTAACTATTATCGTTATAGGATTTTGTTTGTTGGTAGGCTTGGAGTGAGATGAGTTTTATTATGTCAATGATTAATTGATTTTGGGGAACACAAGGATGACGGATTAGAATATCTTTTGGATGAAAAGAATGAGCTGTCCAAGACCTATTTAAAATACCGATGTGAAACGGACTCAATGAGAAATTCTGGTCGGATGAAATTATACGAGGAGATGAGAACTCAACAGACTTGAGGCTTAGACGGGTAGTAGATAGGAGTAACTGCGGAGAATAGTATGAGTTAGGGTGATCATGAGATTGAGTAGATCTTATATTAGCATTGAGACGGATTGATGAATTGACGTGAGAAGACTTTGAGAATAACACGACGTGTGGAGATAAATGGATGATTAGGCGGTCGGACTTAATATTGGTTGGGATTAGTTATAGTGAGCAGGATGAGGGGTAATTCTGACAGATCAAAATATTTGGTGGATGAATTTATGGGGAGATATGACGAGAATGTATTGAAGACACGACGATTGCTGATTGGTGAAGGTATTATAGGATAGACAAATGTTTTGTCTTGGATTGGTGGATGACTAGAATCGCATTTTTTTGGAGATTTATTAATGTTGGGAAAAGATTTAGAAATTCAAAAGATATTAATGAGCGATGATGATGCTTAGTGGAGTGGTACGATATCAGAAGATGTTATTATTTCTATGAGAACTTGGAGTTGGAAATTGGAACGGTAGTGATGGAACTATATTATTAGGAGGTGAGTTTAGTCGTGGCTTTGCCCAGTGAAAAGATGGATTATGGGGTATTATTAAGGAATGTTGTTCGAAGTTACAGGATTAGAAATCTTTATGGGTAGATATGATAGTTGCGGGTATAAGGTTATATGGGTGATATTATAACTAGTGTGAGTGATTCCGAGGGCGGAATAATTTCTAAGGTGGGTAGAATGTAACGGCCTGTTTCTATCGTACCTACTTCGTGCACGTGCTTTTGATCGTGCACGTGTTTATTGTAGACTTTATTTGTTTTTGAACGTTTTTGTGTGATATGTCGTCGTGATCGTCTCTAAAAGTATTAGATTGTGGAATAACTTAGGAACGACATATCTCGAGTCGTTCTTCCGTGATACTAACTTATTTGACGTGACGTCGCGACTTTCTGTTTTGACGCGAGACGTTTCGAATTCTAGTTTCGTCTCTTGACATTGAAATTTAGATCCGTCTTCTCCACTCTCTTTCTTTAGTCGTCCCGAACACCCCAGAATTATTTCACAATTTTTGGACTTAATTTGACCTATTTTCCATTTTTTTGAAAGTTTTAAATAATTTTAAAACCTATTTTTATAAGAGTTTTAATTACAATAAAATTCCTATATTATAATAACGTGTTAAAGAATTTTTAGGCAAAGTTTCAGAATTTTTGGCCGCACCCATCTCGTGTGAGGGAGAGAAGAGTAAATTTATTTTTAACTAATTATTTTAATTATTTTAATTACGTTTTTCTTAACCCAAACCCTAACCCTAACTCTTTTCTATTTAAATAAACCCTAGGCTTGGTTATTTTCGCAGCCACACAAACCCTAGCCGTCAAAAACCCCTTCCCGACGTTCGTCGCAACGTTACGACGATCGCAACGTGCACAACCGGAGCTCTCCCCCGCAAATCCTAGCGCACGACCGGAGCAAGCCCCCGCATCGCCGCTCGCACAGCCCGCTGCATCGCCCCCCCCCCCCCCCCCCCCCCCCCCCCCCGCTGTCGCCCGCTCCGACCGAGGCTGTCTCTCGGTCTGACCGAGAGACTTTCTCGCACCGCCGCTTCACCCGCACGCTGCAGCGCTCCCCGCATCACTGCAGCGCCAGACCGACCCACCTTGTCGGTCTGACCGAGAAGCCGCCCCGCTGCATCGCCCATCGCTTCGCCCGCACCCGCAGCTCGCACGACCGACGGGATCTGTCGGTCTGACCGACAAAATCCCTCGCACCGCCCAAGCCCCCGACCCCGCTGCGCTGCAACGTGCACGACCGAGAGCCCCTCTCGGTCTGACCGAGAGGAACCCCCGCACCGACCAAGTCCGACCGACCGAACTTTGTCGCAAGTGGGTTTCTCCCACACCAACTTATGTGGTGGGCCCCCCAAGTGCTCCTGAGGTGTTGTGGGCCCCCTTGGACCCCTAGCACTGCTGTGGGCCCCACTTGGACGTGCCACTTCGCGGATTGGCCGTCTACGACGTTGCGACACGTCGTAGGCCTTCGTCGCAAGTTCGAACTTTTGGAGAATCATGCGAGGACCAGATCTGAAGCTGAGGAGTTCTCCGATCAGACACGACATCCATTCTACAGCAAACTCCGGTTCAGGTTGGTTCCCCGAAACTCGTAGAAACCCCCACAATAGCTGACTGAACCCTAAACTAAAAACCGTCAACTTGAACTAAATTTACTTTTCAGCTCCTGTAAAACGTTGTACGAACATAGAAAATCGACGAACGGACTAATTTGATTGTGCACATAGGATAGATCGTCGATTAGGCTGATACATCAAAAAGTGACGTTTTGACGAATAGGATAGTCCCGAAAACCTAGAAACGAACCTTAATAGGATTTGATGAATTTGAGACCTGACATCGTCGCCGTGGCGATATTTCAGACGGACTTCTGCGGACGAGACGCTTGGACGAGACGCTTGGACGAGACGCTTCGAGAGGACGACACACTCGCCATTTCAGGCAAGTGTACCCACTTGCGTTTTTGACCGTGCTTTGGTCTTAGGTTGCTAGAACTGTTAGACTGTGAATGTATAGAACCGGACGTGAAATGATAGCTTCCGGGACGACTCCTGACGGCTCAGACTTGACGACGAAGTCTGAGCCTGACAACAACAACTTTTTAATGTTGTAGGGCTATCATGTGTGTGCGTGTGTGTGGACACCCTAGAATAACCCTTCCCGTCTTGTCACGTCACGTCCCGTCTTGCACAGCCCGCTGGGCAATAGGGCACTCACCGAGTGATCCCTTGTATTGATTCACAGCCTGCGGGCAATAGGGCACTCTCCAAGTTGAGAGAGTGATCCCTTGTACTGTTACACAGCCCGAGGGCAATAGGGCACTCTCCAAGCTAGAGAGAGTGATCCCTTGTACGGATTCTCAGCCTGCGGGCAATAGGGCACTCGCCAAGCTAGAGCGAGTGATCCCTTGTACTGGTGTCATGTCATGTCTTGTCCTGGGGTTTGGGGTTGGGTTGAGCGTGCGCACGGCAAGAGGGTCTGATCCCCCTCGAACCGTAAGGCGTGAACCCTTTCGTGTCTCACTTCTCTTGTCCTGCCTTGTTTCCGTCACGTCCCGTCTTGTCTTGACACCTGTAGGTTAGTCCCGTAGTTGGTAGCACACGCTACGACTACTACTTGTCCCCTTTTACTTTCCTGCTGCGTTACTTCCTGTCGTGTTACTCTGTTATAACCACAGCATGCTAATCAACCAGTAAACTGTTGTGTAAAAGAACCTCAGCATGCTAATCAACCAGTAAACCGTTGTTTAAAGTTCGGTGCACTTGCAGTAAAGTCTAACCCTTCTTGTAGACTTTACCTGACGTACAGTTCCTTTTCTTGGGTGCTGTACGTCAGGTGTTCAGCCAGAGATCGTGGACGAGGCAGACTCGCTGGAGTACGAGGAGCCGAGGACGCTGATCCAGAGTCCGTGCCTGACGAGGACCAGACCTTGAGGTCTTTTAGTCGCCACTTCCCGAGGGTACTACTTTTCGGTTTGTCTTTAAACTTGTGTTGCCATGCTTAGGCTTCTTTTAGACTCTGTACCAGTTGGATATTATTTCTCCATGTAAATGAATGCAAATTTCCTTTCCGTACTTTTGTTGTTTTGAACTATAATAATGCAAGAACCTGAAATTCTTTTAAAATGGTACCTCTACAAACGCTTATTGGGTCCGAGCTTCTAAAGCTCTGGCCTAAGCGGGCCTCGTCACGTTTCGTTTCCGTCCATTTTGGGAAGCGGGGCGTGACACTTTCCCCCGCGGAAGTGATCCCTATTACACAAAAAGCCTTCGGGTGTTTCGGATGCTTTCCCTAGCGGAAGTGATCCCTGTAAATCTTGTCCTGAGTTCCTGGGTTTGGGGTTGGGTTGAGCGTGCGCACGGCAAGAGGGTCTGATCCCCCTCGAACCGTAAGGCGTGAACCCTTTCGTGTCTCACTTGTCATGTCTTGTCTTGTCCCGTCCCGTCCCGTCTTGTCATGACACCTGTAGGTTAGTCCCGTAGTTCGTAGCACACACTACGACTACTACTTGCTGCGTTTTACTTTCCTGCTACGTTACTTCCTGTAGTGTTTCTCTGTTATAACCACAGCATGCTAATCAACCAGTAAACTGTTGTGCAATAGAACCTCAGCATGCTAATCAACCAGTAAACCGTTGTTTAAAGTTCGGTGCACTTGCAGTAAAGTCTAACCCTTCTTGTAGACTTTACCTGACGTACAGTTCCTTCTTGTGGTGATGTATGTCAGGTGTTCAGCCAGAGATCGTGGACGAGGCAGTTTCGCTGGAGTACGTGGAGCCGAGGATGTCGACCAGAGTACGTGCCCGACGAGAACCAGACCTTGAGGTCTTTTAGTCGTCACTTTCTCAGGTTACTACTTTCAGTTGCTTTTAGATAGTTTGTTGCCACGCTTAGGCTTCCTTTTTAGACTTTGTACTTGTTGGATATTATATCTCTAATTTAATGAATGCAACTTCCTTTCTGTACTTTCTGTTGTTTCGAACTATATTAATGCAAGAACCTGAAAATCTTTTTAAATGGTACCTCTACAGACGCTTATTAGGTCCGAGCTTCTCAGCTCTAGCCTAAGCGGGCCTTAGTCACGCTTCGCCTCCATCCATTTTGGGAAGCGGGGCGTGACAATAATATTCCAAAGCTTACATCGCAAACTCTTTGCGACTTAATTAATTTCCATACATCTGATGCATTATCTCCCTTTAGACTTTCTATTACTTGACGAAGGTCTCACTCTGTATGAGACCCTACAGCCTGACCTTACTACAGGTGGGGCTTGAAACCCTAGACGGCAGTGACCACGAGCAGTAGGTGACATCCCTATTTCGGTATCATAATTGTGTGGTTAACTCATCGACATGAGTATTGTCGGGACCACCCTGACTGTGTCCTTGATGAATACCACAGTTTTAGTCCCTTTGTCAAAACTATGTCGCTTAGTCAAGCCTAGGGTACGGTCAAACTGTCAACCCTAAAAGCTTGAACTTGGTTAGTCTCCATCAGTCTTTGGTCACATAATGTTGGACTTCTTCCAACATACTTTGGCAAAAGTTTTTCACTAAAGTCCAATCCAACACGTGCGACACTAACTCCTCATAACGGGAGAGAAAAATTCTCTCTTGGTCATCACTCTCCTCGCACGCTTTAAGTGCACCCAACCAAAGACCTTTCGACATACCTTGCCTCGAAGCTAGGTCAGAGATCTAAGTGACACCGTTCACGTACAGGTTCATACAATGACCTCAAGTCTAAGGACCAACTAGCCTATCATCACTAACAGTTATCACTAATAGATTAGTTATGGTAACCCTATGATAACTCTCGTTGGGTCGTTCAGTGAACTCATTCTCCAATGAACACATGTGTCTCGTCTCCGACTTCGCCAAGTCGAACGACCATAGTATCATCATCACCACTCAATGGTGAAGACAAAGACACAATGGTGTATCTGATGTTTCGATATCCTTTTCTTGAAACATCTACGACCACGAACGATTTTAGACTTATGCTACTAACATTCAAACAATTCTCCATGATCGAGATCCTCATTTCGATACTTGTTTAACCTCGCATTAAGTCTTAGGACTTTACCTAAGTTCTAATGTCGACAACATTATTATTAACTTAGGCAAATTCTTTCCAAACAGTCTACTGTTATTTTGAATTAGACGTTTGTTCGCGTACACAGGGATAAATTACCTCGAGGGCATACCTATCTCCCAACACCCCCAACCCAAGGGAGTTGGGGTAATCTTACCCCTGAATTGGGTGTAAGTGACTGATCCAAAAAGATGCATTGATAATCCCAAGTATAGGACGTCGGTCAAGTAGTAAACCTGGTTAGAACAGGATCGTATTCCTTATAGACAAAGTAACCTGCAAGTTTCACAATTTAAAATTAGGCGAGAAAAGTTATTTGATGAGAGGTGAACCACCCTTCGAAGGCGATTTTTGATTTGGATTTAACGTGAAGTAAAAGTAGTTTTAAGAATTTACGAAAGTAAAATATCGTGAACGTGAAAATACAATTTATAACGAGCGTGTATGTGTTGTGTTTCCGTTAGTGTTGCAGTAGGTTATGCTATTCATTCTCCATAGATTCTCAATCTCACATCCATGCCAAGGTATGTGGATCGGAAGATAAAGCTTTAAAAACGATGATTTTCAAGTAAAAAGATAATCATAAAAACAAGCGATTTCTTTGAATAATAAAATATAAAAGATGAACCTCGCGGTTCATCACACTCCTTGGACTCCTCTACGGATTGATGCACTTAGACGATGCCTCGCGGCATGTCATCCTAAGCGGATTCCTCTACGGATTGTGCATAATTCAAAAGGTGAAGAAATCGACGTTTTTTACGGTTTCGATAATTGCAAAATATATGGAGATATGAAAGCAAGATCCTAGCAACACTAACTTCCGCACATCACACCTACAGTATCTTAGCCAAGCATGGTAACAAAAACTACAAGTTTCATTAATACAAACATGGTTTTAACACAAAACTTAATACAAAACTAATAAAAACTTAATAAAAACAAGAGAAAACAAGGAGTTTTTCACCACTTTTGATGCCCAAACAAGCCCAAACTTCTCCCAAAGCTGAAAAATGTTGTCTGGAATTTGATGGAGAAAATTTTGGCTCAGGAATGACTCAATTCAGAGCTTGGATGATGAAGTTATGCTCAAAATACCCCTTTATATAGCCATTTAGCCTTAACGGGCTTGCGGGTTGCAGACCCGCAATCCGCCCAGAAATTCCAACAAAGTGGACGGTCAAAAAGTGCAGGTGGGCGTCGCCCGCGTGGTCAAAGAGGGCGGCCGGGCAAAAATCAACAGAGGTGGGCGCTGCCCGCGTTGTCCACGCGGGGCGGGCGCATGCAAAAATGGCGGGCCCACCCGCTTTCTAAAATGGGGGGTGCCAGTTGGCACCGGCTTAAATGATGCGGGCGCCACTGGGCGCCCGCGTGAGGATTTCTGCCCGCTTGCGGGCGGGTGCTAACGCCGCCTGGCGTCAGAAAATTTGCTGACCCCAGGCTGGCGTTAGCATTACTGTTTGTAAATTTGTTTTCTTCACAACGCCTTTACTTAGCCTTTTAATTCACAGAAATTTGCTCCGATCTCCCGAAAAATATGGAAAAATAGCCGTTGGATTCGGAAAATTGCAAGCTTCTCCTCAAAAATAAAATAGAGACAAAATTATGCCATAAAATTGTATTTTGCATATAAACAAGTGATATACTATATTATTAAATGATATTCAAAAATACACCTATTAAAGATCAAATATATATTACATATACGCAAAATACGGTCTAAATGAGGGGTTAAAATGTAATATTCTCTCAGAATCAGTAAGCCAAGGTACCCCTACCCCAACTGGGTGTACACTAGGGTACCACCATCGCAGTGTTTGCTCCAATGTTGTTCTTCCTCAACCTTTTATAGAGATGTAAGCTTCCCATACCCCTTTCAACCTTGGGGACCTAGGGTACTCCCTGTAGAATCTGAAACTATAGGGAGAAACGTTGGGGGTGAATATTGTTTTATAATGATAATAAGGAAATTACGAAAAATTATAAAACCCTTATGCAACCTTAGTGAGGAATAGAAAAGAGAGAGCAACAACACAAGAATGCAAACACCAACACAAGATTTACACTGGTTCGGATTCACCAAGTCTCCCCGACTCCTTTGAATCCTACTACAGTAACCCACTAGCCAACCTGCTAGTGATTAGTGTTCCACTAATATCCACTTGCCAAAACCCGGTAAGTGTAAAACCAATACACCTTCTTCTTCCACTTCCCACAACCCGGAAATGGATCACTCTCACAACCCGAGAGTAAATCTCAAATATCAAAGAGAAAAGAGAATCAAAATGTCTAATATGAAACAACTTTACACAACCTATTCCTTGAATAATACCTTTAAGAATGAGTCAAGAAGTTGTGTGTGATGTGCTCTAAATGATGAGAGTATGAGCACTTACTACTTGTCTCGAGATGATTAGCAATTAATGCTAGAAGCTTGATCTTGAAAGCTTTGGAGACAAGTTGAAAATTTAGAGCTTGAGCTTGAGTTGCTTTGAATGCTCTTGAATGCTCTACAAAAGAATTAATGACTTGCAATAACTTGGGAGTGTATTCAATGGTGTTTTAGAAGTTCTCAAGTCAAGACATTAAAGCTATGTAAATAAGCCACCGAACTCTGTCCAAAATCAGGGAAAAATTCCAATCATTAAAAGCTGGAAATGGCTATTAATGGGCAGAAATCCTAGTCACTATGTGCCTGAAATAGACAGACTAGATGCCTGCTGTACTGTTTTGACTGGGCCATAAAAGCAATCTAACAGACACTTGGTAGACGTATGAAGAAGACTTCCCATATGCCTGGACCACTGCCGAGATGTCTGGCTCAAAGGCATCAGGTGCTTGATTAAACTGACAGTGAGGAACTGAGTTACTGGAAATTTTGGTCCGAATATCTAGACGTATGATGTTCATCATCTAGACATCTGGTGAACTATTTAGATGTCTGGTAACACAACTTCAGACGCCTGATCAAGACTGACTGCGGAGTTTGAGCTACTGGAAATTTTGCTCATAAATAACCAAGCGTCTGACACATTATGCAGACATCTGAAAGCATAACTTCAGACGTCTGATTTCTATCAGACAGGAGAGGCCAATATAGTGGAGGTTCTGATTGAATTATCCAGATGTCTGGAGGTCATCACCCAGGCATCTGACGCAATTGTAAAGATATACGTTATGAAAACTTCATGTGTCTGTATAGGGTAGGGTTTTAGAGAACTGACTGTTTATGATCACAATGCGTCTAGAGACCAACCACCAGGCGCATAGGTAGACTGAAAAGCTCTACTTCAAGCTTATGTAAGTTCTAACCCTATGAGACTCAATGATATATTATCTAAACTGTTGTGAGTGTTATGAATGATATTTTGTCAAGTCTGTTTAAGACTTAACATGCTAGCTCAACAATAAAGTAAAGAAAGAGAAAGATTTACTTATTAATCCTCTTCACTTCCTATTGAATTCCTTGTAGACTTCCATTGAGCTTGTTGAGTCCCTGTCACGACCCGCTTCCCTAAAATGGAGGCGAGGCATGACGAGGCCCGCTCAGGCTTGGAGCTGTGAGGCTCCAGCCTGTAAAGCGTCTGGAATATCACGCAGATCCCTATAATGTAACACGGAACAAAGATAACAATAATAGAAAGAGACAAATAATAGTAAATTATAAATCTCCAAGTCCAGATATTATTTCAACAACCAGAAAAGCCACCAGGCTAACAAAAAGAGTCCAAAAGAAAAGGCCCAGCATGACCAACAACAAAACATCCAACAAAAGATGGTGCTACTCACCGACAAACTAACAACAGACTAAGCAAAAGAAACGGCGAATGAACACTAGGACTGGTCACCGGTGTCCTCGTACTCCCCGTCAGCAACGGAATCAGGCTCAAACTCCACGAACTCCTTGCCCTCAACTACGGGCTCTGGCTCAGCAACTAACATGCGACACCCAAAGAGAAGGGGCACATGTCAGCAAAGTCTACAAGACTTTGTGCAAGGAAACAAAAGGAAGGTAAAAGCAACCTAACAATTCTAAAGTATGCATGACATGACATATATTTAAGATGTGCAGCAAATAAGTAAAACAGCAAGTATGACATGGCAAGGAGTAAACATGACATGGAAACATGGACATGACAAGGAAACAAGTATACATTCACAAGGACTAGTACAAGTATAGTAAGCACATCATGCACAGAGATTCCGCCCTTTGGCTAGAGAGGCTATACGGGCCAACTCTTACGCTCAAGTGACCGTTTATCCCTATCCCTCCACGTGTATCAAGCCAGGGCCTTACCCACGAACATGGAATGCTCGCTTCTGGATCACGAGCCAGGAAGTGTTTTAACAAGGATGGCTTAGGATTATGCCCACATAGCAGTTGCCTAGCCGGAAACATGGAAACATGGATTGTACATGTATTTGGTAGCGTGTGCTACGATGCATCATACAAATCAAATGGCATGTAAAGAATGCAATGCATGGCATATATTCAATTTAAATTTGCGTACCGTTAAAGAATTTAAACGTGACAGGCAAATGCATGACATGGCATGACAAGGGCAATTCTAGCTTCGTTGTCAAGCTAGAACATTGGAAATTGCGCCTAGACCGCTATCATTTCACGGTCTAGTCTCTTTCACGCTAAAAGCAAAGAAATGGCCTAAGGCATGGCCTAGAACAAAGGTTGGCAAGTTTCACTTACCTGGTACCGAGGTTTGTTGATCGACGAGAGTTGTCACACAATCGCTACTCTATGGGAAAATGGGTTCGCTGTTATGGCCAAAGCAGAGAATCAGAATTGTATGATTTAATCCGGTTTTGCATTGGAATCCAACAACGTCTAGCAGTCCATTTTTATTAGGTTTTCTAAATTATAGTGTGGGTTATGGGAAGATTTAGAGGTAGAACACTAACCGTATACGAAGCAGAAGAATCGACGATCCAAGATGCCTACGAATCTGCAGGTAGGAGAGGATCTCGACGATCTCCGGATTGCCGTCGCCAAATCGGATCTAGCACGGCAACGAAAGAAGCGATCCGGGAAGAAGATGTGGCTGAAGGGATCTCCTGCGGCTGATATATAATGGATCTGGAGAATGGAGAATATAGGGGAAAACTGGAGCAAAAGGGAAATTGTGGGGTTTTGGGGTCGACCGGTGGCCTACGGGGTGGTGTCGCAATGGGGGGTAAGAGATAGCACGGGAGGATGCGGGAAGGCTAGAGGAAGGTTGGGGGATGATTGGGGAAGAAGATCGGCTAGGAGAAGTGAAGAAAGAAATGAAAACGTATAGGGTTTTAATAGAAAGAAATAGTGGCGGCTACGACTTAACCTAGGGTTCCTGGGTAAACTAGTCGGTCAGTGAAGAGTGGTCGACCGACTAGTTTGGGAACTAGTCGGTCGGTCGTCCAACTGAGACCGACTAAAAGGCAAACAGTGAACAGGGTCGATACAGGGTAGACAGATTTAGTCGGTCTGTGAAGGTCCGTCAACCGACTAGTTTGGAAACTAGTCGGTCGGTGAATGTTCATTGACCGACTAAGGGCAAAATGTGATAGAAAAAAAGCACTGAGAGTTAGTCGGTCTGAGAAGAAACTCTAACCGACTAGTTTGGCAACTAGTCGGTCGATAGTCGTTCTTTGACCGACTAACTGTAAACAGTAACTTGGCTGTCAAAAAGGTCTCAAAATTAGTTGGTCTGCGAACAAGTTCTAACCGACTAGTTTGGAAACTAGTCGGTCAATGAATGTGCTTAGACCGACTAAGCGTAAACAATAACTCAGCTGAAATATACAAGATGAACTAGTCGGTTCCTGAAGGGTTACCGACCGACTAGATTGCAATCTAGTCGGTTGGTTCTCCTTTTTGAACCAACTAAGATGCACGAAACGTGTCGAATTGAAGCGCGAAGCTTCGGGAAGATTCCTATGGCTTCTAAGATCGCTCTAGCTCTAAGATATGGTCAGGATGAAGTTCATCAAAGAAGAAGATCAGACAGAATTGAAAGTAAACGTCCAACAGAGGAAAAACACACAAAGGAGAGAACAACCATTATATATATATATATATATAATAGTCAAAAACCATTCGTTACATCCTACCCACCTTAAGAAAAATTCCGCCCTCGGAATTTCCTAACATTCACATGTCAGGGAACAAAAGTGGGTATCGCTTTCTCATCTCATCTTCTCTCTCCCAAGTAGACTCTCCTGGCGAGCCGTGTCGCCACATCACCCTAACAAGATCGACTGTCTTGTTTCGGAGTGACTTCTGATGCCTGTCCAAAATCTGCACTGGCTGCTGGTTATACGTCAGATCGGGGTGAACAGTGATCTCCGAGAAATCCACAGCATGAGATGGATCGCTGATGTATCGATGAAGCTGCGACACATGGAAGACATCGTGAACTCCTTCCAAAGATGGCGGCAAGGCTAAGCGGTAGGCTACCTCGCCAACTCTCTCCAGAATTTCAAACGGTCCAATGTATCTCGAGCTCAGCTTCCCTCGCTTCCCAAAACGAATCACTCCTCGATCAGGGAAATCTTCAGGAACACATGGTCACCTGGCTGAAACTCCAAATGACGCCGTTTAGCATCTGCCCAATGCTTGAAACGGTCCCGACCATTCCTCAGTTTCTCCCGTATGTTCCTCACAATATACACCGCCTCCACGATCATCTTAGGTCCTAACAGCTCCCGATCTCCAATGTCATCCCAGCTCAGTGGCGATCGACATTTCTTCCCATATAGCGCGGCGAAAGGTGCCATGCCAATACTCGCCTGGTAGCTGTTATTGTAGGCAAACTCAACAAGATGGAGATGGTCTTCCCAAGATCCCTTGAAGTCCAACATGCATGCCCTGAGCATGTCCTCCAAGATCGGGATCGTCCTCTTGGACTGGCCATCCGTCTGTGGATGGTACGCCGTGCTGAAACTCAGACTCGTACCCAAGCTCTTCTACAGACTCTGCCAAAACTGAGATGTGAATCTCGTGTCTCTGTCTGACATGATACTCGCAGGGACTCCGTGAAGTCATACGATCTCCTGCACGATTCACGTTACATCACTATCTAAACTAGGGAAAAGGAAAAAACGGAGAGTAAAAAAATTTACCTCCATATATCTCCTCGCAAGCGTCTCAGTGGACTGTCCTACTCGGAAAGGAATAAAGTGCACGAATTTGGTCAATCGGTCTACGATCACCCAAATCGCGTCATTCTGCTTCGGACTCCGAGGCAGTCCAGTCACAAAGTCCATAGTGATGTGTTGCCACTTCCACTCCAGAATTGGAAGCAGTTGTAGCAACCCTTTCATACACGGATGCTCCGCCTTCACCTGCTGGCAAACCAGACACTTGGCTACACTCTGAGCCACACTCCTCTTCATACCATGCCACCAATAGTTCAGGCGAAGATCCTTATACATCTTGGTGCCACCAGGATGTACAGAATACGGCGAACTGTGTGCCTCAACCAACAACTCCTCTCTGATATCTCCAGCTGGCACACACAACTTGGCTCCAAATCTCAACGAACCATCCTCATGAATCAAGAAGTCAGTCCGCAGACCGGCTTCCACCTGCTCCCGTATCTTCACCAACTTCAGGTCTCCAGCCTGACCAGCCTTGATCCTATCCACGATCGTCGACTGTATCTGCATACACATCAACGAAGAAGTCTCCCCAGGAAGGACAATCTCAATACCAGACTCGCAAAAATCCTGCTGTAATCTCCACTGTGAAGTCAACAACATCACCGCCGGAAGCCTACTCAGCGCATCTGGAACCACATTCACCTTGCCAGGGTGAAACTGCAGATCGATCTCTTAATCAGCCATGAGCTCCAACCACCAACGCTGTCACATGTTGAGCTCCTTCTGAGTGAAAATGTACTTCAAGCTTTTGTGATCGGTGAAGATCTTCACCCTCTCACTCAGTAAGAAGTGCCTCCAAATCTTCAGCGCAAACACGACTGCTGCCAACTCCAAGTTGTGCATCGGATAATTCTTCTCATGGGTCTTAAGCTGATGTGAAGCATACGCTACCATGTGCCCATGCCGATGCAACACACAACCGAGACCCTTGCCAGAAGCATCAAAAAAGATCTCGAATCCTCCACTCCGATCAGGCACCGCAAGAACAGGGGCAGTCGTCAGCCTCTCCTTCAGAACACCAAAATCCTCCCCATAATTATCAGACCAAACAAATGGTACATCCTTTCGCGTCAGTCTGGTCATCGGCTCAGCAATACGGGAGAAGTCCTTAATGAACCGCCGGTAATAACCAGCCAATCCAAGGAAACTCCGGATCTCAGACGCTGACTGCGGAACAGGCCACTCCCTGATGGCCTTAATCTTCTCGGGGTCCACCGAAATACCATCTCCTGACACCACATGCCCGAGAAAAGCAACTATGTCCAGCCAAAACTCGCACTTGGAATACTTGGCATACAACCGATGCTTCCTCAAGATCTCCAACACTGTCCTCAAGTGTGATGCATGCTCTTCCTCTGACTTCGAGTAGATCAGAATGTCGTCAATGAAGATAACGACAAACTTGTCTAAAATGTCATAGAAGATCAGATTCATCAGGTTCATAAAAACTGCGGGAGCGTTGGTTACACCGAAAGGCATAACCACAAACTCGTAGTGTCCATACTTCGTCCTGAATGCTGTCTTCGGAACATCTTTGTTTTAGAGTGTTTTCTCACTACAAAAGCGTTGACCGTGGTCTACCTGGTCAACGTGGTCAAGGGGCCGACTTGGATCCCTCGGGTGCATCGAGCCCGTGCAGACGCGACGCGAATCGGAGTTGTAGACGACGTGGAGCTCGTCAGCTGGGCCGGGTCTGGATCCTCGGCCTCAAGGGGGCTGAGGGGAAGCCTCAGCCCAGTGTGAGATGCTCGGCCTCGGACGGTCGGATGACAAGGGGTAGCCTCGGCGCCTCGTGAGCGGAGGGGAAGCCTCGGCTCGGATGGACGTGCTCGGCCTCGGTCGGTCGGACGACGAGGGGTAGCCTCGGTCGTCTTGCTTGATGCGCAGTCGGCGTGGGGTGGAGGGGAAGCCTCAGCCCGTGGATCTGACGTCCTCCTGAACAGACAAGAACACTCGTCAGGGGGGCCGGACCTTGGTTCCGGCCAAATCCCCTCCGATGCCTAAGTCAGATGATGATCTGAAAGAGGAGGCTCGGCGGAGACGGTCCGACTCGAGAGGAGATCGGAACGACGTCCTCCGGTGCGAGCGGGGGAGGAAGGAGATGAAATGGGGGAACTAGGTCGTTGATGGAGTACCTTAGGTTTTAGTTACCTGAGATGCGGTCCTTTGTCCAGTTGTCCTTCTAGACCTTTTATAGACCTCCCGTCGTGACTGCCCACGACTCACGTCCCTCGTCCGCCCCTAATCGTGCCCCCTCAATCCGCCTCCCCTTCGCCGCTCCCTGCGCCATCCCAGCACCTCCCCATAACGGCCATTAAGTGGTAACGAGCCTGGGGGAACGGTTATCGCTGGAGTGGGCGAGTGACTTACGCGTTATCGGGGCCGGGTCGGATCGATATTCGGGGGTCCTCTATGTGGCCCTGTCGGGCGGGCCTGATCGCGCAGATGGGCTTCTGATCGGCAGTCGGGTTTCTGGGCTCGTGTCTTTCGGGCTTCGGCCAAATAGGCGTAACAATTGCCCCCATTGGTCGGGTCGATCGGCCTCGGCCGGTTCGGCTCGGCCGATGTGACTTCCGCCGATTTCGACAGGCTCGTCAGTCGATGCCGACTCATTTATTGGTCGTCATCATGAGTTGGTCCGTTCGATACTTTTAAGGCGCGGGTTTCGAAGCGCCGTCGGTCCCCTGATGGTGCCACGTGTAACTGCGAGTTTATCCCCACCGCTCGTGGGGTCGTCTTAGGTAGAGAAGCCGGGTGGGTTGTGAGCTGCCATCCCGTCATTTTCTTCTTTGTGTTGATCTTGATCCTGCCCGAGCTCTGCCCCATGTCGTCTTCCTCTGCCACTGGTTCGGGTCGGCCGGAGCGTGACGTCACTCATGGCCTGGTGGGTAGTCCTCCTTCGATGATTTGTTGGCACTGGGGTGAACTTTCAGGGGTGCCCCAGAGGTCTTAGTGTGGCCTTCGTCAGTCTGTGCCACCGCCATCGGGAGTATGCGCTCCGCCTACCTGCTTCCGCCTTACTCGGCTCGTGCTCCCGGGTCCGACGAGCGGATCTGCCTTCCCGGTCCCAACGAGGTTGGAATATACGAGAAGTGCTTCCGCTTCGGGCTCTGTTTCCTGCTCCACCCCTTTATCGTCGAGTTCCTTCAAGCCCACAACGTGGGCTTGTGCTAATTCTGCCCCAACGCCATCGGGCTCCTCGTCGGGTTCGTCGTCATCTGCATGCTGAGGGGAGTGGTGCCCTCCCTCCGTCTCTTCGCCCAGTTCTACCGCTTGAGTCATCACCAATCGGGGGCGTGGATTTACATCAGCGCCCGCCCGAAGATGACCCTGGTGCTGGGGTTACCGAGATCCCTGAAACGTTGGAAGGGGGAGTATGTATTTGTCACGTTCCCGTCGAGTGTACCTTTCCTGGTTCGGTGGGGAACGGTCGGTGCGGTCATCCTCGATCTGGGTGAGCCGACTGCCGCCGAGCTGCAGATGGCGAAGGCCCTGCTGGCGATTCCTTCGAGGGAGCGGATGATCGACGTCCTCTTTAGTAACCATAACTTACGCAAGACGGTGTGGCCCTTGGGTAAGCTCTCCGAATATTCGCCATTCGATGTTGCTCGGGTTCTTCTCGGCCTCTTACTTCTTCTTTGGGTGCAGGTGGATTCCCTCTCGGTCCTTCTCCTGCCAGCACTCACGTGCAGGCCCCAGATCCGGACCCGCGTAAGAGGGATCATGTACTGGAGGTCCAGAAGAAGCAGCGGGCCGTGACCTCAGCTGTCGGCTCCAAAAGGAAGAAGGGGCCATCTCCCTCTATCCCCTTGTTGGAGTCTTCCAAGAGGATCCGCGAGGGGGTCGAGGAAGTTGACGTCCCGCCGCCCGCCGATCAGCTCCGACCTGCCCCCGTTGAGGTTGCCTGGCCGTGGGTTGGCCCCTCGCCTCTCCCGAGTGGTTCTCTCCTTGATGCCTACGATCAGTATCTAGGCGCGTTCCGCTCCGACCCAAGCGAGTTTCCTTCGTCAGGGGAAGGCCTTCTTCGCCCACGCTTCCCGGTGGGGGAGAAGGAATCGGTGTTTTCAAGCCACGGAGCTGCCGCACGAGTGGCCGAGAACAGTTGCCTCCCCCTGACCAGGCTGCACTGGACACAGTTAGAGGTGACTGTTTGGCCACCTTCGTGATCCAGGCCGGCCAACAGGTAGAGTGTCTCTGCTTGTCCTCCCTCCAGCTGCTTTCGCCGTCTTACCTTTGTTGCCTTGGTGCAGTTGTCCTCGGTGGGTCTTTCGATGAGGCGCCAGTTTGGGGCGCTTCCTAAGACCAGGTCCGATGCCGGGCGAGATCTTGAGGTCCACGGTGACGATGGGGAGGCAGGTCAGTTAGATGAGGCGCGGGTCAGGTCTTGGGAGACCCGCATAACTGAGCTGTCCTCTGCCCTGGAAGAGGCAGACCGGGAGAGAGCCTTGGCTTTGACTGCAAAGTCAGAGGCCGAGGCACGGGTCGCCGAGCTTTTGGGAGACGCCGACACGTCTGGGAGAGCCGACAAGATCCCCGCCTCCGTTGCTGCCCCCGAGGCCCTGGAGCTCTCCGATCATCTGGATTCGAAGGAGGAGCAGGTGAGGGCTCTCCTTGCTCAACTCGGCGAGAGATCCCGGGAGATCGAGGTGGAGAGGGCGGAGCACCAACGCCAGATCGAGACCTTGGAGGCTCGGGTGCGTGGGCTTGAGGAGGTGGATCCATCCCGGATCACCCGAGAAGCCGTGGAGGTGTATGCCACCTCCTTCGTTGAGTCCGCCTTGGCTGAGGCGTTCGAGAAGGGTTTCACCCGATGTCAATCCGAGATCCGGAAGAAGTTCCCGCTCTCGGGAGTCAACTTCGAGGATCTCCGGGCGCACTCTGACGGTGAACAGAGCGTGGGGGTGGCCCAAGTGAACAGCCAGCCTGTGGCTCCACGGGTGCCCCTGGAGATGATTGAGGGGGGAGGGAATGCCCCTCGGCCTCCTCATGCATCTCTCTATACATCTTTTTGTTAGGCGTACGCCTTGCAGGCGTCTCATCGGGCGAGGCTTCCCTTGTCCCGAGTGGGTTTCTTGTTAACACATTTATCTGAAAGGAACAAACTTAAATAAATTTATTTCGTAGAAAACAATACATTTATTGAAAGTACTTGCGTAAATGTTCCGTATTCCAGGCGTGAGTGAGGGTCCTCCCCTCCATATCGGCTAGGCGGTAGGTCACGGGCCCGAGGACCTCGATGAATTTATAGGGTCCCTCCCATTTAGCCGCGAGCTTCCCTTTGCGGGTAATATCCGGGTTGAAGCTTGCTTTCCTGAGGACCAGGTCCCCAAGGTGGAAACTCCTTTCCATGACCTGAGAATTGTAGTACCGGGCCACCTTCTGCTTGTGGCGGATAATGGTGGCTAGGGCTAGCTCCCGTCGCTCGCTGAGGAGCTCCAGACCCAGCTCTAGGCCTTGCGAATTCCTGTCTTCGTCGAAGCATTTGAGGCGGAGAGACTCTTCACCCAGTTCGACAGGTACCACTGCCTCGGCTCCGTAGGCAAGCATGAAGGGGGTTTCACCGGTGGCCTCCTTGTGGGTCGTCCGGTATGACCAGAGTATCCCGGGGAGCTCTTCCAGCCAGTTTCCTTCGATGTCCTTCACTTTCTTTCAGAGGGGCTCTATGATGCATTTGTTGGCTGCTTTCGCCATCCCGTTGGTCTGGGGGTGCGCTACAGAGGCGAAGAGGAGCTTGATCCCCCATTCCGTGCAAAAGACTTTGAAGCCTGCGGAGTCAAACTGTTTCCCGTTGTCGGTGACGATGGCCCGTGGAACTCCGAATCTGGAGATGACGGAGTTCCATACGAAGCTTTTTGCTTTCTTCCACGTGATGGTGGCCAATGGTTCGGCCTCGATCCACTTGGTAAAGTAGTCCACCACCATAATTAGATACTTACGCTGCCCCCGACCCGGCTTAAATGGTCCGAGGATGTCTAGCCCCCATTTCGCGAAAGGGATGGGGCTCACGATAGGGATGAGCTCCGATGGGGGAGTTGAGGTGTGGTGGGCATACCTCTGACATTCTTGGCACTTTTGGACGTAGTTCGTTGCGTCCTGGACTAGGGTCGGCCAGTAATATCCCTGCCTCAAGATCTTCTGTGCGACCATCTTGCCCCCGTGGTGATTTCCGCAGATCCCTTCGTGAACCTCCCGTAGGACGTAGTCGGCTTCCTGCGGTCCGATACATTTCAGGTATGGGAGGACATCTGCCTTCGTCCAGCGTCTTCAGTAGAGCGTCCCCTCATGGATCACGTATCGGAGTGCTTTCCTTTCCAGGGTCCGACGCTCGTCCCAGTCCATCGGTACCTCCCCATGAGTGAGGTACCATACGATTGGGTCCATCCAGGTGGGATCTTGGTCGATCGCCATCACCTCCCGCTCTTCCGTGCTGGGGGATTGCAGGTTCTCCACGTAAATGGTGCGGCCCAGCTCCTTGGTCGAGGACGAGGCCAGCTTCGACAACGCGTCTGCCCTTGCGTTCTCCGACCGTGGGAGATGTAAAACTTCCGCGCTCTTGAACCTGGATAGCGTCGCTTTGGCGACGGCGAGGTACCTCTGCATTGATTCCTCCCGCGCCTCGTAACTTCCCAGAAGCTGGTTGACAATGAGCTTCGAGTCGCTGAGGAGGCGTAATGACTCGGCTCCGAGCTCCTGGGCCAGCCTCAGGCCGTTGATTACCGCTTCGTATTCCGCCACATTGTTAGTGGCCAGGAACTCGAACCGCAACGCGTATTCCACGATGTTCCCTTCCGGAGATTGGATCGCGATCCCCGCCCCGCCTCCTGACTGTGTTGCCGATCCATCCACATGGACTATCCATGCTCCTGGGACTCCTGACTGGACAGGGTGGAGGTGGTCAGCCGAAAGGAAAGATAAGGGCTGGGTGATTACCGTTGCTGGGCCTTCTTCCTCTGGGGGATGTTCTCCTTCCGTTGTGCATTCAGCGATGAAGTCGACCAAGGCATGCCCCTTGATGGCCGTGCGTGGCTTGAATCGGAGGTCGAACTCTCTCAATTCCACCCCCCAGTTTAGCATCCTTCCCATTCGATCGAACCTCTTGAGATTCTGCTCCAATTGTGAGTCGGTCAAGACCAGTATGGTGTGGGCTTGGAAGTAGGGCCTGAGCCTTCGCGCTGAGAGAACGAGGGCATACGCCAGTTTCTCCATGGGCGAGTATCGCACCTCCGCCCCCTTCAAGATCCGGCTCGTGTAGTACACCGGCCACTGCACCCCACCGTCTTCCCTGATTAGCACCGAGCTCACTGCTTCCTCCGCGCGTGCCAGGTAAAGGCTTAGCGACTCCCCTTCTCGTGGCTTGGACAGGAGAGGCGGGCTGCGGAGGTACTCCTTGAGATCCGTGAACGCCCTGGAGCAGTCTTCGTCCCATGGTATCGCCTTCCTGTTGTCTGATGGTTCCGCGATCGCTTTCCTCAGAACTTTGAAGAAGGGGAGCGATTTTTCCGCCGATTTGGATAGGAATCGCCCCAAGGCCGCGATGCGCCCATTCAGCCTCTGTAGCTCTTTGATCGTTGTCGGCTCCCGCATGTTGAGCAATGCCTCGATCTTGTCAGGATTAGCTTCAATGCCACGGTTAGTAATCATAAATCCCAAGAATTTGCCAGATCTTACCCCGAACGTGCACTTCGTGGGGTTGAGTCAGATGTTGTGTCACCGCAACCGCTCGAAGGTTTCACGGAGGTCGACGATATGGTCCTCCGGCTTTCTCGACTTGACAAGCATGTCGTCGACGTAGACCTCCAGGTTCCTCCCGATCTGGGAGTAAAAAACCTTGTTGACCATTCTCTGGTAGGTGGCCCCTGCGTTCTTCAAGCCGAAGGGCATCTTCTTGTAGCAGTATGTTCCCCGGTCCGTCGTGAAGGCTGTCATCTCTTCGTCCAGGGGATCCAGCTGGACTTGATTGTACCCTGAGTAGGCGTCCATGAAGCTAAGCATCTCGTACCCCGAGGCATTGTCCACAAGGTGGTCAATGCGCGGCAGGGGGTAGCTGTCCTTGGGACAGGCTTTGTTGAGGTCACTGAAGTCCACGCACATTCGCCACTTCCCGTTGGGTTTTCTGACCATCACCACGTTCGATAGCCACTCCGAGTACCAGACCTCTCGTATGAAGCTGGCGTCGAGGAGACGCTCTACCTCCTCGGAGGCCGCCTTCATCTTCTCGCCACCCAGGTTCCGCTTCTTCTGCCTGACCGGCTTGAAGTTGGGGTCGGCGTTTGTCACGACCCGCTTCCCTAAAATGGAGGCGAGACGTGAAAAGGTCCGCACGAGAGTGGAGCTGTGAAGCCCCAAACCCGATAAGCGTCAATAAAACATAATCAGGTCCCTGTAACCACAACGGAACAACAATAATAACACAAAGAGAGACTGAAATAAAATCTCACATCTCATAAATTGTCCAACATGAAAATAAGTCCAACATCCAGAAAAGCCATCAGGCTAAAAGAAAGAGTCTAAAGGCCCAGAACAAGGCCAACAAAAGCAACGACATAACAAAGTATAGGTGCTACGCACCGATAACAAAACAACTGTCTAAACGAAAGTAAAACTCAACGAAGACACTAGGACTGGTCCCCAGTGTCCACGTACTCCCCATCAAACACAAGCTCGGGCTCGGCGTCAGCAAACACCTCGTCCTCAACAAGGTACTCAGGCTCAGGATCTAACATGTGTCACCCAAAAGAGTAAAGGGGCACATGTCAGCAAGTCTAAAAGACTTGGGCAAGGAAACTGAAAGTAAGGCAACTAGCAACCTAGCAGTTATAGTATGCATGACATGGCAGTTTTAACATGAGTGCACAATCAAGACATGGCAAGACAATTTGTACAAGAGAACAATCATCGGGACAAGACAAGAGTAGCCAAGCTACTATCAATCTCAATCAATTCACTATTCACGTTGTTTGTAGATGTTTACGCCTTACAGCTGAATGGTTTCACATTCACGCCGATTGGCCGCTTAACACTACCCCAAAACCCAGAGTTTACGCCTTACCACTGCAGTTGCTGATCGGGCAGACTCCCAGGTGATTGGCCGCTTAACTCTTACCCCCAATACCCACACGTAATGGAGCCAGGGTCCCCGCACATGAACTCAGCAAGTGAGCTGGGGTTGCCCCGCACATGAGCTCGCATTCTTAAACATTTGGCGTAGGGGTGCACCTAGCCGGAAACAAGCAATTCGGGCATTGGCTATCAACCAACACATGGCCCGCTTCTGGAACACGAGCCAGGAACACAAACATTGTAACGAAGCTACACATTCACAGAAATACTTAAAGGATGCAATGACATGACAATTAATTTGCGTACCGTTAATGGAAAGTAAACATGACATGGTAATTGTGCAACATGATATATGTCGGAACTAGCTTCGTTGTCAAGCTAGTTCCCCAAATTGCGCCTTGGCGAGTATCATTTCGTCGCCTAGTCTCTTTTACGCCTACAATAAGCAAATGGCCTAAAACATGGCCCTAACCCTAAGTGGCAAGTTTCACTTGCCTAGCACCGGGAATGACGATCACGAAGGTTCGTCTCGCGGATGCTAATCTACGGGGGAAATCGCTGTTATGGGGAAACAATCATCAAACAACATGAAATTTCATTAGGGTTTCATAAAAATACAAATAGGTTATAAAAACGTCAAGAGATCGATTTCTTACCGAGAGGAGTCGGAAGAAACACTCCGGAGAACCCTAGGATCAGATCTGGAAACAAATGGAGAAGTTTGGAGAGTTAGGGTTTTTGGGGGATATTGGGGATTTGGTAAGATTTTGGGGAAGATGAGAGGTAGATAGAGTTGATGGAGGGTTTAGATGATGAATCTAGGGCTTGGGAAGAAGGAATAGGGCTTGGAGGAAGATGGGGGCTCAATGGGGGAGATTTTAGGGTTTTGGGTCGAGTGGAGGAAGAAGAAAACGTTTGGGAGGGGTATAAATAGGTTGGGCTGGCGGCTGCCCAGAAATTAGGGTTTTAACACAGATTAGTCGGTCAAAGAGCAACCACTGACCGACTAGTTTGGCAACTAGTCGGTCGGTCGACCAACGCAGACCGACTAAGTGCAAACAGTAACTTCTGAACGAAAATAGGATTTAGATTTAGTCGGTCCATGAACAAATACTGACCGACTAGTTTAACATCTAGTCGATCGATGAACGTTCTTAGACCGACTAAGAGTGAACAGTATTGATATCAAAAATAAGTTGAAGAGTTAGTCGGTTAAAGAAGCATTGCTGACCGACTAGTTTGCAACCTAGTCGGTCAACCAACGTTCTTAGACCGACTAACGATAAACAGTAACTCCTGAGAAATTTAGAAAGCCAACTAGTCGGTCCAAGAAGGATTGCCGACCGACTGGATCGTCATCTAGTCGGTCGGTGCCCCTTCTTATACCGGCTAATGAGCACCAAAAGTTCTGATACGGAGCGTGGGGCCCCGGGATCGATTCCTAAGACTCCTAGGCTTGATCTAATAGTAAGATACGACCGTTATGAAGTCTGTCACGAATGACATACTTCGAAATCGACAATCCTAAGGAAGAAACGAGAAAATACGACGAATCGATCGAAAATGAGAGCTACAGAGACGAAAACCACACATGAGGAGAAAATCCACCAAAACATATATTATATTATAATAAATCCAGATACATGAAAAGCAGTCATTACATCCTCCCCAACTTAAGAAAAATTCCGTCCTCGGAATTTCCAAACACTCACGCGTCCGGAAACAAAAGTGGGAAACGCTCTCGCATCTCATCCTCATTCTCCCAAGTAGACTCTCCAGGTGAGCCGTGTCACCACATTACCCTCACAAGATTGACAATCTTGTTCCGAAGAGATTTCTGACGCCTGTCCAGAATCTGCACTGGATGCTGGTCAGACGTCATATCGGGGCGAACGGTAATCTCCGAAAAATCCACAGCATGAGATGGATCGCTAATGTATCGACGAAGCTGCGACACATGGAAAACATTGTGAACTCCTTCCAAAGATGGCGGCAAGGCCAAGCGATAAGCTACCTCGCCAACCCTCTCCAAAATGTCAAACGGTCCAATGTATCGCGGGCTCAACTTCCCACGCTTCCCAAAACGAATCACACCACGATTCGGGGAAATCTTCAAGAACACATGGTCGCCCTGCTGAAATTCCAAAGGACGACGTTTAGCATCCGCCCAATGCTTAAAACGGTCTTGAGCAATCCTCAACCTCTCCCGAATATTCCTGACGATATCCACGGCCTCCACGATCATCTCAGGTCCCAACAACTCCCGATCGCCAACGTCATCCCAACTCAATGGTGATCGACATTTCCTCCCATAAAGAGCGGCGAAAGGCGCCATGCCAATACTCGCCTGGAAGCTGTTGTTGTAAGAGAACTCTACCAGATGTAGATGGTCCTCCCACGAACCCTTGAAATCCAACATGCACGCCCTCAGCATGTCCTCCAAAATCTGAATCGTCCTCTCGGACTGGCCATCCGTCTGCGGATGGTACGCAGTGCTGAAACTCAGACGCGTACCCAAGCTCTTCTGCAAACTCTGCCAGAACTGAGATGTGAACCTCGTGTCTCTGTCAGACACGATACTCACGGGGACTCCATGAAGTCGCACGACCTCCTGCACGATTTCACGTTACATCACTATCCAAACTAGGAAAAGGAAATAAAACGGAGAGTAAAAGAATTTTACCTCCATGTATCTCCTTGCTAGCGCCTCAGTGGACTGTCCCACTCGGAATGGAATAAAGTGCGCGGATTTGGTCAATCGATCTACGATCACCCAAATCGCGTCATTCTGCTTCGGACTCCGAGGTAGTCCCGTCACGAAATCCATAGTGATGTGTTGCCACTTCCACTCCGGAATCGGAATCGGTTGTAGCAACCCGGCCGTACGCTGATGCTCCGCCTTCACTTGCTGGCAAACCAAGCACTTGGCTACACTCCGAGCCACACTCCTCTTCATGCCATGCCACCAATAATTCAGACGAAGATCCTGGTACATCTTGGTGCCACCAGGATGCACAGAATACGGCGAACTGTGTGCCTCCACCATCAATTCCTCTCTGATATCCCCAGCGGGCACACACAACCTGGCTCCAAACCTCAGCGAGCCATCCTTATGAATCAAAAAGTCAGTCCGCATACCGGCTTCCACCTGTTCCCGAATCTTCACCAGCTTCGGATCCTCAGCCTGGCCAGCCTTAATCCGATCCACGATCGTCGACTGTACCTGCATGTACATCAACGACGAAGCCTCCCCAGGAAGAACAATCTCCACGCCAGACTCACAAAAATCCTGCCGCAATCTCCACTGCGAGGTCAAAATCATCACCGCTGGAAGCCTACTCAGCGCATCCGGAACCACATTCACCTTGCCAGGGTGAAACTGCAAATCAATCTCATAATCCGCCATAAGCTCCAACCATCGACGCTATCGCATGTTGAGCTCCTTCTGAGTGAAAATGTACTTCAAGCTTTTGTGATCGGTGAAAATCTTCACTTTCTCACTCAGCAGGAAGTGCCTCCAAATCTTAAGAGCAAACACTACGGCAGCCAACTCCAAATCATGCGTCGGGTAATTCTTCTCATGAACCTTAAGCTGACGAGACGCATACGCCACAACATGCCCATGCTGATGCAACACACAACCGAGACCCTTGCTAGAAGCATCGCAAAAGATCTTAAATCCACCGCTGCGATCAGGCACGACAAGAATAGGGGCAGTCGTCAACCTCTCCTTCAGAATACCAAAAGCACCCTCACAATCACCCGACCAAACAAAAGAAACATCCTTCCGCGTCAACCTGGTCATCGGCTCAGCAATACGAGAAAAGTCCTTAATGAATCGCCGATAATAACCAGCAAGTCCAAGGAAGCTCCGAATCTCAGACGCAGACGACGGAACAGGCCACTCCCTGATGGCCCTAATCTTCTCGGGATCCACTGAAATACCATCTCCAGTCACCACATGCCCGAGAAAAGCAACTCTATCCAGCCAGAACTCGCACTTCGAAAACTTAGCATACAACCGATGCTTCCTCAGAATCTCCAATACCGTCCTCAAGTGTGATGCATGCTCTTCCTCTGACTTCGAATAGATCAGAATGTCATCAATGAAGATAACGACAAACTTATCCAAAAAGTCGTAGAAAATCAGGTTCATCATATTCATGAAAACTGAGGGCGCGTTAGTTACGCCGAAAGGCATAACCACAAACTCATAGTGTCCATACTTCGTCCTGAACGCTGTCTTCGGAACATCATCCTTCTTCACCTTCAACTGATGGTAACCACTCCTCAAATCCAACTTAGAAAACACCCTCGAACCTCCAAGCTGATCAAAAATATCATCGATGCGAGGCAGCAGGTATTTATTCTTAATGGTCACCGCATTCAACTCCTGATAGTCCACGCACATGCGACGCGAACCATCCTTCTTCTTCACTAGCAGCACCGGTGCTCCCCACGGAGACACACTAGGATTAATATAACCCTTCCGCAAAAGCTCATCCAACTGCTTTCGCAACTCTTCCAATTCTGCAGGTGCCATACGATACGGCGCCTTCGAAATCGGCTGCGCACCTGGAACGAGATCGATAGAAAATTCTAGGTCTCGATCAGGTGGCAAACCAAACATCTCCTCGGGGAATACGTCGCCGAAATCTCGCACCACAGCTGGCCACTCCAGCTCCATCTGCATAGCCACAGCCTCCACTGGCCTGGCCCGAAACCTGACAGGACCAAGCGAACTGCTACCACGACTGAACTCAAATACTGGATGTCCGGGAATCTCGAACACCACCCTCTTTCTCCGACAGTCGATCGTAGCATAGAAGCTCGCAAGCCAGTCCATCCCAAGAACTGCATCATAGTTGATGATGTCATGGACAATGAAATCAGCGAAAAGCTCATGTCCACAAACCACCAACGAGCAAGAATTTCAACCACGATGCACCGAGACCACGCCATTCCCTGTAATGATATTCCAACTCTTGGGAAGAGGGGACGTCGACAAGGAATGCCTCTCCACGAAGCTCCGAGAAATAATGCACATCGATGCACCGGAGTCAAAGAGGACTCGTGCAGGAAATGTGCAAACCAAAACCACACCTAACAAACAATTAACAATCAAACCCTAGTCTAGCAAACAACCATGTTCAAGCAAACAACATAGTCTAACAATCAAAACCAGCTAGGAAAGTAACAGCTAGATCGAGGATTACCTGCGATAACCTCATCCACAGCCTCGCTCTCCGCAGCGGTCATCAGAAAAGCCTGCCTCCTCGGCGGAACAGCCTGCCGAAAAGCCTGCCCCTGCGGAACAAGAGCTGCTCCACGTCCAGCAGGAACAGACGCTCGCTGCTGCAACGGCTGTGCTGCAACAGGTGCCCTCCACAGCTGATTCGCATGCCGACAATCCTTCGCGACATGGGAAGCATCACCACAAACCAGACACTGGCCCAAAAACTTCCGACACTGATCCTTGATGTGGCCAGGCTTGCCGCAGAAATGGCAAGTCTTCAGAATAGGCCCTCCTGGCCTCTTAAACTGAGCAGACTGATTAGGCCTGAATCCAGGTCTAACCACAGCTCTCGCCTGTTCCACAGGCCTCTTCCCAGCACCAACAACAGACCCCCTCCTCTGGTTCACGAGCAGCTCCTGCCTCTTGGCTGCTACTAGAACCTTCTGATAAGACTCCCGGTCAGAAGAGGTCACAAAACTCTGGAGCTCCGAAGCAAGTCCCTGCAGGAACCTCTGAGCTCTCTCCTCAGCGTCCTGCACCATCTTTGGTGCAAACCGACTCAGCCTCATGAACTCTTGGTGATATAGGTCCACCGACGAGCTCCCTTGCTTCAAATCGATAAAACGCTGCAGCATCTCTTCCCTGGCAGCTTTCGGGAAGAACTCACCCTCAAATCTAGCCTTGAAGGTAGCCCAAGCTATCGGCTCCACCAACATCTTCTCTTCCGCATCCCACCAATTTCGAGCATTATCCTTGAGTTGCCTCTTACCCATCCAGCCGGGGTGATCTTGGCCATCTTCAGATTGTCCTCGATGTTCCGAATCCACTCATCGGCAGCTAGAGGACCCTCAGACCCATCAAAATATGCGGGACCCAGCTCCCGAAATTGCTTCGCTCCCGGCTCAGAGCGAGGGGCATCCGGAAGAGCCCGAGCAGCTCGAGCAAGTGGAGCATTCTGGACTTGCAGGAGCACGCCCTGCTGCACTTGCATCATCTGGAGCATCATCCGCATCATCTCCCCGTTGGTGGGTTCACGCTCAGGCTCCTCATCATGAGGGATCGCACCACTACCCCCACCACGGGTGAAACGTCTTCCTGCCATCTAGTGACACAGAAAACGAATCAGATTAGACTCATAGCTTATGACTCAGACATCGAACTTAGTTTATTGGACATTCTAATATTATTATCGCTATTCCAAAAATCACAGTTACAGAAGGACCTGCATGGGCCACCAACAAAACCTGTCACGACCCGCTTCCCTAAAATGGAGGCGAGACGTGAAAAGGTCCGCACGAGAGTGGAGCTGTGAAGCCCCAAACCCGATAAGCGTCAATAAAACATAAGCAGGTCCCTGTAACCACAACGGAACAACAATAATAACACAAAGAGAGACTGAAATAAAATCTCACATCTCATAAATTGTCCAACATGAAAATAAGTCCAACATCCAGAAAAGCCACCAGGCTAAAAGAAATAGTCTAAAGGCCCAGAACAAGGCCAACAAAAGCAACGACATAACAAAGTATAGGTGCTATGCACCGATAACAAAACAACTGTCTAAACGAAAGTAAAACTCAACGAAGACACTAGGACTGGTCCCCAGTGTCCACGTACTCCCCGTCAAACACAAGCTCAGGCTCGGCGTCAGCAAACACCTCGTCCTCAACAAGGTACTCAGGCTCAGGATCTAACATGTGTCACCCAAAAGAGTAAAGGGGCACATGTCAGCAAGTCTAAAAGACTTGGGCAAGGAAACTGAAAGTAAGGCAACTAGCAACCTAGCAGTTATAGTATGCATGACATGGCAGTTTTAACATGAGTGCACAATCAAGACATGGCAAGACAATTTGTACAAGAGAACAATCATCGGGACAAGACAAGAGTAGCCAAGCTACTATCAATCTCAATCAATTCACTATTCACGTTGTTTGTAGATGTTTACGCCTTACAGCTGAATGGTTTCACATTCACGCCGATTGGCCGCTTAACACTACCCCAAAACCCAGAGTTTACGCCTTACCACTGCAGTTGCTGATCGGGCAGACTCCCAGTTGATTGGCCGCTTAACTCTTACCCCCAATACCCACACGTAATGGAGCCAGGGTCCCCGCACATGAACTCAGCAAGTGAGCCGGGGTTGCCCCGCACATGAGCTCGCATTCTTAAACATTTGGCGTAGGGGTGCACCTAGCCAGAAACAAGCAATTCGGGCATTGGCTATCAACCAACACATGGCCCGCTTCTGGAACACGAGCCAGGAACACAAGCATTGTAGCGAAGCTGCACATTCACAGAAATACTTAAAGGATGCAATGACATGACAATTAATTTGTGTACCGTTAATGGAAAGTAAACATGACATGGTAATTGTGCAACATGATATATGTCGGAACTAGCTTCGTTGTCAAGCTAGTTCCCCACATTGCGCCTTGGCGAGTATCATTTCGTCGCCTAGTCTCTTTTACGCCTACAATAAGCAAATGGCCTAAAACATGGCACTAACCCTAAGTGGCAAGTTTCACTTGCCTAGCACCGGGAATGACGATCACGAAGGTTCGTCTCGCGGATGCTAATCTACGGGGGAAATCGCTGTTATGGGAAAACAATCATCAAACAACATGAAATTTCATTAGGGTTTCATAAAAATACAAATAGGTTATAAAAACGTCAAGAGATCGATTTCTTACCGAGAGGAGGCGGAAGAAACACTCCGGAGAACCCTAGGATCAGATCTGGAAACAAATGGAGAAGTTTGGAGAGTTAGGGTTTTTGGGGGATATTGGGGATTTGGTGAGATTTTGGGGAAGATGAGAGGTAGATAGAGTTGATGGAGGGTTTAGATGATGAATCTAGGGCTTGGGAAGAAGGAATAGGGCTTGGAGGAAGATGTGGGCTCAATGGGGGAGATTTTAGGGTTTTGGGTCGAGTGGAGGAAGAAGAAAACGTTTGGGAGGGGTATAAATAGGTTGGGCTGGCAGCTGCCCAGAAATTAGGGTTTTAACACAGATTAGTCGGTCAAAGAACAACCACTGACCGACTAGTTTGGCAACTAGTCGGTCGGTCGACCAACGCAGACCGACTAAGTGCAAACAGTAACTTCTGAACGAAAATAGGATTTAGATTTAGTCGGTCCATGAACAAATACTGACCGACTAGTTTAACATCTAGTCGATCGCTGAACGTTCTTAGACCGACTAAGAGTGAACAGTATTGATATCAAAAATAAGTTGAAGAGTTAGTCGGTTAAAGAAGCATTGCTGACCGACTAGTTTGCAACCTAGTCGGTCAACCAACGTTCTTAGACCGACTAACGATAAACAGTAACTCCTGAGAAATTTAGAAAGCCAACTAGTCGGTCCAAGAAGGATTGCCGACCGACTGGATCGTCATCTAGTCGGTCGGTGCCCCTTCTTATACCGGCTAATGAGCACCAAAAGTTCCGATATGGAGCGCAGGGCCCCGGGATCAATTCCTAAGACTCTTAGGCTTGATCTAATAGTAAGATACGACCGTTATGAAGTCCGTCACGAATGACATACTTCGAAATCGACAATCCTAAGGAAGAAACGAGAAAATACGACGAATCGATCGAAAATGAGAGCTACGGAGACGAAAACCACACATGAGGAGAAAATCCACCAAAACATATATTATATTATATTAAATCCAGATACATGAAAAGCAGTCGTTACAGCGTTGATCTGGTGGACGATCACCTGGGGATCTACGTCGGGCATGTCCTCTGGTGACCAAGCAAAGACGTCTAGGTTCGCCTCCAGGCACTCGACCAGTTGGCTCCTCAGGTCGTGGCTTAGCCCTCTCCCGATTGAGACGAACCTGCCCTCGACGTCCGTGACCAGGATCTGCTCTTGTTCCTCCGTAGGGGTGGGTCTCGGCCCGCCCCTTAAGTCGAGCGCGGCCATCTGGTCGACTAGACGATCTTCGGGCCCTTCCTCCTCCAGTTGGTAGCAGGTATTCGGTCTCCCCGCGTCACCTTCGACCTGCCCCATCCCCCTGGGCGTTCGGAACTTGATAGTCTGATGGAGGGTCGAGACAACTGCGCCGATGGTGTTGAGAAGGGGTCGGCCGATGATTCCGTTGTACTCCGACCCGATCCCCAATATGATGAATTCTACCGCCAGGGTCACCGAGTCTGGTGGGCCTCCGAGTGTTACTGGGAGATGGATCGTGCCGATGATGGGGGTGGAATGACATGTGAACCCTACCACGGGACCCGAGCGAGGTCGCAAGTCTTCCTTCCGCCGCCCCATCTTCTCCAGGGTTGACATGAAGAGGACGTCGCAGGAGCTGCCGGTGTCGATGAGCAGCCGCCGTACCATTGTTGTGTCGATGATCACCGACACCACCAAAGCTACGTCCGACCTACGCGCTGCTACTGTCGTGCTCGGCCTCCCGACCGGGAGGGCCGGTGAGAGTTTCTTGGTCTTCTCCTCACGGTCCTCCTCGCGCTGGGCCCGGGCCCTCTCTTGCCAACCATGGCGGGCCCTGTCGCTTCGCGCCTGGGCCTTGCTCCCCCTTCGACGTGATGGGTGAAGCCGTGTCATTGCAGGTGTGGTTTGTTTTTCGTGGGATAGTTCGTTCCCACAGACGGCGCCAGATGTTTCTGAGTGTTTTCTCACTACAAAAGCGTTGACCGTGGTCTACCCGGTCAACGTGGTCAAGGGGCCGACTTGGGTCCCTCGGGTGCGTCGAGCCCGTGCAGACGCGACGCGAATCGGAGTTGCAGACGACGTGGAGCTCGTCAGCTGGGCCGGGTCTAGATCCTCGGCCTCAAGGGGGCTGAGGGGAAGCCTCGGCCCGGTGTGAGATGCTCGGCCTCGGACGGTCGGACGACGAGGGGTAGCCTCGGCGCCTCGTGAGCAGAGGGGAAGCCTTGGCTCGGATGGATGTGCTCGGCCTTGGTCGGTCGGACGACGAGGGGTAGCCTCGGTCGTCTTGCTTGATGCACGGTCGGCGTGGGGCGGAGGGGAAGCCTCAGCCCGTGGATCTGACGTCCTCCTGAACAGACGAGAACACTCGTCAGGGGGGCCGGACCTTGGTTCTGGCCAAATCCCCACCGATGCCTAAGTCAGATGATGATCTGAAAGAGGAGGCTCGGCAGAGACGGTCCGACTCGAGAGGAGATCGGAACGACGTCCTCCGGCGCGAGCGGGGGAGGAAGGAGATGAAATGGGGGAACTAGGTCGTTGATGGAGTACCTTAGGTTTTAGTTACCTGAGATGCGGTCCTTTGTCCAGTTGTCCTTCTAGCCCTTTTATAGACCTCCCGTCGTGACTGCCCATGACTCACGTCCCTCGTCCGCCCCTAATCGTGCCCCCTCAATACGCCTCCCCTTCGCCGCTCCCTGCGCCATCCCAGCACCTCCCCATAACGGCCATTAAGTGGTAACGGGCCTGGGGGAACGGTTATCGCTGGAGTGGGCGAGTGACTTACGCGTTATCGGGGCCGGGTCGGATCGATATTCGGGGGTCCTCTATGTGGCCCTGTCGGGCGGGCCTGATCGCGCAGATGGGCTTCTGATCGGTAGTCGGGTTTCTGGGCTCGTGTCTTTCGGGCTTCGGCCAAATAGGCGTAACAATCTTCCTTCCTCACCTTCAGCTGATGATAGCCGCTCCTCAGATCCAACTTAGAGAATACCCTCGATCCTCCAAGCTGATCAAAGATGTCATCAATGCGAGGCAACTGATATCGATTCTTGATAGTCACCGCATTCAGCTCCCTGTAGTCCACGCACATGCGACGCGAACCATCCTTCTTCTTCACCAGGAAGACCGGTGCTCCCCACGAAGACACATTGGGATGAATGTAACCTTTCTGAAGAAGTTCGTCCAGTTGTTTCCACAACTCTTCCAACTCAGCTGGTGCCATGCGATACGGCGCCTTCAAGATAGGCTGCGCTCCTGGAATAAGATCGATCGAAAACTCGAGAGCTCGATCAGGCGGCAATCCAGACATCTCCTCGGGAAAGACGTCGTCGAAGTCACGCACTACCGCCGGTCTACACTGCTCCATCTGCATAGCAACGTTCTCCACCGGCTTGGCCCGAAACCTGACCGGACCAAGCGAACTGCTTCCACGGCTGAACTCGAACACCGGATGGCCTGGAATCTCAAACATCACCTTCTTCATCCGGTAATCAATCGTGGCATAAAAACTCCCAAGCCAGTCCATCCCAAGGACAGCATCATAGTTGACCTCTTCATGGAGTTAAGATAATTTCAAATTTTCAAAAAGTTCACCTCTTCACCCAATGGTTATTTCTCATATGGTTATTTCTCTCCCCCTTTGTCATAATCTAAAATGAGTGGGAGGAAGAGAACAAAAATATTTAGTGCTACGATAAATCTCAAACTTAGGGGTAGATGAAAATATGAATGGTCAAAATGATACAAGATTAAATAAGTTAATGTGTTCTCATTCAACTATTTATCTAAGCCTGTAGCATCAAATCACATATGGAGATAATAGTATTCAACATTCATATTGGAAGTGCAAAATATAATATTTAGGAACACAATGGCACAGTTCCAATAAGATAACATCAAACTACTTTAAATTAATCCATACATATCACTATGCCATAAAGTCAGGTACACATACAAGAACATACAACCAAGAAAACAACATGGTTGTTATGGAGGACTAGAAGTGGGAGGTCCAGAAGATTCTACAGGGGCTTCCTCAGAAATAGGGACCAAGTCAAGAGGTGTGAGTACCTAACCCTCAACCTTGGTAGCTATCTTCTGGACAAGAAGAGTCAAAACCTCAATCTTCTTTTCCTTAGTCTCCGTCCTCTTCAATTGAATGTCAACGATGGAGACAACGGTGGACATTTGATTCCTCAAACCATCCTGTTCTTGACGCATGACCTCAATGTGGGTCCTCAGACTTTTGTGGCTATGATGCAGCTTGGCCAAATGATTCCTAGCCTGACGAGACATAGAGGTAAGATCCTTCAGCTCATTGCCAAAAGAATCAAACTGTGACGTCAGCGTGGAGAACCCTTCTCCAAGGCTATGAATTTGAGCCTTGATGATATCTAGTGGTTTCTCTGATGGGTGAGGGTAAGCTGATGAGGATGTGATATCAGTAGCTACGAGATTTGGAGGAGGTGAAGCAAGATGTGGATCAGCAGCCGTAGAAGGACCAACAGAACCGGAAACACCAACAACTTTAGATGCTGCAACTTTCAATGATGCCTTGAATTTCTTCCCAAGAGTTGCATTAATAGGAGCCCCTGGAAAATTACGCTCACTGGGAAGAAGAGGAATCCGAAAGTAAGTGAACACATGGGTCAACATGGTGGGGTAGATAAGCTAGGATGAATCCAACATCCGGTCAAGTATGACATATGCCCAGTTTACCTGAAGTCCTCCAAGAAGAGCATAGAATGCTTTGTGATACTCCTCTGAGATGTAAACAAATGACCCAGTCTTTGGGAGTAATTTGGATTTGAGAATGAGATTTGTAATCCGACCAAGATACTGGAGGTCACTGGGCTTGAGGGAGGAGGAGAGATGTTCAGGAACCACTGTGTATATCTGAGACAGAATATCGTGATTCGACGTGTCAATGACGATGTCATCGATGTGTTGGACAGAGGATGGAATATGAAGAATTGTTCCCAATACTTCAGCTGTGAGCACAATAGGGACACCCTGAACCACAGTGTCAAGACGACTGATTTCGTTCCTGTCATGATTTGCATAGAACAACCGAACATGATTTAGATAGAAGACCATGGTTTTGCCAAATTTCAACAACCCAGCATGCCCAAAAACTTCTTCCAGGTCAGAGAAATGGGAGTATGCAATGTATCTATCTGGGATAAATTTAGTGGAGAGAAGATTAATGAACCGAGTCTGACATTCTTGGTTACGGCAGATCGAAAGAGGAAGTGACGTCTGATCAGTGTGCTGAGGCAGATGTTGATCAGAAGATTGTGGTAGTGTGGATGACGAAGGTTGATCTCGAGATCAATCTGTGGTAAGTGTTATTTGATGCGACACATCAAAAGGGATGGTCCTTTCGGTACGATTGCTCCTGGGTACAGTCCGACGATGTACGGGAGGAGGAGATGGAGAATGAGCATTTTGTTGCGTATGAGCTTCTTAGGAGCCATCGGAGATAGTGAAACTCTAGAGAGAATGATGGATGATCGACAATTTGATAGAGTCTGATGGAGGGACAGACGAACGAATTAGATTGCTTAAACCCTAATCGAGCAAATCAGGGTTTATATCGATCGGACAAGAAACCTCAGTCATTGGATCAAAAATTGATCTGGCTTAAAATCATTTGACAGGCATCTAGAGTGAAGTATCCAGGCATCTGGATCAAGAGCATCAGACGTCTGGTCAAAAGAATATAGAAGATGTAAATCATAAGTTATGCTGATCAGGTGTCTGTAGAAAACCAATCAAGCACCTGACAAACTATCTAGGTGTCTGAATGTTAGCATCAGACGTCTCATTTTGGGAAGTCAGAAGATGATTGCTCTCGGGAAAAATTTGATAGACTAACATTCCTATTACCAGGTGTCTGGAGTTAAATGTACAGGCGTCTGAACAATGGTTTAGGTGTCTGATAAGACGGTATCAGATGTCTGGTTAGATGGAAAAATCTAAGATACAGATATATCTGATACGTTAGACGTCTGGTTCGACTACACCAGGCGTCTGACTTATATCAGAAAGCTTGGATTGAACCTATAAGAATTTCTATAAGTGTTCTCAAGCTAAATGATAAATGCAAACATCTTAACTAAGCATTTATTAATGCTAATCACATATACAATCATCACATATGATATTCATTCAAATCAAATACATAATGCTCAAAATAAGTATAAGAGACTTATATATCTCATGAGGGAAATACTCAAATATGAAAGTGAGATATATATCAAAAAATTGATTAAAAGCATGAGCATATCATTGTGTGAGATGAAATATACTAGTCATAAGGAAAATGATCTTCTAGAGTTCAGATTCACCCATAATACCTAATTCTCTCCTAAGCCACAAAGGAATCTTCTTTGAGTGGTTTGGTGAAAATATCGGCAATTTGGTTTTTGATGTCGATGTACTCTAGAAAAACATCCTTCTTAAGGACATTCATTAATGAAATGATGTCTAATATCAATGTGTTTGGTACGGGAGTGTTGTATCGGGTTCTTAGATAGACAAATAGTACTTTGGTTATCAACCATGATTGGACCTGTACCACAATCAATACCATAGTCCTTAAGTGTTTGTCTCATCCATAGGACTTGTGCATAACCTGATACTGCGGTAATGTATTCCAATTTGGTTGTAGAAAGAGATACAGAAATTTTTTCTTGGAGAACCAAGACACAAGTGAATTTCTTTATAAATGAAAAGTGCCACTAGTACTTTTCTTATCGGATTTACATCCGGCAAAATCGGCATCACTAAATGAAACTAGTTCATAAGAGCATGACTTAGGATAAAATAATCCATAGTCAAGTGATTGGTTTAAATAACGGAAAATCCGTTTGACCGCAATCAAATGTGATTGTTTTGGTCGTGATTGATAATGTGCATATAAGCATACCGAAAACATAATATCGGGCCATTTGCGGTAAGATAGAGTAAGCTACCTATCATACCTCGATGTTAACGAATGTCAACATCCGTTCCATATTCATCTTTATCAAGATGTGTTGTTGTGCTCATTGGAGTACGCTTGGATGAAAAGGATCTCATCGTAAAGCGCTTGATCAATTCCACTGTGTACTTTGTTTGGTGGATGAAAATCCCTTGCTCCAATTGATGGATTTAAAGTCCTAGAAAGTAGGTGAGCTCTCCCATGTGGCTCATCTCAAATTCGTCCAGCATGGACTTAGCAAAATCTTGACAACGTGAAGGGTTAATAGAACCAAATATAATGTCGTCAACATATACTTGAATTAACAATATGTCATGATCAAAATACTTAGTGAAAAGTATTGAATCAACTTCACCCATTTTGAAACCCAAATCCGCAAGAAAATTCTTTAGTAGATCATACCATGCTCTAGGAGCTTGTCTCAACCCATAAATAGCTTTCTTGAGTCTAAAAAACATGATTTGGTGATTTTTCATTTATGAAACCAGGTGGTTGTGAAACATAAACTTCTCAATAACATGTCCATTCAAAAATGGACTTTTTACATCCATTTGAAAAATTTTAAAATTCTTGAATGATGCAAATGATAATATTAGCCTAATATATTCTAATCTAGCTATTGGGACAAAAGATTCTTCAAAATATATACCTTCTTCTTGCCGGTAACCTTGCGCTACTAACCTTGTCTTGTTTCAGATGACGACTTTGGTTTCATCCGTCTTGTTTTGAAGATCCACTTTGTTCCAATTACAATGTGCTCTTCCGGAGGAGGAACTTATTCCTAAACATCGTTCCTTTCAAATTGGATGAGTTCTTCTTCTATAGCCATGACACATGGGCTATCTTCACATGCTTCGCCAATGTTCTTTGGTTCTAGTTTTGAGATGAGAGCACAATGTGTGAATCGCTCTACCATTGACCTTGTACGGACTCCATCTTCAGTATTACCTATAACTTGATCATGATGATTGTTTGGAACCGTAGAAAATGTCTTGGGTAACCCTAGACCATTTGGAACAACCTCAACTACATCATTAGTAGGGTTAGTTGCAATAGAATTATCTAATTTAATATTATTCAATGAATCACATAAAAATTCAACATTCTCATCATGATGAGATAATGAAACATCAAATCCTCATAAAATGAAACATGAAGTGATTCTTCAATCGTTAAGGTTATTTTATTGAATATCATATAGGCCTTGCTACGATCGGAGTATCCGATAAATATTCCTTCGTCGAAACGTGAAACAAAGTTATCCAAATTATAGTGTGTGTTTTTAATAAAACATTATGACCCAAAAACACTGAAATAACGTACTTGAGGCATTTTGTTATAAAATAATTCATAACAACTTTTGTTCGTACGGGGTCTCACAAGAATCCTATTTAGTACATAGCATGCGGTATGAATGGCTTCCGCAAAAAATTGTGAACCAATGTGGATATCACTAAGCATGTTATAAATAATTCATAACAAGTTTTGTTTGTACGGGGTCTCACAAGAATCTTATTTAGTATATATCATGCGGTATGAATGGCTTCCGCACAAAATTGTGAACCAATGTGGCTATCACTAAGCATAGTATGTGGACACTCAATGAGAGTTCTATTTTTCATTTCTATGACACTATTTTGTGGTGGAGCACGAGGAAAGGAAAATGTGTGAGCTATCATGTTCTCATCACACATATTAGAGAATAGTTCATTATCAAATTCACCTCCATGATTACTACGAATGGTGATAATGGATGTGCCTTGAATCTTTTGAACTTTCTTAGGTAAAATAATAAATTTTGCAAGAGACTCATTTTTGCTATTCAAAAACTTTACCCAAGTATACCTAAAGAAGTCATCAACAACTACAAGTCCATAAAATGCATTTCATAAGGATGTAACTCTAGTATGTCCAAATAAATCTAGATGTAAAAAGATCTATAGGCCTAGAAGTAGACGTTACATTCTTAAGCTTAAATGACGATTTATGAAGCTTGCCTCATCGGCATAAATCACAAAAACTGTTCTTATTAAAAGAAAGTTTCGGAAATCCTTTAAATAGGTTATGCTTGGACAATTTATGAAGGTGCTTGAAGTGTACATGACCAAAACATCGATGCCACAAAAGTTGTTCTTTAGTGTGAGCAACCAAGCATTGGTCTTGTGTGTGTGGCATATCCAAAATGTAACTGTCTTTTTGGCGTATGCCACTAAACAAAATACTATCATTAGTACTATCAAAAATACTACACAATCCATCACCAAAGTTAACTTTGTAACCCTTGTCACTAAGTTGACTGATAAATATAAGATTGTGATTTAAACCATCTGCAAGATAATCATTATCTATGAGAGGTTTAGAGGGGTTACCAACTTTTCCAATTCCTATGATGGAGCCCTTCTCATTGCCTCCGAAATTGAACATTCTGCCATTCTTGATACGAATAATCTCAGAGAGCAAACTTAGGTCTCCCATCATATGTTTGGAACACCCGCTATCGAGTATCCAACCTTTTCTTTTGCATTTAGAGCAATCTTTTCCCATATTTCCCTTTTTCCTCTTCTTGGGTACCTATAGAATACACCATAAGCACATGGTACCCAAGCATGTTGGTTCCAAGGGGATTAATCCTTTGGAAACCAAGTCCAAGTAGACTTTGGCTTCCCAACATAGTTCACATTATTTACTATATCCCTAAAATATGATTGCGTATACATGCCTTTGTCATACATGCTAGTGTTCTTAGGACTCCAAATCAAATGACTGTGAAGTCCTATGCCTTATGGGTGCATACATTGAAGGTGGGTTTCTAATAGGAGCATGCGGAATATGAGCATTTGAATGTCCATAGGCATTAAGGTGAACATGTATTGAACGTGTTTGTGTATACCCATAGTGTGCTGCATGTGGGTAATAGATGTGAGGGTGTGCATGATACATAGCATGTGATCTTCCATGATGTGTGCGTGCTTTGTAAGCATTCATATGAGTTTTCACATTCGTTGTATATGCATTAGGTGCATAAGAATGTGAAGCATGATAAGCATGTGCATGCGTGTGTGTGCGGTTATATGGGTGTCTCACATGTGTGGTTGCACGTGCATGAGGGAGTGGTGCGTAAAACTCATCATAAGTAGGAGCTTGATGTGAAGGTGCTCTCATACGTGGTTGAGTGTGTGTGTACATGTAAGCATGTCCATTCTTTATTTGTCCATCCTTAGTGGGTTTCTTCCAAAAGAAGGTATCACCGGAATAGAGCTTGTCTTGATAGTTGAACTACTCAAGAGGTTAGATGCTCCACTTGTGGATGCACCGGAGGATGGCCTCACAAATTATTTAATGGCTCCACTATAGGATGTGTGATAAGTGGAAGCACCATCTTTTGAATAACCAAGTCCACCATGATAATTTACGGGAAGTTGGGTTTCCAACAATGTGTTCAATTTGTCCTGGCCCTTGTTGAATCTATCAACGTTGGAGGACATGAGCTCATATCTCTTACTTAAAGAAGAAATATTAGTATCCAAAGTGGATACTTGTGAATTAAGCTCTTGAACTTGAGATTTGAGAGCTACATTTGCATTTCCCAATAATGTGTTTTGAGATCGAAGTGTAATCTCAACATCGTCACATTCACTAATTGGACATTGTCCAATTGAGATTTAAGGGATATAACCTCATTTCTCAAATAATCATTTTTGAGAAACCAAAGTGGCTGTCTCTTTAATTAGTGCATCATGTGTGGTGTCAATATGTGATGTGATAGTCATAGAGGATGTGGCAATATTAACAAGATTATGTATATTTCCCTCATCAGATTCAATTATGCTATCACTAGGATTGTCTCTATTGGCATCCTCTCTTGACATGTAGTATACAAACTCAACATTTTCTTTCTGGTTCTTACATATGCATTGGTCTCCTTCATGAATGGCAAGGAGATGCTACCAAATTTGATGTGCCGTCTTGCACTTTGACACTTCGTCAGACTCACAAGCCTCCAATGCGAAGAGAAGAAAATTCAGCGTATTGTGTTGTTTACTTTGTCATATATTTGGTCATGAGTCCACTTAGAGGAATCTCCTTCCGTTGGCACAACACAATTCTTCACACGGTTCTCCAAAGCGAAACTCTTTTGAGAAAAACAACCATCATGATCTTCGAATGTTTGTAGATGGATCCATTTAGGAGCGGGGGTTGAAATGTGGATTGACCTTTGATGATAGAAGATGCAACATCGCGATTGTTGTTGTTGCTTGTGGTTCCCATAGTTTGAAAACCTTGCTCTGATACCAATTGTAAGATCTGAAACTATAGGGATAAACACTAGAAGGAGTGAATAGTGTTTTGTAACGATAATAAGGAAATTATGCCGAATTATAAAAGCCTTAAGCAACCTTAGTGCGGAATAGAAAAGAGAGAGCAACAACACAAGAATGCAAACGCACACACAAGATTTACCCTGGTTTGAATTCACTGAGTCTCCCCCACTCCCTTGAATCCTACTCCAGCAACCCACTAGCCAACCCGCTAATGATTAGTGTTCCACTAATACGCACTTAACAAAACATGGCAAGTGTAAAACCAATTCACATTCTTCTTTCACTTCCCACAACACGGGAATGGATCACTCTCACAACCCAAGAGTATATCTCAAATATCAAAGAGAAAAGAGAATCAAAGTGTCCATTATGAAACAACTTTACACAACCTATGCATTGAATAATACTTTGAAGAATGAGGTAAGAAGGTATGTGTGATGTGCTCTAAATGATGAAAGTATGAGCACTTACTACTTCTCAAGATAATTAGCAATGAATGTTAGAAGCTTGATCTTGAAAGCTTCGGAAACATGTTGAAAACTTAGAGCTTGAGCTTGAGTGGCTTTGAATGCTCTTGAATGCTCTAGAAAAAAATTAATGACTTGCAATAACTTGGGAGTGTATTCAATGGTGTCTAAGAAGTTCTCAAGGTAAGACATTAAAGCTATCTAAATAAGCCACCAAACTCTGTCCAAAATTGGAGAAAAATCCCAAGCGTTAAATGCTGGAAACGACTATTAATAGGTAGAAATCCTAGTCACTAGGAACCTGAAATAGACACACCAGACGCATGGTGTACTATTCTAACTGGGTCATAAATGTAGTCTAACAGACACTTGGCAGACATCTGAAGAAGACTTCCCAGATTCATGGACCACTGCCTAGACGTCTGGCTCAAAGGCATCAGGTGCCTGATCAAACTAACAGTGAGGAACTGAGTTACTGGAAAGTTTGGTCTGAATATCTGGACGTCTGATGTTCATCATCTAGACGTTTGGTCAACTATATGACATCTGGTAACACAACTTCAGATGCCCGATCATGATTGACTGCGAAGTTTGAGCTACTGGAAATTTTGCTCATAAATAACCAGGCGTCTGATGTATATCATCCAGGCACCTGACACATTATGCAGACGTCTGGAAGCATAACTTCAGACGTCTGATTTCTATCAGAAAGCAGAGGCCGAGATACTGGAAGTTCGGCTTGAATTATCCAGATGTCTAGAGTTCATCATCCAGGCATTTGACGCACTTGTGCAGACGTCTGGGATGAGAACTACAGGCGTTTGTACCGGGTAAAGCTTTGGAGAACTGGCTGTGCATGATCACCAGGCATCTGGAGACCAGCCATCAAGCGCATATGTAGGCTTTAAAGCTCGACTTCAAGCTTATGTAAGTTCTAGCCATATGAGACTCAATGAGATATGATCTAAAGTGTTGTGAGTGTTATGAATGATATTCTATCAAGTCTATTCGAGGCTTAACATGCAAATTCAATAATGAAGTAAAGAAAGAGAAAGATTTACATATTAATCCTCTTCACTAATTATTGAAATCCTTGAAGACTTCCATTGAGCTTGTTGAGTCCAACACTTTGATTTTATTGCGTTCATTCCTTGATTTCCATGCTTCATTGATTGATGTACTTACATCAATGATCCGAGTCATCGTCTTCATTTGATATGACTTTATCTATTTTGACGATGATTTCATTAACTACAAAATATGGGGATTAGTCACAATTAATTTTTTTATCATCAAAACCACATTGGGGGGATCCAATATTCAACACTCCCAACCCCCCAACTCCAGTGAGCCAAGATACCCCTGCCCCCAAGCAAGGGGAGACAGTGTATCCCACCCTCTAGCATGGCGCAAGCCGGGTTTACCCCTTGTCTTGTTTCATCTTGCTACATGCCTCATTACTGAAAGTTTGATTATCTTGAAGCCATCTCCTCTTCTTTTGTCTCCCTGATCCTTACCAGTATAGAAAGGAGGATTTCCACCACCATATTCATTGGGGTACTCCCTCCATTTAGGTTATGTGAGTCGATGTCCCCCCCCCCCCCCCCCCAAGCGGGTGCGAGAAGGGATACCCCACACTCTGCATGGGTGCAAGTTAGGGTACCTTGTCCCCCATGCAAGGGGGTAAGAGGGGATGCCCTGGCACCTATACGCAAGTGAGTAGTGATGCCCCAAGCTTCTTTCATTTGTCTAACAGATGCCTTCTTTGGCTCCATTTTATAGTGGGCACACTCACCCATTACCACCTCCCTCTCATTTGTCATCATATCCAAGCCTTCTTAGTGAGATTGATTATTCATGGTATGACATGCCATTTAAATACTCTCGATATCTCTTGTGCTCCCTTCTATGCACCTTGGAAGAATCTCCACACTCCTCATTATGCTCATGCACCTCACTAAGTCGACACCACCTCACTGAGTGGCATTGACCACATTGCTTCGAAGTGTCACGCTTACCTTATTTCCAAGAGTTTCAATTTGTTAGGGGAGACACCTAAAGATAGGTATTGTGAGGTGAACCTTCATGATGATCATGTGGGATCGTGCATCCATCTCTATGAGATGAAAGTTGCTTGCTTCTCCCATTCGTCATCTTTCTTTACATTGTCAAGAGTTCTACAAAGATACAAACAAAGAAAAGAAGAGCCAAGATAGCCAATTTATAATTGACAAAGACCCTCCACAACAAGCATACTCCTTTTGCTTGGAAACGTGCTGAAGTCTTCTTGGAGTATACTGTTAGGATCCCTGAAAACTAAGCAACACACTAATAGGGATGAATATTGTAGTGGAAATTAAAATTGCTAATTAAAAATAATTAAGCAAATGTAGAAATATAATTGCAACACAAAAAATAAAGAGACAAAGGCAGTCGCAAACATAATAGGTATCTTGGTTCGGCTACGCCTACTCCACTCCCCACCCTCGTCACCCGAGCTGTGGATTTCCACTAATCTCACAATAACTAGGTACCAAAACTCAAACAAGAGTTATAATCCATAAACCAGGATACAAAGGAGTAAACTCTCCTAGGTTGGAGTAAACCCTCCAATATGCTCTCACAACCCGAGAGCTAGTTAAAATAAAATGTAAACAAATACACGCTTACCTAAGCCTTGTAGTTGATCTTACCATATTCAATGAAGGCTAGGACGAGTTAAAAATCAAGTGCATGAATGGGCTTGACACTTGGAAGAAAACTCTCTTTGATTGAAGATTTAAAGCTTAACTCTTTTTAAGAGAAAGAGAGAAAAAGAGAATTTTAGAAAGCTAGGAAATCTTAATACGCTCAATAAAGGTTGCAAAATCTCCTAGCAAACTAAGCTTAAATATGACTTAAACCCCCATTGAAAACAATTTCCTAAAATTCCCTCCCAACGGAAAAATCGACAGCTTTTCATAAAACACAGAGCTGTGGTTTTCAAGCAACTAGGGAAAAAGTAATCAACTGCTTTTTTTTATTTGTAGTTGACTATTTCCATAACTGTAGTCAACTATTTCCATAACGGCAATCGACTATCTCCATAGTGTTTGGTATTGGTGTTTTAGACCAATATTGTTTTGATAATGATCACAATATTATGTTGTTGCTAATGACTCTTCTTGTTTTAGTCTCATGTTTAACAATTGAAGCATTTCATTTTGAGAATAAATGCTTAGTGCAAGGATGGTCATCAAGAGGATCATTGCCAAAGCTTAGAACTTGATGAAGGAAGCTCATCAAGTGGTGCCAAAGCTTGGAAGATGATGGGGAGATCAAAGCTACGCATGCTTGAAGACTTGGACTCTAGGAGAAGAAAATTGTAATCAATGTAATATTTTATTACTTGCTTTTCTCTTTTTGAGTCTAGGACTTTGTAATGCCTTGATAGATGGTCATACTCATTCATGCATATGCATTAACCATCTTAGTGTGTAGGGATCGTCTAACCCTTGCAATACTAACAACACACACTAGAGGGGGGGTGAATAGTGTAATGGCAATAAAATTGTCCAAATAAAATTTAACTTGCAGATGCGGAATTATAAATGCAAGAGGAATTAAATGGCACAATCAAACCAAACGTAAACACAAAGATATACCCTGGTTCCCCAAACTTGGGTACGTCCAGCCACACCAATATCCACTATATTCCCACAAAGAGAAGTGAATACAAATCTCACAAGGAGATACCCCACAAATAGGATTTATGCCCTACACAAGGACCCAACCAATCCTACACGAGGATCACGACTCCCACAAAGAGAATCACTTACTCCCACTCAGAGAATTAGGGTTAGCCCTACACTAGGACACTCAAACTCCCACAAAGAAAGTTACTCCCACAGAGAGAGTTCCTAGTCCCACAAAGAGACACTCTAGTCCCACAAAGAGACAATCTCCCACAAGGAGAAAATCCTAATCCCACAAAGAGAAATAGGAAAATAGTTTACACCTTGTAAAGTAAATACTCTTACCTATGCCTTGAGATGCTTACTCATGAATGAATGCAAGGCATGGAAGAGGATTTCCCAGTGTTGGAATATGCTTGAGAGCACTTGGAATATTTCCCTTGAGCTGGACTTCAATGCATGAAGAAAGATGAATGCTCAATTAGAGGGAAATGAGGGAGCTTGAGAGTGGCTTATTGATCTCTTGAGATTTTCTATAGAATCAAGAGTTTATCAAATGTTGTCAAGAGTTCTCAAGAAAGGCAGCACACCCATATATATAGGAAACCTATATCAAGCCCAGAAACCCAAAGAAACAGCCAGAAAATCAAATCAGCAACGGCTAGAAACTGGGTGAAAACGACAGGAACAGTCGACTGATGATCATAAGACAGTCGACTGATCAACGGCTAGAAAATATCCAACGGCTATAATCTGAGCCAGGACAGTCGACTTAAGAAGACAATACAGTCGACTGAAAAACAGGACAGGCGCCTGTAATTCCTTCAGCAGACGGCTGCTGCAGGGGATGGATCGAAACAGAGAGCTGCACTCTTTCTCCAATTCTTCGCACAGGAGACTGATGTTAATACTACAGTCGACTGTCGAATAGTCAGGCGACTGTATATTATTCATCAGTCGACTACTGTAAAGTATGGAGAGAAGACAGAGAGATGCAGAGAATGCACTTACGCTAGACAGGTGACTGTTGACCAAATCGCAGGCGACTGTAAATAAACAGGCGACTGGGAACTGATTGACAGACGACTGTACGTAAAGCTCAAGTTTGAGTCAATAGAAATGTTGACTTGGGCAGTGCATATCAGGCGACTGTAGAAGGATCTACAGGGGACTGGAAATCACCCAGTCGACTGTGTTTCCCTCAACAGGCGACTGACAGAAGGAGTGAACCTATTGGGTTGGATTCTATGATAATCCTAAGGTTCACTAAGATGGTTAAATGCATGTGCATGAATGAGTAAACCATCTAGCAAGGCATTACATCAACCCTAGACTCAAAAGAGAGAGAAAGCAATAAAGTAAATTACATGGATTACAATGCTTTCAAAAGAGTCTAAGTCTTCAATCTTGATGCTGTAACGACTGGTTTTTGTATGATTGGATTATCAGTGTGTTTTGCTTGCGATGGTGGGTTCTCTCCTTGTGTGGTTTCCATTTCCATAGTTCTCGCTTTCATTCATCTCGTTGAGATTTCCTAGCTTTCGTTTTCATTCCTTTTCATGCGATCTTCTAGCTTCTTCCTTAGAATCATTGAACTCGGAGTAAGTCACTCGTGACGAGCTTCATATCGATCATATCTTAGAGTATAAATCGATCCTAGAAGCCATAGAAATCTTCCCGAAGCTTCGCGCTTCGAATCGGCACCTTTCGTGCATGTTAGTTGGTTCAAGAAGATCGACCGACCGACTAGATTCCAATTTAGTCGGTCAGGAAATCAACTGGAACCGACTAGTTCATTCAATCAATTATTCAGGAGTTACTGTTTACTCTTAGTCGGTCTAAGAACGTTCATCGACCGACTAGATGCTAAACTAGTCGGTCAGTATTTGTTCATGGACCGACTAACTCTAAATCCTATTTTCGTTCAGGAGTTACTGTTTGCACTTAGTCGGTCTGCGTTGGTCGACCGACCGACTAGTTGCCAAACTAGTCGGTCAGTGGTTGTTCTTTGACCGACTAACCAGTGTTAAAACCCTAATTTCTGGGCAGCCGCCAGCCCAACCTATTTATACCCCTCCCAAACGTTTCTTCTTCCTCCAACACGACCCAAAACCCTAAAACTTCCCCCTTAAGCCCCCATCTTCCTCCAAGCTTCAATCCTTCATTCCAAGCCCTAAATCCATCATCCAATCCATCCATTCACTCTATCTACCTCTCACCTTCCCCAAAATCTCACCAAAATCCATCAAATCCCCAAATCCTCCAAAACCCTAGTTTCTCCAAACTTCCCCAATCTTTTCCAGATCTGATCCTAGGGTTCCCCGGAGTGTTTCTTCCGCCTCCTCTCGGTAAGAAATCGATCCACCGTTGTTTTTATAACTTATTTATAATTTAATGAAACCCTAATAATATTTCATGTTGTTTGATGATTGGTCCCCCATAACAGCGATTTCCCCGTAGATTGGCATCCGTGTGACGAAGTGGTCGTCATCCCCGGTGCTAGGCAAGTGAAACTTGCCACTTAGGATTTAGGCCATGTTTTAGGCCATTACTCTGCTTTAGCGTAAAAGAGACTAGACGGTGAAATGATAGCCGCCTAGACGCCTATTTGATCTAGTTTTACAATGAAGCTAGATCCGTCACCTCAATTGATCTAGCTTGACAACGAAGCTAGAATCCAACCCATTTAAACTTGTTGTTCACGCATATTAAACTGCCATGTTTAAATTCAATTAACGGTACGCGAATATGTTCATATCATTGCATTTTGCCTGTCACGTTTAAATTCAATTAACGGTACGCAATCATTTGTTCATGTCATTGCATAGTGATTAATCATTGTGATTGTGTAGCACACGCTACAACATTATATTCCTGGCTCGTGTTCCAGAAGCGAGCGTTGGAAACCCCAACGCTCGGATACCGGCTTGGCACCCACTTCCCGTGGGCACAACCCTATGCCAAATACACTTCCTGGCTCGTGATCCAGAAGCGAGCGTTGGAAATCCCAATGCTCGATACACGTAGGGGTGGGGTAAGAGATATGCGTCACCAGAGCACGAGATGGCCTGATCCGCCACTCCAGCCTGCAGGCGAAATCTCTAGAGTGTAAGTGAGTAAGAGATATGCGTCACCAGAGCACGAGATGGCCTGATCCGCCACTCCAGCCTGCAGGCGAAATCTCTAGAGTGTAAGTGAGTAAGAGATATGCGTCACCAGAGCACGAGATGGCCTGATCCGCCACTCCAGCCTGCAGGCGAAATCTCTAGTGTTTAAGTGATTAACAGTGATAAGTGATAAATGATAAGTGATTAGTGATTTGGTAGCTTTTGCTACACTGTGCATGCTTGTCTCCTTTAAACTGCTGCATCATACTTAACTGCCATGTCATTGCTTAATACCATAACTGCTAGGTTGCTAGTTTACCTTTCTTTCGGTTTCCTTGCACAAGTCTTTCCAGACTTGCTGACATGTGCCCCTCTCTCTTTTGGGTGTCACATGTTAGACCCAGAGCCAGAGTTTTGTTGCAGGGAATATGGTGTTGCTGATGATGTTGTTTGCTGTGGTGGTGAGTGGACACCAGGGGCCTGTCTTGAAGACCGCTCGTGTACACTCCTTTGCTTAGGTTGCTGTTAGTCGTTGGTGCGTGGCACCCTTATATGTATGTTATTCTTTGTTGGCCATGTTTGGGCCTGAGATCCTTTTTCCTTTAGCCTGGTGGCTTTTCTGCGATATTGTAATTTGTTTATGGACATTTGGAGATTCAATAAAATGTCGTCTCAATTCCTTATTATCATTGTTGTTTCGTTCCGCTTTGCAAGGACTTGCCACAATAAGTGATTTTTATACGCTTATCAGACTTGGAGCTTCACGGCTTTAAGTCTGTGCGGACCTTCTCACGTCTCGCCTCCACATTTTTGGGAAGCGGGGCGTGACAGGTTTTAGTGGTGGCCCATGCAGGTCCATTTGCAAATGCGAACTATCGGAACAACAATAATAATTATAGAATGTCCATTAAATAAATTAGAGCATCCAAGTTATAAGCCCGGAGTCTAAGTTTTTAGCATTCTTATGCCTTAGGTGGCTGGTAGGCGTGTTAGAGCATCTGTCCTAGCTTGGTAGGAAATCCATTAGATCAGGACCATAGTGAGACTTAGATAGACGTCTGTGCTTGCTAAGTTAGGAATCCTTGATTGTTAGCTAGACTCCATGTTAGTGATTTGTTTGATTGTCCTAAGAGTTACCTTAGTGGTTCCCACCTAGCTCTGGCCGTGATAGACTTCTAGAATTCTTTGGTCTCTTCTTGAGTTCATCGATTTCGGACCAAGATGAACTCATTTCATCGCTGTCTAGCCCTTAGGAAGTCTTAGCGCTTAGTTCCATAATCTTTAGTTGGTTGACCATAGGAGTTTCCGTAGATTTTCCTAAGTCATAATCTAGACGTATTTATGTTTTGATCATCCGACCAAATCCCTTGCCTCGATTCCCCCGACCACCACATTTCTATAATCGTTAATCCTTCTAATGTCCCCATTGGCAAGGCTTAAATTCTTTCAAAGTTATTTTCGATTTCCCTTATTAAAGTTTTCGTTAAGTTTAAATTTTGTTTTAAACCCGCTACTTATATACTTGAATTTCTCACTTTTTTTTGATTGAGTCAAAATTCCTTGTAGATTTCGGAGTCTAATAGTTGTAATTATAATTACTATCTCGTAAACATTTTCTTGTCTATATTTTCGCATTTCGGTTTAAAGACTCCAATACTATTTTGGAAAAATTTGATGTACCATTTTCTAACTATGAGATCCCTTTTAATCGCATGACATACATACTTTAAAATCTTTTCCAAGCTAAATGGAATTTCAATTGTTATATGTATATTTATATCTCGTACTCTTTCGTTGATTTAAATTAATATTTGAAATTCGAAAGTTTTGACGAGATTTTGATTACTGTTTTATAATGTTTTACAGCCTATACCTTTCATACCTATTTGAATATCTTGTCCCTTTTCATAAATCGATTTAATCCTGAGCCGTAATTCTATTTTCCAAATTCGATTTATGAATTTTCCCTTCTTATTTATGATATTCAAATGACTCGTTGCGCTCCCTTAATATACTTTTCAAGTCACAGATGATTTCAGCTTTCAACAAATCAAAGTTATGTTCAAACATTTTCCCGACTACAGATTTTTGGAAAATTACGCTTCCGTAACCACTTCCCTTGTCCTCAATTCACATGACCACCTCATTACAATTATCCTTGATCTTTCAAATGTTTTCCGTTGCAAATCTTGATTCTTCCAAAGTTATTTTCGAATGCTTTCCTTATTTGAAGTTTCACTCAATTTAAATTTGTTCTAACTTCTTTAAATATGTCTCCCTAAATTTCGATGGAGTTCAAAGTCGTTCTTGAATTTTGAAGACTTTCGGCCGTAATCTTAAAATTACTATCTTGTACTATTTTTCTAACAATGTATCTTTCGCATTTCGATTTCTAAACTTTATTACTATCCTGATGGTTCGATATACCGTCCCTTTTTCCTAAATACAAAATTTATTTTAACCACTTATCGTACATACCTTTAGGGGTATTTTCCCAAAACTGAATGGACTTCAACTAATTTTTGTATATATCAATCATAGGTTCGTCGTACTCGTTAAGTTTAAATTTATTCGAAACGCTTTTGATATATGTAAGGTTTCATGCTCCTTCGCCGACTTAAATTATTTATGTTTTAAAATATCAAAACTGGTGTTGAGATTTTTAGATTAGAAGTTTATAATATTTTCTGCATATACCTTCGTATCGATATAAATGTCTTGTCCCTTTTCATATACAAATTTCATTCTGAACCGTATTTCTATTTTCCTAACTCGATTCATAAATTGTTTTCTTACTTGTGCCATTAAAATTTTATTCGAAGACACCTCATGCTTACTCATAATAAACTGTTCAAGTCCCTTTGGACTTCGGCTTTTAGCAAGTCGATTTTATGCTCAACATTTTCCATATTTCAGATTTTCGTTTAAAAAAAACAAATTACTAATTCGAAATCATTCCTGACTTAGACCCTTCATGAAACGGTTTAAAAGTTTTAATACTAACTTGATGGGTTTAAATATCCTTTCTCTTTCCATGTTACTAAGATATTATCTTCCATTCACCATGCACACTTTTAAGATAATTTCTAAAATGTGACTTCAATTATTTTTATATATCGGTACCACGTTCGTTTTGCTCGTACATTAAGATCTTGTGTAAATCAATTTTGTTGGCAAATCCGGATTTTTCGATATGGTTTAATTCGGATTTCTCTTCAGTTTTAAGATTTGGAAAACCTTTAGCATGCGCTTAGATTCTCCACACTATACTTGATCTGATTCCAGTCTTCGAATCTCAAAACTTTTCCAAAATTTTTAGATTACTGCCGCATAACATTTCTGACCTATGTTTTAATGTTCGAGTAAATGATCTCCTTTTCCTCGTGATGATTTTATATAAGCCAATAAACCACTTTACCTCTTATTACGTATGTTCGTCTCAAACTCGTTTTCAAACAACTTGTTTATCGACCTCTAAATAATTTTATACAAACGAGGGCTCCGACTTTTTGAAGTACAACGGTTTTCAAATTCACGTATTTTAACTTATGTTGTTTACACTACCTTCTTTACATATTCCTTAAGGGTATCATTGCATCATCTTTCCACCTAAACATTCACAGTCTTACCCTGATTCCCCTAACCAAATTTGGCTCCTTACCTTCGTCCTTGTTGAACCCATGTTTTCGATCTTTCTATTCGTCATGATCTAGGTTCGGTTCTTTCCTTTTGTCTAGCCCATGGAGCTTGTCGTTGCCTGTGTCAACCTTGTTGTAGTTTGGTGGGCCCATTAGTTAAGTGGTTATGTCGTCGTAGTGTTGATTTCGCGGTGTGTATATAGTGGTATGGATGTTGGCATTTGTATGTTGTGTGTAGGTAATTTTCTGCTTGAGTATGATGTGATATACGTATGATGGCAGAATGATAATTTTGATTGATAATACTTGTTTTTATGAGATGTCGTATGCGTGTATATCAGGAGGTATACCCGACTATTGCATCTCTTAAACTTGTATGTAGTTGATGTGTTGATATGGTAATTATAAATGGATGGAGATGGTGTGAAAATATGTGATACGTGGATGTGTATGCCTTGGAGTGGTATTGGTATGTGTATGGTTACTTTGTTACGCATATAAATGTCCTACTATGATTTGAGTCTCACTCAAGCTTGAGTGGGTATACTCTATGTACCTTGGTATAATTGTATGTGGTGATGAATAGTGATGGATGATGTATGTATGGTGTTTGAATTGTTTGTGCTTGGTTGTGTTACGCACACGATTGTGGGTGGCTATACCAAAATATAGTTATAGGACTATATGTGAGGTGAAAATATGGTGAAATATTTGCATGTATTTAAATGACTAAATAAATGTGAAATTGTTTTCAAATAAGAGAGGCTTGGTTATTTTTTCTAAGTAAGTAATAAGTGTTTATTGTTGTATTAATATATATATTGACTATGTATATGTGATTGAAATACGTGTATGAAATTGATTGACTATAGTAAGTATGAGTGTATTATGTGCGTGAAAATATGTGTGTAGTGGTAGTAATAGTTGATTCCTAGTGCATATACATATAAGCACTCGAAATGAAAGTACTTGGTTGAAGTTATGATGTGATATTGGTTGAGGGTAGTTACCCGAGCGACTATATATATATGTTAGAAAGTCCGAGGACGGACTTTATTCTAAGGTGGGTAGGATGTAACGACTGGTTTTTGTATGATTGGATTATCAGTGTGTTTTGCTTGCGATGGTGGGTTCTCTCCTTGTGTGGTTTCCATTTCCATAGTTCTCGCTTTCATTCATCTCGTTGAGATTTCCTAGCTTTCGTTTTCATTCCTTTTCATGCGATCTTCTAGCTTCTTCCTTAGAATCAATGAACTCGGAGTAAGTCACTCGTGACGAGCTTCATATCGATCATATCTTAGAGTATAAATCGATCCTAGAAGCCATAGAAATCTTCCCGAAGCTTCGCGCTTCGAATCGGCACCTTTCGTGCATGTTAGTTGGTTCAAGAAGATCGACCGACCGACTAGATTCCAATTTAGTCGGTCAGGAAATCAACTGGAACCGACTAGTTCATTCAATCAATTATTCAGGAGTTACTGTTTACTCTTAGTCGGTCTAAGAACGTTCATCGACCGACTAGATGCTAAACTAGTCGGTCAGTATTTGTTCATGGACCGACTAACTCTAAATCCTATTTTCGTTCAGGAGTTACTGTTTGCACTTAGTCGGTCTGCGTTGGTCGACCGACCGACTAGTTGCCAAACTAGTCGGTCAGTGGTTGTTCTTTGACCGACTAACCAGTGTTAAAACCCTAATTTCTGGGCAGCCGCCAGCCCAACCTATTTATACCCCTCCCAAACGTTTCTTCTTCCTCCAACACGACCCAAAACCCTAAAACTTCCCCCTTAAGCCCCCATCTTCCTCCAAGCTTCAATCCTTCATTCCAAGCCCTAAATCCATCATCCAATCCATCCATTCACTCTATCTACCTCTCACCTTCCCCAAAATCTCACCAAAATCCATCAAATCCCCAAATCCTCCAAAACCCTAGTTTCTCCAAACTTCCCCAATCTTTTCCAGATCTGATCCTAGGGTTCCCCGGAGTGTTTCTTCCGCCTCCTCTCGGTAAGAAATCGATCCACCGTTGTTTTTATAACTTATTTATAATTTAATGAAACCCTAATAATATTTCATGTTGTTTGATGATTGGTCCCCCATAACAGCGATTTCCCCGTAGATTGGCATCCGTGTGACGAAGTGGTCGTCATCCCCGGTGCTAGGCAAGTGAAACTTGCCACTTAGGATTTAGGCCATGTTTTAGGCCATTACTCTGCTTTAGCGTAAAAGAGACTAGACGGTGAAATGATAGCCGCCTAGACGCCTATTTGATCTAGTTTTACAATGAAGCTAGATCCGTCACCTCAATTGATCTAGCTTGACAACGAAGCTAGAATCCAACCCATTTAAACTTGTTGTTCACGCATATTAAACTGCCATGTTTAAATTCAATTAACGGTACGCGAATATGTTCATATCATTGCATTTTGCCTGTCACGTTTAAATTCAATTAACGGTACGCAATCATTTGTTCATGTCATTGCATAGTGATTAATCATTGTGATTGTGTAGCACACGCTACAACATTATATTCCTGGCTCGTGTTCCAGAAGCGAGCGTTGGAAACCCCAACGCTCGGATACCGGCTTGGCACCCACTTCCCGTGGGCACAACCCTATGCCAAATACACTTCCTGGCTCGTGATCCAGAAGCGAGCGTTGGAAATCCCAATGCTCGATACACGTAGGGTGGGGTAAGAGATATGCGTCACCAGAGCACGAGATGGCCTGATCCGCCACTCCAGCCTGCAGGCGAAATCTCTAGAGTGTAAGTGAGTAAGAGATATGCGTCACCAGAGCACGAGATGGCCTGATCCGCCACTCCAGCCTGCAGGCGAAATCTCTAGAGTGTAAGTGAGTAAGAGATATGCGTCACCAGAGCACGAGATGGACTGATCCGCCACTCCAGCCTGCAGGCGAAATCTCTAGTGTTTAAGTGATTAACAGTGATAAGTGATAAATGATAAGTGATTAGTGATTTGGTAGCTTTTGCTACACTGTGCATGCTTGTCTCCTTTAAACTGCTGCATCATACTTAACTGCCATGTCATTGCTTAATACCATAACTGCTAGGTTGCTAGTTTACCTTTCTTTCGGTTTCCTTGCACAAGTCTTTCCAGACTTGCTGACATGTGCCCCTCTCTCTTTTGGGTGTCACATGTTAGACCCAGAGCCAGAGTTTTGTTGCAGGGAATATGGTGTTGCTGATGATGTTGTTTGCTGTGGTGGTGAGTGGACACCAGGGGCCTGTCTTGAAGACCGCTCGTGTACACTCCTTTGCTTAGGTTGCTGTTAGTCGTTGGTGCGTGGCACCCTTATATGTATGTTATTCTTTGTTGGCCATGTTTGGGCCTGAGATCCTTTTTCCTTTAGCCTGGTGGCTTTTCTGCGATATTGTAATTTGTTTATGGACATTTGGAGATTCAATAAAATGTCGTCTCAATTCCTTATTATCATTGTTGTTTCGTTCCGCTTTGCAAGGACTTGCCACAATAAGTGATTTTTATACGCTTATCAGACTTGGAGCTTCACGGCTTTAAGTCTGTGCGGACCTTCTCACGTCTCGCCTCCACATTTTTAGGAAGCGGGGCGTGACAGATGCCTTGATTGCTCTCCATCATCTCCAAGCTTTGGCACTCCTTGAGTCCAAACTTTGGCTCTTCTTCACATGATGTCCATCATTACACCAAGTGACTAGTCTCCAATAAAGATATCCTTGAGATAAACTGAGAGACTAAAATATGAGATTCATTAGCAACAACATAATGTTGTGATCATCATCAAAATAAGATTGGTATGAAACACCAATACTCAACAATCTCCCCCTTTTTGATGATGACACACATTATGTTACTCATAAAGAATTAAAGCACAAAGCTAATGATCTCCCCCTACTTATATGCACCAATAAAGTAATGAGCTACACAAAGGTAAATACGCATAAACCAATAACAACATGGTGACATATAATAGGCATGGATAACATAAACCAATTGCAAAGTAAAGAAAATGCAAACAAGAAAGGTTTATCAAAACCCATATATCTCTTCCCCATAGAGATATCTCTCCCCCATATGCATATGTAAATATCTCTCCCTCTATAAACATGATCACATAATGCATATATCTCTCCCCCTTGACATCGTCAAAAAGGTGGACATCAAAAACATCCCCCTTTTTCATCTTAACTAAGATGTGACAATATGCAAGAAAAGAAAGATATGTATGATACCAAATATAAGATTTAGTGGGTATCAATTCACTATCACATGCTCCCCCTAGATCATAGAAATGGTCAACTTTTGACTTCTAGGATCTAATACAAATTAATTATAGGAGCCATGGGCCATAAGTGTATCAAAGCAATAGATATGGAAAAATCAAGCTTCAAAGATACACAAGGATATTGCCAAAACAAAAGAGATATGAAACAAGTTGGCAATAAACAAGAGGTTTGGTTTGAGACCCAAAATAACCAAATATAAATAATGATCTCAAAACAAAAACCTCCGAAATGAGAGTTAAAATATATCTTAAAATAATTTAAACATATATTATATTAACTCCCCCATTGACATACACATGGATCATGCATGTATGTCAATAACCCCAAGGTCCCAATTTTCATGAAAAGAAATAAATTTGAAGAATATTTTCAAAAAAACATGAAACACACACAATCAATGGGTATTCTTAAAATAATCAAGCAAGCACAATACCCATGCAATATGCAAATGTGTGAGGAACCTAAACATTAGGTAACCAAACCCAAGAGGAGTTTGATTTACTAACATAGTCACACGAGGTGATCACATCCCTAACTAGAGAGTTGATGTAACTATCTCTCTCTTGCTCACTAGCCTTAGTGGGAATCCATAATCTCAAGGATTTGTTGTGTATTGATTTCGTGGATTTGGTTTTGGATGATGAGCAAACATAAATAATGTATACTAACTTATTTGTGAGCGCAGTTATGGAGATCGTCGCCAAAAGAATACGAACATCAAAAGCGACGCCTCAAGACTTCTCAATACGCATGATCGTGTGCCTGGAGCTTCGTTGAAGCTCAAGGAGTTTTATTGAAGTCAAGAATGAAGATTGAAGCTTTGAAGACGGCTCGTAAGGTTTAATTTATAGTCTTCTAGCTTCATAGATTAGAATGTTAAGCCTTAAGTAGGACTTACATTATATACTTCATTTCGCTCATATCGTAGAGCTAGGATATTCATAGAAGCCATTAGAAACTTTCCCGAAGCCTATCACTTCTTCCCTCGGCTTCGAGTGCATGTTAGTTGGTTCAAGAAGAGTCACCAACCGACTAGATGACGATCTAGTCGGTCGGCAACTCTACATGAACCGACTAGAATGCCTTGCTCGTTTCAGCTCATTCCATGTTGGTCAATTAGTCGGTCAAAGAAGAGTCACCGACCGACTAGATGACGATCTAGTCGGTTAGGAATCCTTCTCTGACCGACTAGTTGAGCTTTCTCTGTACAGCCTGAGTTACTGTTTCGAGTTAGTCGGTCAAAGAACGTTTGTCGACCGACTAGTTGAGAAACTAGTCGGTCAGCATTTGTTCTTAAACCGACTAATTCATCTTGAATTCAACCTACTCTATTTCGACTGTTAGTCGGTCAAAGATCATTCACCGACCGACTAGTTGTGAAACTAGTCGGTCGGCAAGTCTTCTTAGACCGACTAGTTGTCATCTCCTGTTCTTCGACCTTTTGGCTGTTCAACCGTTAGTCGGTCTACGTTGTATCACCGACCGACTAGTTGATGAACTAGTCGGTCAGTGATCCTTCTTTGACTGACTAGTCTGGTTCAGAATAGAGCCGTTGGGAACTTTTCCAACACGATTTTCCTTGCCTCTATAAATACAAACTTGATACGTTTGAGGCAAGGTCAGATGTCCTATTTCCAAGCAATTTCAGACCTAAGAGAAGAGCTCTCCCAAGCTATTTCAAAGCTCTCTCTCCCTCACAAGAATCTCTCCCTCAACACCTTGAGCCCTAATTCCTCAAGAGAGATTCTCTCCATTGTGAGCTTCTCAAGCCAAGAGCTTGATTCAAGTCACCATACTCCACCCTAGGCTTCCATTGCTGGTCATCTTCTTGAAGCTAGGGTTTGGTGGCATCATCTTCCTCAAAATCCCTCCTTGCCCTAATTTGGTAAGATTTACTCAAGGCATAGGATTTTGTAGGTAAGTGTTTATTTCATTTCATATTTGAATTGTAAGTTTCACTCTCGGTTGTGAGAGTGTGGTTGTGATCCCGGGTTGTGGGAGTCACAAATTACTTTGTGTATGATTTGACTTGTGAAGGTTTTTCACAAGTTCTTCATAGTGGAAATCTTTAGTTATGGTTGCTAACTCAAGTATCCGGAGGGGATCCGGGTGGTTGGTGTTGGATATGGAAGACGTTTGTACACCCTTGTGGGGGATGTACGAGGGAATACGGACCTCGAACGTCGCGTACACGAAGTCGTGTACAAAGGGAATCTGTTCCCTTGCGGAAAGGATCTCTGGATGAGTGGGAAAGTCGCATTATATATGCATAAGTGCATGCGACATATGGCTAATAAAGGGGGAATATCTTAAGCTTATGTTGTACCATGCATATGGTACAACTTAAGCTTATAATGTGCCATGTATCATGGTACGCCTTAATTAAGTTGTTCCAAAGGAACAACTTACCCTAAAATAACTACCTTGGGGGCTATAAATAAGACCCAAGGGTAAGCCATTTTTTACACCTTTTGCATGAAATTCATGCATGCATCTTCATCCTAGCGAAGCTCTGCAGAAATCCTTTCTCTCCCTCTTATCCAAGTTCTTAATCTAAAGTAGAGATTTAGATTGTGGATTAGTAGCCTTACTCCGTTCGTGAGAAGACGTGATCCGTCGTGGCGAATCCGAAGGCGAAGTTCGTAGACTACCGTGCTGCATACGCAAGCGTAAGTCTAAACTTCATATTATCGATCCTAACTCTGTTTTGGACAGGATCCAACATTGGTATCAGAGCCATACGGGTTCGCCCCGGAGAAACTATGAACGAGTCGTTGTCTTTTTCACGGATGGGTATCCTACCATTACGGATATGGTAGGAACGCTTCGTGACGGAGAGAACGCAGCGGTTGTTCTTTTCACGTTAGGGTCTTCTGTCATTACGGATATGGCAGGAACTCTCCGTGACGGGAAGAACCGACCGTTCATATCGTCAAACTCGCTCTCTTCATGGATGCTGAGTCTCCATTCATAGGGAATGGGCGCTCTCTTCATGTGGAGCGCGTAGTTTACGAATTTTTGAAGTGGGTTCATTTTTTTTGGCACACGGCCATTGGAGGACAACTACTTCCTCGACGAACGGGTGCTTCACCGGAGAAGAAGGTGGTGGTTATTCCCATCGGGGAAGATGAATTTTTTTGTGCATGTGCACCATGACCAAATGGGTTATGAAGGCCATGCACCCCCCTCCCCATGCGGAGGGGGTTGGCTACGGCCAATAACCACCGCGGAAACCCCCTCCGGCGGGGGTGTGCGGCCTCCCATAAAAGGGGAAACCGGCCATGGCCAAAGGGCCATGGCCGGTCAAGGCAAAAATGCCATGGCCGGGCCATGGCCGGCCATGGCCATGGCCGGCCGGCTCTGGCCGGCCACGGCCAGGGCCAGAAGGCCCTGGCCGCGGCCAGGCCATGGCCTGGCCTCCCTGGCCGAGGCCAGGGCAGGGGCCCTGGCCCCAGCCAGAGCCTGGCCGAGGCCAGGGCAGGAGCCCTGGCCCCGGCCAGGGCTTTGCCGCCCTGGCAGAGGCCAGGGCAGCGCCCTGGCCTTAGGCCAGGGCCCGGCCGCCCTGGCCGAGGCCAGGGCAGAGGCCCTGGCCCCGGCCAGGGCCTGGCCGCCCTGGCAGAGGCCAGGGCAGCGCCCTGGCCTCAGGCCAGGGCCGCCCTGGCCGCCCTGGCCGAGGCCAGGGCAGAGGCCCTGGCACCGGCCAGGGCCTGGCCGCCCTGGCAAAGGCCAGGGCAGCGCCCTGGCAGAGGCCAGGGCAGCGCCCTGGCCTCAGGGCAGCGCCCTGGCCTCAGGCCAGGGCCTGGCCGCCCTGGCCGAGGCCAGGGCAGGGGCCCTGGCCCCGGCCAGGGGCCTCTGGCCGAGGCCAGGGCAGGGGCCCTGGCCCCGGCCAGGGGCCTCTGGCCGAGGCCAGGCCAGGCAGGGGCCCTGGCCCCGGCCAGGGGCCTCTGGCCGAGGCCAGGCCAGGCAGAGGCCTGGCCGGCCTCTGGCCTAGGCCAGGCCAGGCAGTGGCCTAGGCCAGGCCAGTGGCCAGGCCGGCCGTGGCAGTGGCCAGGGCTGCCGCAGGCCGTCCTTGGCCGGGTGCCGGACTGATCGGCACTGGCCGGGTGAAGTTTCAGACCAATTCGGCAAAGGCCTTGGTCGAACTAGCCCATACGGGGCCAAACGACAGTCGTCTGCATCAAATTTCTCTCATACGGGGGGAAACGCCTGGATCCATACGGGAGCCGGCGACGATAATTTGCAGAAAAATCCCCAAAAGGGGGATCCGACCTAGGCACGGCTACGGCTCATTCCCGACAAATGGTCAGGAAGTGCCGAATATTTCACTAGTATCATAAGGGTACTAAGTTGAAATATATTTTTGAAAAATACGTTTTCATACGTTTTGAAAAATAAGTTTTCAAAAACGCTTTTCCGCTGCAAAGTACTATAAGAGTACTAACATTTGATAAAGTGAGGGAGAAATATTGAAAGTTACTCTAGATGGTGATCGGAAACATAGTGACCTTTCCGACTCTAGAGTAACATCTTCAATATTTTTCGAAAGTAACTTATCAAATTATGAATATCATTCTAAGTGGGAGTTGATTTTAGAACTATCCATATGGGATATTCTATTATCATTTCAAGTGGGAATTATATTTGAAAAATACGTTTTCAAACTCGTTTTTCCGCTGCTAGTACTATAATAGTACTATTGTTTGATAAGTGATGGGGGAATATTGAAGGTTGTTCTAGATGGTGATTGGAATCAAAGAGACCTTTTCGATTCTAGAACAACATCTTCAATATTTTTCGAAAGTAACTTATCAAATATAATATAATTTCAAGTGGGAGTTATATTTTAAGAATTTTATGCAATATGTTTTTGATCGAACCTTCGGTTTTTATGTCTTTTGCAGCATTTTAAAAGTAAAATGTCTTCCGCTTCAAAGAATATCGTCGCTGAGTTAAACAAAGGTGAAAAACTCAACGGTGATAATTACAAACTTTGGTCCATCAAGATACAATACGTTCTAGAGGAGCAAGAAGTGCTCGAAACTCTAAAGAACGTTATGTTTGAACCTGAGTTGGGCACTACGGCCCAACACAGACGAGACAAGGAAGCTTTTGATGCTTGGTCTCGGAAGAATAAGATAGCGCGCATTACGTTATTAAGCAGTATGGCTGATGACATAATGCGCATCTTCCAAGAATATGACCTAGCCATGGACATATGGTCCAAGCTAGAGGAGAAGTTCGGTGGCACATCGGTGTCCAAACTTCGCGCCTTAACTATAAGGTTCGATACATATAAGAAACGTCCAGATCATTCCATGGGGAAACATCTGCAACATATGGCGAACCTTATCTCGGAGTTAAAGGACGCAGGTCATGTGCTCACTGATGAGCAACAAATCCAAGCAGTCATACGTTCCCTACCAAATGGGTGGGATCAAATGAAGATGCATCTCACTCACAATGAGAGCATCAAGACCTTCAACGACGTTTCCAAGCACCTCGAATTAGAGGAAGAGCGGCTTGCGGCTGCCAAGCCAAGTGCAGAAGTGCACATGGTTGCTAGTTCCTCACACGGGGGAAAGAAACGTAAAGATCGTTCGAAGTCTTCTAATGAAAGTAATAAGCAACCTGAGTCTACCAAGGAACCCAAACATAAGTGTGGGCACAAGAAATGGCACAAGAAGAAAGACTTGAAAAGGATCAAGTGCTTCAAGTGCAACAAGCTCGGTCACTATGCTCGTTCGTGTACGAGTAGAAGTGACGAGGTAACTTGTAATACTAGTTACATATGTGTTTCTAGTTCAATATTTCTTGTGGAATCTAATCCATTTTGGGATAATTGATTCAGGTGCCACCGACCACATAGCAAGGGACAGACGGTCCTTCGTGGAGTATCACTGGATACCCCAAGGAATGAAGTGGATCAATATAGGAAACAACACACGTGTTGTAGAGAAAGGCGTTGGGACTCGCAAGCTAGTCTTGGACAACGGCCGCACTCTCCTACTTCATGATGTTCTCTTCATTCCATATATTCAAAGGAATATTAATACTGTGGTCAATTTAATGGGTCTTGGTTGGTTCCTTCATGATTGTAATATGGACCTATTTTGTAATAATTCCTTTATTGGTACTGGGTTTGTATTTCAAAGGATTTATTGTAATAAGTACAATGTATTTCCTCATGTAATGAAAATTTCCTTGTGACAAATTCTTTGACTAATGAGTCTAATATAATTTGTTGGCACGCAAGGCTTGGTCATATTGGACCAATGCGTATAGATAGACTTGCCAAACGTGGCCTTCTATCTAATGTTTCAAAGGTTGAAATGTCGACATGCGAACATTGCCTTGTGAGGAAATCTTGTCGCAAGCCGTTTGGAACCGGCACAAGGGCCGAGGTTCCATTACAGCTTATCCATTCGGACATATGTGGTCTGATGAATGTCAAGACAAGACGCGGGAGGTCCTATTTTCATCACTTTTATTGATGATTTCACCCGATTCGGTCATATCTATTTGATATCCCACAAAGTGAAAGCACTAAAACTGCTTTAAAAACTATATGAGTTTAGTGGAGAATCAATTAGATCGCAAGATTAAGGTCATGCGAACCGATAGGGGCGGTGAATATCAGTCAACAAGTTTAAAGGAACTTTTGTGATGAAAAAGGCATAGTACATCAGGTATCTATGTCTTATACTCCTCAACAAATTGGTGTTGCAGAAAGGAGGTATAGGACTTTAATGAAAAATGGTCCGTTCATTGATGGCGCAAGCTAACTTGCCAATCATTTTTTGGGGTGATGCATTATTGACGGCCGCTTTCATTTTGAACCGCGTACCCTCGAAATCAGTTAGCTCCACTCCTTATGAGTTGTGGAACCAAAGGTCTCCTGACTTAGACATTTTGAAACCTTGGGGTTGTGCATTCTACGCACATATTTCCTCCCATAAGTATGGCAAACTTGGGACAAGGGGAAGGAAACGTATCTATATACGATACGCAGAAAACTCCAAAGGTTATATGTTTGTTAATCAGGAAGACAATGGTGGGCTAATTGAGTCTGAGTCGAGGGATGTCACTTTCTTGGAAAATGAGTTTCCAAGACAGGGCGAGATAAGTCAGGACTTATCTTTATTTGAGATTTATGATCAAGAAGGATTACCTCATTCGAGTGGGAGAATTCTTGGTGAAAACGAAAATACATTTCAACCTTCACCAATGGATTATACGAATGACGATTATCCTATTCCATACGGGAATAATGATCCAAGTGGGAGCAATTCTAACGACATTCCAAGTGGGAGTGATATTAGAATTGATCTAACTCCAAGTCAACAAGGACTTGAAGAAATCTCAAATACAACGTAGTAGTCGTACAAGGTTGGCTCCTCTAAGATTTGAGGATGAATTTCCGTAAACCTTTATGACTTTACTACAAGATGATGACGAGCCTGCTACTTTCAAACAGGCCGCATCATGCCCTGCGAAAGACAAATGGATGGAAGCGATGAAGGAGGAATTGAAATCCATGAAAGTTAACCAAGTCTGGGACTTAGTTAACTTACCCAGAGGATATAGAGCAATTGGGAACAAATGGGTTCTCAAGATCAAGCATAAGGCTGATGGCTCTATTGACAGATATAAAGCTCGCCTTGTCGCGAAAGGTTTTACGCAACAGGAAGGGATAGACTACGAAGAGACCTTCTCACCTGTTGTGCGTTTTACCTTGATTCGCATGATTCTGGCAATGGTAGCTTGCTTATACCTCGAATTACATCAGATGGATGTAAAGACTGCCTTTCTCAATGGAGAATTGGACGAGGAGATCTATATGGAACAACCAACAGGGTTTGTAAAAAGAAGAAAACGAACATAAGGTTTGTAAACTTCGTAAATCCATATATGGTCTTAAATAATCCTCGAGGCAATGGTATATACGATTTCAAGAAGTTGTCTTATCAAATGGATTTTCCATACTTGATGAAGATAACTACGTTTATATCAAGAGGATTAAAAGCAAGCATGTTATTATGTCTCTATATGTAGATGACATTTTAATAGCCGGAAATGACAAGGGCTTTGTGATGAGTATCAAGGCTTGGCTTTCATCAGTATTTGAGATGAAAGGCATAGGAAAAGCCGCATATATCCTTGGAGTTAAGATTTCAAGGAATCGTTCGAAGAAACTTCTTTCTCTTTCACAGGAGACTTATATAAAGAAGGTTCTAGAACGATTTAATATGCAGGACTGCAAGTCCATTGATATTCATATAAGCATATGCGATAATTTATATCTGGAATCGTGTCCAAAGAACCAAAAGGAAAAGGAAATTATGGAAAAAGTTCCATATTCCAGTGCAGTTGATAGTCTTATGTACGCTATGGTGTGTACGAGACCGGACATCTGTTTTGCCGTTGGAAATGGTAAGCTGTTACCAATCAAACCCAGGGCAGGAACACTGGAAAGCGGTTAAGAGGATAATGCTGTATCTTAAAGGAACTGCAGATTTGCAAAAGACTATGATAAAACCAAAAAGGTAGACATAAGGTACATATCTACGCATGAGATGATAGAGGATCAGCTTACGAAAGCGATCCCCAGAAATGTGTTTTATAAACACTTATCATCCCAAGGATTGCGTACGAGCTGAGTTGTACCAATATATATTCCCATGTCTAAGAAAGATCAAATTTAATAAAAGAATAAGTTCTTTTTCAAACATTGCATATGAATTTCTTAAAGAAATGTTTGTGTACATTTTTGAAATCTCAGCTGAATTGTGTGTATGTCGGACAGATAAAGGTTGGCTCTCTCACATGAGCAACCGCCTTATCTTATCAGATGGATAAGATAGAGATGAGACTAGTTTAAAGTCAAAATCATTAGACGAATGATTTAGAGTCATGACTTAAACAAGATAGTCGAATGAAAGATCTGCATCATATGGATGCTTACAAAAGATCTGAGATCTGTATCACAAGGATATTTGAAAGAGATCTCGTAGGATTTTTTAAATCCTATCTGTCTTATGCAGGATGAGAGTCCGTGAATATTTCACGAGTAGTAAGGGGACTCAAAAAGATAGGCACTGTGGTGTCTGATCTTTTCATCCGTACAACATCATTAAGACATACTCTCCCTGGGAAAGGAGTGATGTTGTAATACGTGTTCATACCACGTATGCATTTCGACCACTGAGTTAGTAGCAATAGTGTTTGCTATTATGTGAGACTCAAAGGCCATATGGGCCTTAACTCTTACCCTCAAGGACTCCAATTGGTTCCTTTAGATTTGACGAAATGATCGCTATCTTAGCGTGTTACTTATGGGCTATGATAATTCGGCTCGGCGGGGCACGTTAGAAAAGCGAGTCTAGTCAAGATCAGAAGGTTCGCAAGAAGAGGAAGATTGATTTCATATTCACATTTGGACTTTAATGATTCAAAGCTGGCCAGCCAATTGTGATCCAGATGGGATTCAATTGTTGAATATAAAGTATAAGAAATGTGAAGAAATAATCTAGGGTAAAGCATGCGTTGAACTACTCAACTTTGCACCTTCGAGGTCGTTGTGTATCTCTAACAAGTGCACAACAACAGACTCTACGCGCATGACGGTCGCACGGTCTATTTCTCGGTATGATAGATGAAAGAACTAAGGGAAAGACGTTCTCTTACAATCCCCTCAAGTGTGAGTGGGAGATGTTGGATATGGAAGACGTTTGTACACCCTTGTGGGGGATGTACGAGGGAATACGGACCTCGAACGTCGCGTACACGAAGTCGTGTACAAAGGGAATCTGTTCCCTTGCGGAAAGGATCTCTGGATGAGTGGGAAAGTCGCATTATATATGCATAAGTGCATGCGACATATGGCTAATAAAGGGGGAATATCTTAAGCTTATGTTGTACCATGCATATGGTACAACTTAAGCTTATAATGTGCCATGTATCATGGTACGCCTTAATTAAGTTGTTCCAAAGGAACAACTTACCCTAAAATAACTACCTTGGGGGCTATAAATAAGACCCAAGGGTAAGCCATTTTTTACACCTTTTGCATGAAATTCATGCATGCATCTTCATCCTAGCGAAGCTCTGCAGAAATCCTTTCTCTCCCTCTTATCCAAGTTCTTAATCTAAAGTAGAGATTTAGATTGTGGATTAGTAGCCTTACTCCGTTCGTGAGAAGACGCGATCCGTCGTGGCGAATCCGAAGGCGAAGTTCGTAGACTACCGTGCTGCATACGCAAGCGTAAGTCTAAACTTCATATTATCGATCCTAACTCTGTTTTGGACATGATCCAACAGTTGGGACGTAGGATCACCGGGAACAAGTCGGTGAGACTTGGGTGGATCCGAACCCAGTAATATTGTTTGTTTGCGTATGTTTTAATTCTTGTTGATAGTTGTTTAATTCTGCATTGTCGTTTGTCTCTTGCACAATAATTAGGAATAACTATCTTGCTTATTTTAAGTACTATTCACCCCCCCCCCCCCCCTCTAGTACGTGTGCAGTAGCTATCACAGGGCACTACAGTATTTCCTAGGCAAAGGTTTTGCCTTAGCAAGAGGGAAGGATGTGGCATGCTTAGGTGTAGAAACAAGTTTCTTAGCATGCAATGAATGAGGATTTTGCTTCTTAGCAAAAAATGAAGATTCTTCATTTTTCCTCATCACCTTGTGATCTACATGCTTCTTGTGAGTGTTATTGTTGTACAAGAAAGCATGGTGATTCTTCTTAGGTGCTTTAGCAATATTTCTTGAATTTGCACCAAAGGAAAAATTAGAGGTGGGTTTGGGAACCACATTTTGAACATAACCCAAACCTCCTCTATGATTTGCCGGATGTTGTTTTTCCAACAAATCATGGAGTGAATCTCTAGAATACACAAAGCTTATGAGCTTCCGGGATTCCTCTTCACATTTCAACGTAAGTTGTTGAATGTGAGCATCTAAGCTAAGGTTTTGAGCAATGAGATTTTCATTAGAAGTGCTCAATTCCTTAACTTGAGAAAGAAGTGTGTCTTTCTCACAAGTGTCATAAACATGCCTTTCATCATGAACTACACTTGCAATAACTAGTTTATGCATTCTACTCTTAGCACTCTTATATTTTGCTTTTAACATATTATAAGAGTTGATGCACTTACTAGCCTTTTCGGAGGCCAAGTCAAATTTGAACTTGAGCTCCTCATATGAGATCTTTTCTTCCTCGATCTCAACAACACCATCATCATCATCCTTGCAAGTACTTGATGACGACTTCTCCTCCTTAGCCGCGAGGCATGAATCCTCATAGGAGTTGTATGCGTCAAGCCAAGCATCCAACTCTTCTTCGTTTAATCCGGAGGGAATTGGAGTAGGAACATCCATGGCTACAAAGCATGCATGAGCATCCTCCTTTGTATCCTCTTCTTCGTTACTAGAAGTGTCCTCACTCGAATCATCAAAGGTCCCAACAAGTCTCTTTTTGCGATTTTTGGACTTGGACCTTCCTTTCCAATGCTTCTTCCATTTACCCTTATGCGTTTCTTTAATGGGTTTGGAAGGGCATTCGGTGGACAAGTGACCTTTTCCACTGCAAGTGTAACAAGTAGGAACTTTGTTAGAATTGAAAACAAACTTTGACAAAGACTTACCTTGCTTGCATTTGAGGAAAGCTTTGAATTGCTCGGTAAGATCCTCAATTTCTTCTCCACTTGCATCTTCTTGCTCATCTTCTTCGCTAGGAGCTTCTCGATGGAATTTCCTCCTCCACTTGATTAGCTCCTCCTTGGCATGGAATGCAACCCCTTTTTGCTTCTCTAGCTTCTCGGGCTTCGTCGGATGAATCTCCTTCTTGTGTTGAAGCTTCACGTCATACGCCATGAGATTTCCAATGCATTCCTCAACGGTATATTTGGACGTATCATAAGACTCTAAAATTCCGTTGGCCTTTGACTCCCAACGAGGTGTGAGAGAGTCTAGGATCTTCTCTACACGATCCTCTTGGGAAATCGTCTTCCCGAGACCCTCCAAAGCGTTCACGATATCGGTGAACCTTGTAAACATCTCTGAAATGCTTTCGCCTTCCTGCATCTTAAACATTTCATATTTAGATCTAAACACAGTTTGTTTAGATTTCTTTTCCTTCGTTGTCCCTTCATGACAAATCTCCAAGGTGTGCCAAATATCATTCGCCGTTTTGCACATGGAGATGCGGTTGAACTCACTAGCAGAGAGAGCGCAATGTAATGCGTTCATGGCTCTTGCATTGAACTTGATGGAGTCCTTCTCCGCCTTTGTCCTTGAAGCCGCAGGAGTAGTGGGCTTCTCAAATGGCACCTCTGTGATGTCCCATAGGTCTTGACCCTCCATATAGATCATCATTATGATCTTCCAACTAGGATAGTTGGTTCCGTTGAAGAGCGGGGGTCGAACGGTTGAGTGACCTTCTTCATGAGGCGCGGAAGAAGTGTTGAATGCCATTGTTGCAGTATGCTTTAACCTCGCTCTGATACCAATTGTAGGGATCGTCTAACCCTTGCAATACTAACAACACACACTAGAGGGGGGGTGAATAGTGTAATGGCAATAAAATTGTCCAAATAAAATTTAACTTGCAGATGCGGAATTATAAATGCAAGAGGAATTAAATGGCACAATCAAACCAAACGCAAACACAAAGATATACCCTGGTTCCCCAAACTTGGGTACGTCCAGCCACACCAATATCCACTATATTCCCACAAAGAGAAGTGAATACAAATCTCACAAGGAGATACCCCACAAAGAGGATTTATGCCCTACACAAGGACCCAACCAATCCTACACGAGGATCACGACTCCCACAAAGAGAATCACTTACTCCCACTCAGAGAATTAGGGTTAGCCCTACACTAGGACACTCAAACTCCCACAAAGAAAGTTACTCCCACAGAGAGAGTTCCTAGTCCCACAAAGAGACACTCTAGTCCCACAAAGAGACAATCTCCCACAAGGAGAAAATCCTAATCCCACAAAGAGAAAATCCTAATCCCACAAAGAGAAATAGGAAAACAGTTTACACCTTGTAAAGTAAATACTCTTACATATGCCTTGAGATGCTTACTCATGAATGAATGCAAGGCATGGAAGAGGATTTCCAAGTGTTGGAATATGCTTGAGAGCACTTGGAAGATTTCCCTTGAGCTGGACTTCAATGCATGAAGAAAGATGAATGCTCAATTAGAGGGAAATGAGGGAGCTTGAGAGTGGCTTATTGATCTCTTGAGATTTTCTATAGAATCAAGAGTTTATCAAATGTTGTCAAGAGTTCTCAAGAAAGGCAGCACACCCATATATATACTAGGTTGTTTGTCGAAGGAGAAAACCCTAATCCCACAAAGAGAAATAGGAAAACAGTTTACACCTTGTAAAGTAAATACTCTTACCTATGCCTTGAGATGCTTACTCATGAATGAATGCAAGGCATGGAAGAGGATTTCCAAGTGTTGGAATATGCTTGAGAGCACTTGGAAGATTTCCCTTGAGCTGGACTTCAATGCATGAAGAAAGATGAATGCTCAATTAGAGGGAAATGAGGGAGCTTGAGAGTGGCTTATTGATCTCTTGAGATTTTCTATAGAATCAAGAGTTTATCAAATGTTGTCAAGAATTCTCAAGAAAGGCAGCACACCCATATATATACTAGGTTGTTTGTCGTGTCTGATGTGCCAAAGGGCTGCAGGGACGCGTTGGCGTAGGCGGTCCGTACTCGACCCATCGAGCCGCGTTGGGCGGTTGCCTTGTGACCTTGCGGTTCCCCTAGCGAGCTTTGGAGAGATGGGCGCCCCGAGGGCGCCGGTCTCGGCGACCAGGCACCCTATCCGCTGGCCGTGGCGTACCCCGGGGCTGACAGGCTTAGGAAGGGTTGCCAGCAGCGCACGGACGAGGTCGGGATGCCGAACTACCCACCTTCCGCCAATCCGAGGCGTGGTTTTTGCGAAGGCGGTACGAGCTGCCACTCGCCGACGGACGGGGTTAGGAAGTCGGACTATCACGATCTTTAGGTCATAACATTTTATGCAGAGAAAAATATATCATGTTATACATGAGAGAGATCCATTATAATGCCACGTCACACCGACTTTCATCCTTAGGAAAGCCAAGCAGCAAATTATCGAAATTGTTGGTGCATTCTTAGACACCCAGCTTAAAACCAACGCATTGTCTAGGACAGAACTAGTCTCGTTGCAGAAGCTTCGTAGGTGAAGACTCTAATAAAACAATTTCTTTAAAAAAATCAAATGTTGACCAAAAGGCATGGCCTGCTGTTGACCAGAAATGGAGGTGCGGGGAATCGAACCCCGTGCCTCTCGCATGCGAAGCGAGCGCTCTACCATATGAGCTACACCCCCTTAATGCTTCCTGCGTTGCATTAAACATTAATTAATTAAACAATACGGAACCCAGAATGTCAATTTAATTTACAAATTACTCCCTAAACGCTCCATAACACTTAAATTTGGAAATGCACAAAACCCCCATCTTAACTTTATCGTTTACAATAATTACTTTAAATGTTAGAAAGTATAAGTTAGTTTCAACTCAAACTTTAAAGTAGTCTATACAAACAATTTTTAAGTTCATGATAACTTTGATGAACAAAGTTAAAGTTTAAGGTTGTTCTAGCGAAAAATTGTCAAGGACGTTTTGATGAATGATCAAAGTTAAGGAGGTTTTAAGTGAATTTTTAAAGTTTAAGTATAGAACACTTTAATCGCTGAATACTGTAGGGTCCTTTGTTTGTGTAAAAAGTTAAGCGCAGAATGCCATCCGGGGGGGTTACATTTATTTAAAGTTTGCCATTAAATTTCTTCACATATAACACATTTATTTAGAAGCCTGCCGTTCAGAATTTTGTTTTCTTTTTAAAACTTCTCTCCTCAGTGTTTTACCCCCGACATCTCTTCTGACCGTTGTTACCTCCTCCTCCTCCTCTCCTCCTCCTCCTCCTCCTCCTCCTCCCATCTTCTCTTCCTTGACGTCTTCACTTGAAAGCTTTGATGGGTAGAAGAAATGAAGATGAGGAGGCGACAAGGCAGTAGTTGGACCGCTATCGCTATAGCCTCATCATCTTCATCTTCATCATACTAATCAAAAAAATTGATCAAGTACAGTAGAGATCAACGGTGATGAGGAGAAGAAGACGAGGAAGATGAGAAGATGAGAAATGACTCCCCATTGTCGCTATTACAGCCGCCTGCCGACACATCCTTCTCTTCAACTTCTTCAACTTCTTCAACAACAAAACATGATATTATGTGAATATCAATCCATTCAGCAATAGTTATGCAGTACAATGATCTAAGCTTGTAAACTTGTTCATCTTAGGTGTGTTTCTTGACATGGCCTCTACCTTTTAAGGTGGAAGGGCCTAATCCATTGTCTGTGTTGATGCAAGGGTGTGAATGGGTCAGACTATGACCAGATTCATGCTTGATTTGAACCCAAACCCAATAAGGAATTTGGACTTGGGTAGGAATCTTTTTTTTCTTAGTTGGTTCGTGCCAAAATAAACTCATGTTGATACTAAAAGAAATTGTTTTCAACTGATGATTTCTTTTGCATAATACACAAATTTATAAAAAAAATTAATTTAGCTTTTCATCAAAATTATAAAGGTTTGTTTTATGTTACTGTATCAATAAGATTATGGTTAAATTTTTTAGAATAAACTTCATTTAAACAAACAACATTCTAGCTATCAGGTTTCATAAGCATCTTTCTAAATATCGAGGTTGTTGATACCTAGAATCTCGTGGAGCCAGTATCCGACTGCTGGGGTGAGTATTCATGCAACAGTGAGCATACCCTGGGTTTTACTGGGCCAAAAGAGAGACTCCTTCACCGTCGCTTGAAATGGATAGAAAACACGTCAGAAGAAATATAGGTGGTGGCCCTCTGATTCATCTCCGATGCTTAAGTCAGTATCAAGCAAAGAAAGGATGAGAGTTAATTGTGTAGAGATTTTAGGATTTTATTCAGAGATACTTGATGCAGTGGATGCTCCCTTGATTTTATAAGATTGGGGGACGGTTACTCCATGTCAAGAGATTCCACGCTACTCGTTGTAACAATCTCATCAACGAATTTGTCGAGATCTGAGTCGTGGCACCATAACCACTCCTCCGATAAAGCTAGCCATGCGCCCCTTTGATAAAGCAGATTGCATTCTCCTTCGATAATGTCACGCCCCACTCTCCAGGATACCCGATAAGTAAGAATCCGTATCAGATATTCCCGAAACTACGGGTGTGAAGAAGAAAGGCGATAAGAGAGAAGAGAAGTACTGCACGGAACAGAAAACTCTGCAGGCCACTGCGCACATGCTGGAAAGTACTGACGATGCTCCAAACTCAACACAAGAACAACCTAGAGATGTGAACAAAATCATTCATTTTATTACATTATTACAATGAGTACATCATACAACATCGTCTGTATCGGGGTACAAAAAGAACAAGGGAGAAATTCTAGGAAAAGAAAATAATAAAAGACAAAAAGTTCACGCTTGGTACAACTCACTCCCTAAACTACCCCATGTAAGACCAACTGTACAAGTCATCCTCTGTGGCTCCAATTCTACTTCGAACCATGGGTAAACTCTTGAGTCAAGCTTGCTCTGGTTGTACTGTTCCTAAACCTTGTAACGACCACTTTTCGTTGTACGTTTTTCGTGCACGTGCTTTTGGCCGTGCACGTGTTTGTTTTAGACGTTGTTCGTTTGTGAACACTTTCGTGTGAGATGCCGTTGTGAACGTCTCTGAGAGTATTAAATAGTGGCACTAAATTGGAACGACGTTTCTCGAGTCGTTTTCCCACAATTTAAACTTATTCGATGAGACGTGGCGATTTTCACTTTTGACGGGAGACGTTTCCATTTTTGGTTTCGTCGTTCGACGTCAAAATTGAGATCCGTCTTCTTAGTTAGCTCACATTCGTCGTCACGATCACCTCGATATTTATTTTATAATTTTTGGAGTTTATTTGACCACTTTTATAATTTTTACAAGTTTTATATTATTTTTAATAATTAATTTATAAAGTATTTTCGGCCAAATAAAATTTATTTGAGTTTTAAACGTTTTAAAGAATTTTTGAGCCAATTTCCAGCTCATTTGGACCAGGTCAAACCCTTGGATGAGTTGGAGTAATTGAATTTCAAATTTTAAATCTTTTTGAACTTCTAATCCTATTAGATTTAGCCCTAGACCAAGTCAACCCATCTATACTATATAAGCAATCCCTAGCAAGACCTATTTTCCAAAGAAATTAGCCCTAGCCTCTTCCAAACTCATTTTGGACGTTGCGACGAATCGTCGCAACGTTGCGACGTTCAGCACCCCGTCCGACCGAAGAAAACCCCCGCATCCACCCGCTCTGACCGGCCGCCTCGCCCGCATCCATCGCCGCTCCGCACACAGCATCGACTGCCACCCTGTTCCCCCGCTTGGCCGAGAGGAGCTCTCGGTCTGACCGAGGCCCCGCTCCGCACCGACCCCCGCACAGCGCTCCGCTTCGTTCCCCCGCTCCGCTCCGTGCCCGACCGAAGGAAACACCCGCTGTGACCGAGCGCCCAAGCGCTGCACGTTGCAACGCTGCCCCGCCTCGCATCCCAAGCGCACGACCGACGGTCCCTATCGGTCTGACCGAAGGAAACTCCCGCACCCGAGCTGCTGCACACCCCCAACGCTGCAACAGCGCCGCCCAGCGTGTCTGACCGACAAATCTCTCCGCACCGAGGCTGTACGACCGAGAGCCACTCGTCGCAACCCCGCATCCGTCGCACCACTTGCCTCCGTGGGCCCCCCAAGTTCTCCAGAGTTATTGTGGGTTCCCCAAAGGTCCCTAGGACTACTGTGGGCCCCACCTTGGTGCTTGCTCTTCGAGGATTCGTCGCGTACGACGTCGTCGCACGTCGTAGCCCGTCGTCGCATGTATTAGCTCTGGAATCTGGAATCTTCGCCCGAGTTATTTGCTCTGAAATTTCCAGCGAGGAAACTAATTGGAATCTGGACTTGGAGCGCGATCTTTTATTCCTACCCCCGGCGTCGCTACCCGACGCCGGTGTAGCTTTCGCGTCGTGTTGAGGTAATTTTTTTCACCCCTAGGACCCCCAACCCAATTGCATGCTAACCAAGACTAAAAATCAGTATTTTAAAGTATTTTTAAATGTTTTAGAAATCACTAATCAAGATTAATAAAACGGATGTAGGCCGGTGGACTTGTGCACGTAGGAATCGTGACTTTGGACTCGTTGGACGGTGTTTTCTTGACGTGATAGTTGCAGGCAAGTGAAACTTGCCAACTCTTGTGTAGGGCCATGTTTTTAGGCCACTTCCTTGTTCCTAGCGTAAAAGAGACTAGTCAGTGAAATGATAGCAGGCTAGACGCCTACTTGATCTAGTTTGACAACGAAACTAGATCCGTCACCTAATTGATCTAGCTTGACAACGAAGCTAGATCCAACCCTTTAAACTTGTTGTTCATGCATACTAAACTGTCACGTTTACTTTTCTTATCTGTACGCACTTTTAACTGCCATGCATTGCATTCTACATGTCATCCAAGTTGATTGTTGCATTCGTAGCACACGCTACAATACTTGTACTCGTACTACTTGTTTCTGGATAGGTGCACCCCTACGCCATACTTGTTTAAACACTTCCTGGCTCGTGGTCCAGAAGCGGGCCTCATGTGTTGGCTAGAAACCAATGCCCGATACACGTGGAGGGGTAGGGATAAACGGTTACTTGAGCTTAGGAGTTGGCCCGCGCAGCCACTCTAGCCAAAAGACGGAATCTCTGTGCACGAGGTGCTTACTTTACTTGTCATGTACTTGTCTTGTGAATGTCATGCCATGCTCGTACTTTACTTTACTTTACTTTACTTTACTTTACCTGTTGCACTCATTACTCAAACTGCCATATCATTGCATCATGCTAGAACTGCTAGGTTGCTTTACTTTTCCCACTTCTAGTTTCCTTGCACAAGTCTTCCAGACTTGCTGACATGTGCCCCTTTCTCTTTTGGGTGTCACATGTTAGACCCTGAGCCAGAGGCAGTTGCTGAGGACGAGGTGTTTGCTGACGCTGAGCCCGAGCCTACGTTCGTTGAGGAGTTCGAGGACACCGGAGACCAGTCTTAGAGACTGATTTTACTTGTTTTTGCCTTAGGTTGCTGTTAGATGTCGGTGCTTGCTCCTTTTCTTTGTTTCCGTACTTTGTACTTTTGTTGGCCATGCTGGGCCTCTTTTAGACTCTTTTATTTTTAGCCTGGTGGCTTCTCTGCGATGTTGAGATTTATTATTATGGATATTCTGAGATGTACTTTTGTCTCTTTTCGTTATTATTATCTTTGTTTCGTTTCACGTTGCAAGGACCTGCAGTTTAAAGTGATTGACGCTTATCGGACTTGCGGCTTTGTAGCTTCAAGTCTGAGCGGACCTTCTCACGCTTCGCCTCCACGTTTTTGGGAAGCGGGGCGTGACAGGTTTTGTTGGTGGCCCATGCAGGTCAGTCTTGCAATTGCGAATTAACGGAACAACGATAATAACAGAATGTCCATTAAATAAATTGCAACATCCGAGTCAGAAGCCCTGAGTCTAGTCGTTTTTAGGACGCTAGGTGATAAGAAGACTTAGTTAGACGTCCGTGCTTGCTATTTAGAGGCCCCTGATTGATAGTTAGACTCCCTTCTAGCAATTGACTTAATCGTCGTAGGAGTTACCTTAGTGGTCCTTGCCTAACCCTGACCATATTAGACTTCTAGATTTTCCTTCGGCCGTTCGCTTGGGTCCATCGATCCCGGATCAAGCTGAACGCATTTCCTTACCGTCTAACCTTTAGAAGTCATAGCGCCTAGTTCCTAATCTTTAGTTGGTCGACCGTAGAAGTTTCCCCGTAGCCTCTTCTGATTCATATCCTAGGCGTAGGTATGTTTGGATCATCGGACCAATTTCCTTCCCTCGATTCACGAGATCGCCTCTTGACGATCGTCATCAATTTTCGAACCTCTCCGTTACAAATCTTAAATCTCCTGAAGGTATTTTCTTTTTCAATCTTCTCTTCCACTAAGTTTAAATTTTGTTCAAAATACCTATATTTCATCCCCCTTCGTTGATTTAAATTTTTAAAACGATTGTCGGAATTTTGAACTCTAGCTTATAATATTTTTCCAGCCTATGTTTTTCGTACCTATGCAAATGTGTCGTTCCTTCATATATTAATTTTATTCTGAACCGTACTTTTATTTTGCTCAGTTTGATTTATAATTTTCCCTCTTATTTATGCCATTTGAATAATACATCGTGTTTACTTTTAATAGACTTTTCAAGTCACATGGAATTTCAGATTTCAGCAAGTTGGTTTTTGCTCGTCGTTCTCACTATTTCAGATTTTTGCAAAATTACTATTTTCATAACCTCTTCCTGCTTTAGACCCTCCCTGATTTGATTTTAAAGATTTGCTATTTGATCCTGATAATTCTTATGCTAAGTTACTACTATTTTCTTTCCGCTCACCATACACGCTTTTAGAAGAAATTTCTAAACCAAATTGAATTTCAATTATTTTTATATCCGTGTCAGACTTGTTGTGCTCGTATATTAAGAACCTTTTGTAAATCAGTTTCTCATTTTTGGCAACCCATGGTTTTCTAAAAGAAGTTTCAAAATTGATTATTTTAAATCTTCCATAGCCTAAAAGTTTTGAAAGCATTTAACATGAGTTTAAATCTTTCCGTTACTTGATTTCATTCTTGACTTTCCAAAACTTTTTGGTCAATATTTTATTAAACTACTGACTGATAGAATTTTCTAAACCATGTCCTTAATATTCGCGTAAATGATTTTACTTCCTTTCAAAATGATTTTTAAAACCAATAGGCCATTTTCTATTATTTTGAATGTTCGACTCATATTTATTTTGAACAACTCGTTTTATCGATCCCCAAACATTTCTTCGCAGACGAGGATTTTAAAGTACAACAGTTTTCAGAATTCACGTATTTTAGCATGTGCTACCTACCCTATCTTCTTTCCTATATCCTATGTATGTATCACTACACCTCCTTTTCCCTCAACCTAAACATCACCATTGAGCCAATGTTCGTCTAACCAAGCTGTCTCCTTGCATTCGTCCTATCTGAACACGTGCTTATCGATCCTTCCCTCGTCACGCTTTCGACCTCCCTCTATTGCTTAGGTATTAGTGCCCGTCAATGTCTATGTCCACCCTAAGTTTTTAGTAGGCCCTTGGACCCTGTGAGGTGTCGTAGTGCACGTGCCTAAGTTGTGTACGTGGGCTTGAATGAGCGTGCCCCCATAGTATATTGATGCTTGCATATTGTGTGATATACGTATACTCGAAGTTATTCATGATGGTATGAAGTTGTTGTGTGTTAGTAGTTATAGATTTTTATGGATAGCTATACTATACTAGGGATGCTTGTGTATATTTGAATTAGCGTTGGAATATCTAATGGAGTGTATGAAATTAGAGATACTTATAATGGTTGAAATAAAATGATTGGTAAAGCTATGTATACGCTAGGTGTGATGATAATGTGTGAACTTATATATAAGTATGTAGGCCTATTGAGTGATCTATATATTATTACGTGTGAGTATGTGATCGTAGGTAGATATATATAGTGTTTAGACGTAAGTAGTTATGTTTTGTTGCCTGAGTATATATGTGATATACATATAGTAATAGGGTTATAATTTTGATTGGTATTGTTGCTTTTACGGGATGTTGCATACGTGCATACCGTGAGGTATACACGACTATTGCACATCTTAATTATGTATGTGTGGATGTGTTAGTACACTAATTATAGGTAGTAGGCTATGGTGTGAATATATATATATATATATATATATGTTACATGTGTGTGACTATACGATGTATACGTATGCATGTATGAAGGAGTGTGTTATAAATATACGTGTGCTAATGTCTGTAATATTATTATGGTATATAGAATGATTGAACTACGTGAGTATTGCCTGACTAAATATTAAGTGTGATTGATCCATGGAATGTATGTTGTAGTTTGAATATAGCAATGTTTGATGTATGTATAGTGATAGGAGTGTTTGTGCCTGGACGTGCTACGCACATGAATGTGGGTCGCTACGCCAGTATATAGTTATAGGTGCTGGTCTTGTGGTATAGCTAATTACTAAGGACTTGCTCGTGTTGTGTACTAGCTAAAACTAGGTGTGTATGTGTGCTAGTTATATAATGGTATGATTGGTGTATGTAAATGAAATGTTAGCGTGTATGGGTGTGCACCATGCACGGGTAAGTATGTGCTTAGTTATAGGAATTGATGACTATGATATATGTGGCGTGTCGTAAATACATTTATAGGACCGTATGTGATGAGAATATATGGTGAAATATTTGAATGCATTGAATGACTATATATAGATCTAAGTGAATATATATATATATATAGTGAAATTTGATTTAATAGTGGTATGGTGTGACTATATGTGTTGAGATGTTTTGTATTGGATGAATATTAGAGGGTAGTATACCCTTGATGTTTGTGCATAGGTAGCTACATATAGGTAGAGCAATGATTGTATTGGCTAAGTGTGAGACTATCCTTATATAAGTATCTGAACTGTTGTTTTGCGAGTAGTAGTTATATAAGGGATGTATGTTTATATATATGATTGAAATACATGTATGAATTTGACTGACTATAATGGGTATAAACATATGACGTACGTGAATGTATATGTATACGTGTTGGTAGTATTAATGTTTGACTACCTAGTGCATATATAAGCACTTGTAATGACTATACCTGGTTTAAATTATAATATGACTTGATTGGGGTAGTTACTAGAGCGACTAGATATATTAGAAAGTCCGAGGACGGACTTTATTCTAAGGAGGGGAGGATGTAACGACCACTTTTCGTTGTACGTTTTTCGTGCACGTGCTTTTGGCCGTGCACGTGTTTGTTTTAGACGTTGTTCGTTTGTGAACACTTTCGTGTGAGATGCCGTTGTGAACGTCTCTGAGAGTATTAAATAGTGGCACTAAATTGGAACGACGTTTCTCGAGTCGTTTTCCCACAATTTAAACTTATTCGATGAGACGTGGCGATTTTCACTTTTGACGGGAGACGTTTCCATTTTTGGTTTCGTCGTTCGACGTCGAAATTGAGATCCGTCTTCTTAGTTAGCTCACATTCGTCGTCACGATCACCTCGATATTTATTTTATAATTTTTGGAGTTTATTTGACCACTTTTATAATTTTTACAAGTTTTATATTATTTTTAATAATTAATTTATAAAGTATTTTCGGCCAAATAAAATTTATTTGAGTTTTAAACGTTTCAAAGAATTTTTGAGCCAATTTCCAGCTCATTTGGACCAGGTCAAACCCTTGGATGAGTTGGAGTAATTGAATTTCAAATTTTAAATCTTTTTGAACTTCTAATCCTATTAGATTTAGCCCTAGACCAAGTCAACCCATCTATACTATATAAGCAACCCCTAGCAAGACCTATTTTCCAAAGAAATTAGCCCTAGCCTCTTCCAAACTCATTTTGGACGTTGCGACGTTCAGCACCCCGTCCGACCGAAGAAAACCCCCGCATCCACCCGCTCTGACCGGCCGCCTCGCCCGCATCCATCGCCGCTCCGCACACAGCATCGACCACCGCCCCGTTCCCCCGCTTGGCCGAGAGGAGCTCTCGGTCTGACCGAGGCCCCGCTCCGCACCGACCCCCGCACAGCGCTCCGCTTCGTTCCCCCGCTCCGCTCCGTGCCCGACCGAAGGAAACACCCGCTGTGACCGAGCGCCCAAGCGCTGCACGTTGCAACGCTGCCCCGCCTCGCATCCCAAGCGCACGACCGACGGTCCCTATCGGTCTGACCGAAGGAAACGCCCGCACCCGAGCTGCTGCACACCCCCAACGCTGCAACAGCGCCGCCCAGCGTGTCTGACCGACAAATCTCTCCGCACCGAGGCTGTACGACCGAGAGCCACTCGTCGCAACCCCGCATCCGTCGCACCACTTGCCTCCGTGGGCCCCCCAAGTTCTCCAGAGTTATTGTGGGTTCCCCAAAGGTCCCTAGGACTACTGTGGGCCCCACCTTGGTGCTTGCTCTTCGAGGATTCGTCGCGTACGACGTCGTCGCACGTCGTAGCCCGTCGTCGCATGTATTAGCTCTGGAATCTGGAATCTTCGCCCGAGTTATTTGCTCTGAAATTTCCAGCGAGGAAACTAATTGGAATCTGGACTTGGAGCGCGATCTTTTATTCCTACCCCCGGCGTCGCTACCCGACGCCGGTGTAGCTTTCGCGTCGTGTTGAGGTAATTTTTTTCACCCCTAGGACCCCCAACCCAATTGCATGCTAACCAAGACTAAAAATCAGTATTTTAAAGTATTTTTAAATGTTTTAGAAATCACTAATCAAGATTAATAAAACGGATGTAGGCCGGTGGACTTGTGCACGTAGGAATCGTGACTTTGGACTCGTTGGACGGTGTTTTCTTGACGTGATAGTTGCAGGCAAGTGAAACTTGCCAACTCTTGTGTAGGGCCATGTTTTTAGGCCACTTCCTTGTTCCTAGCGTAAAAGAGACTAGTCAGTGAAATGATAGCAGGCTAGACGCCTACTTGATCTAGTTTGACAACGAAACTAGATCCGTCACCTAATTGATCTAGCTTGACAACGAAGCTAGATCCAACCCTTTAAACTTGTTGTTCATGCATACTAAACTGTCACGTTTACTTTTCTTATCTGTACGCACTTTTAACTGCCATGCATTGCATTCTACATGTCATCCAAGTTGATTGTTGCATTCGTAGCACACGCTACAATACTTGTACTCGTACTACTTGTTTCTGGATAGGTGCACCCCTACGCCATACTTGTTTAAACACTTCCTGGCTCGTGGTCCAGAAGCGGGCCTCATGTGTTGGCTAGAAACCAATGCCCGATACACGTGGAGGGGTAGGGATAAACGGTTACTTGAGCTTAGGAGTTGGCCCGCGCAGCCACTCTAGCCAAAAGACGGAATCTCTGTGCACGAGGTGCTTACTTTACTTGTCATGTACTTGTCTTGTGAATGTCATGCCATGCTCGTACTTTACTTTACTTTACTTTACTTTACTTTACCTGTTGCACTCATTACTCAAACTGCCATATCATTGCATCATGCTAGAACTGCTAGGTTGCTTTACTTTTCCCACTTCTAGTTTCCTTGCACAAGTCTTCCAGACTTGCTGACATGTGCCCCTTTCTCTTTTGGGTGTCACATGTTAGACCCTGAGCCAGAGGCAGTTGCTGAGGACGAGGTGTTTGCTGACGCTGAGCCCGAGCCTACGTTCGTTGAGGAGTTCGAGGACACCGGAGACCAGTCTTAGAGACTGATTTTACTTGCTTTTGCCTTAGGTTGCTGTTAGATGTCGGTGCTTGCTCCTTTTCTTTGTTTCCGTACTTTGTACTTTTGTTGGCCATGCTGGGCCTCTTTTAGACTCTTTTATTTTTAGCCTGGTGGCTTCTCTGTGATGTTGAGATTTATTATTATGGATATTCTGAGATGTACTTTTGTCTCTTTTCGTTATTATTATCTTTGTTTCGTTTCACGTTGCAAGGACCTGCAGTTTAAAGTGATTGACGCTTATCGGACTTGCGGCTTTGTAGCTTCAAGTCTGAGCGGACCTTCTCACGCTTCGCCTCCACGTTTTTGGGAAGCGGGGCGTGACAAACCTTAAAAAGTAAATGGGGCACGTCAACGTGTGACCCAGTAGAAAATTCTAACAACACTAGGTAGAGGGCCAATCTCAGAACTATACTACCTAATCAAGGGTCTAGCTAATCGTAATAATCATGGCAACAAAATAAATACATAAATGTAAAGAAGGAACATCCCAAGCATGTACTGAGCATAAAGGTAAATACTGCAAAACTGATAATTATAAAGGAAACAGACGCACGATAAATGAACAACCACAGATAATAATTTAAGGAAATTTCTTTTGAACATTATTCTTCAAAGACTTTTCAGTTATAAGTGTGATTCGGAAACCCGAGTAAATTGTAGGACCCTAAGGAGCTGGACTTCAACCAGGGTGGGTAAAAAGTGGTATCTCAACCAACGACACGAGCACTAGAGGGCCTCTCGTAACTCCCCATTACGGGAGTGAGACAATTCTCGATTTTTAACGGGACAAACGGAGAAAACCAACAATTACTTAATGGTACATCATGAGTACACTATTAGCCTCTCTAACTCTAGCCAACTCCCCCTTACAGGAGCACACGTGAGAATCAAGCTATGTCCACACTTAGCCAACTCCCTCGCTCGGGAGTGCAAGTGGAAGCCTCAGCTATGTCCGCTCCATAAGGCCTACTTTTTACACGTGTTCCCCCCAAAACCCACTACCTGGAATCTCACCTATCTCGAGATAGACCCGAGAATTCTTGGTTGTTGTTTACACTCATTTCCTCACTCTCTGTTTATGAATAAATTTCTCATTTAAATATTCGGCGGTCTCAATTACCGCATTCACATTTCCATTTTCCTTTTCACCATTATTTCAGTGATGTCGTGATTAAACAACGAACATCGTAATACAATTTCATAAAAACGAACATCACATCACATTCTCGCAAGGATAACATTATAGCGCAATATGTTTCCATGGCTTGAGCATAATTAGCATTATCGCGAACATGGGCAACATCAAAGGTTATGCATGTACAACACTATTAATCATGGAATAGCATGGAATGGCATGACATATGACATATGGCAAGTTACTAATAATGAAGCTACTAACATGGTTATAGCACAACACTTTACTGACATAATATAAATCCATGTCATATCAACATGGTTATTTGAATTTTATTCCTACTCCCATGGACCTTAGCAACATGAAAGCATGGTATAACATGGCATCTTGTAAAATGGCCACTAACTAACATAACATAGTAATTTTACCACAATATACATGGCAACCAACAAATGAAGTCATTAGCATATTGCACACTAAAAAGTGAGAGGCTAATAAATGGCAAGCATACTAGTAACTAACATGAAACACATCAATAGATTAACATGACACAACTAACAGTTTTGAAGCAACTATAAAAGAACTAACCATTGTAAATGGAACTAACCATTAGCAAGCTATTGCATACACTTAACCTATGGCATGTGACTAACATATGAAGTTATTAACATATTATTATGGCCAAGAACACATTAGCAATTAGCTAGCAATTAGCATGAATTATGATTTATCATGACAACACTAGTAATTAGCATGACAATACTAATATGTGGCATGACAACATTAACAAATGGCATAAACATGAATGCTACTAATTTCATATGGATAACCATTTTGCTACCAAAAACATGGCATACTACATTGCTAGTAAATTAACAATGAACATAATAGAGCTACAAGTTAACAATCTACTAACATGCTTAATACAAAATGGTATTACTAAAAATTAACATTGGCACAAATTAAGTATTCCACTCGCATGGCACATTGACTTTAAGTATACTATTGATTTCATACAACAACTTATCATGCACTTGAACATAGTTATGATAACATGAGCATCAACACTTTTAGATTCTTATTACTAGTAAGAACAAAATTTAGATCCTAAAGTGTAAACCAACCTATAATTTGAACATGTTGAACATACTTTAAATATTAAACTAGATTCATGGGGACTAAAATTATGGCTACAATTCCCATGATGGTTTCACATTCTACTTAACATAATAATTCTCTTTTTTTACACAAATTCTAAGATTAATCGCTAATTAGTGTGGTGAGAATTCCGACCTTATTATGGTCCTTCCTTCAATCTTTGGCACTTCTTCTCCTTGAAGGTATATAAGCTTCTTCTTTAATGTGATGGATTATGGTGAAATAATTTTGGCATTGGTGGTGGGAATTTTGTAGTGGATTAGAAGGTGATGAGAGAGGTTGTAATGGTGGTTGGATTGGTTGTGGAAGAGGAGAGGATAGGGTGGAGTAGGTGGTGGGAGAGGTGGAGCAAATGGAGGGTGAAGTTGGTGTACTTCGGCCAAGGGAGGGGAGAGATGGGAGAGAGGATGAAGTTTTGAAAAATAATCATTTTCTTTCCCTTTTCCCTTTTATATTTCTCCCTTTTCTTTATTTCTTAAAATTAATAAAACTCATCCTCATCACCACTCATTTAGTCAAAGCAAGACAAGTGTAGCTTTAAGTGACATGCAAGATGACACTTAAGTGGGTTATGTGTCAAGGTTATGGATTTTTCAAAGTTCAATTTTTTTTAAGAAAATAGGAATACATCATTAATACTACATACCATCCTAATACATAGTATTTCATCCAAATACTACAGTTATATAATTCAAATGATGTTCTAAAAATAATTTAAAAATTATTTAGTTATTAGAAAATTATGAAAAATTCATGAAAATACCCAAAAATTTCATACGTACAAATACATCCAAAATTACGTACATTAAACTTGTATATACGGAAACATGATATTACAGATAAAGTTGGCTGTTACGTACATTTTGGATGGATCTGTTGGTAATGGCCTAGAGTGTGTGTGTGTCTCCCGCCTGATATTATGTCATTGTGGTCGCACAGGCTGATACTGCCAGGCGTGCCAGAGCTCGGGCCATGAAGTCAAGGGGCTGACCTCAAGTGCCAAGGTCATCCATGTAAGAATAAGTTGATGAGGAGCTGACCTCGGATGCCGAGGCTGTCCTTACAGAGGGCCACCATTGAGGTGATGATCACATGGTGGTTGTAACGATAGAGCTTTGCTACTGAGGGAACAGACCTCGCAAAGGTCGTCCCAATTGGTCTGTGCTGCTGAGGGAGACAACTTCGTGGAGATCGTCTCTTCTGGTTATTATCAGGAACTGGTAGGCCATATACATCAGTATGTACGAGTCCCTTGAGTACGTTAACTCTTTTCCATTGTCCAACAAAGGGGGTTTTTGTCTATTTTTGCCTTTGAGACAAGACTTGTAAGTTGCATATGATTCATTACCAAAAGGATTCAATAATCATTCATTGTGCAACTTTTTAAGTCTTTTCTTTTCATTATGGCCTAGTCTACAATGCAACAAGTAGGATTCGTTTTCACTTGGAGTCACTACTATAAAAAGGACCTTTAATAGCACACATTTAATACCGCTTGCCAATTATAAGCGCTGTTAATTAGAGGCACATATAATAGACAGCGCTTCTTTTTGCAAGCGCTGTTAAAGGTCGGAGAATAGACATCGCTTCTTTCTACAAGCGCTGTTAAAGGTCGGATAATAGACATCGCTTCTTTCTGCAAGCGCTGTGTATTAGAGGCACAGATAATACACATCGCTTGTAGAAAGAAGCGCTGTTAAAGGCCCCCCTTTAACAGCGCTTGTCTATGCAAGCGCTGTTAAAGGCCCCCCTTTAACAGCGCTTGCACAGACAAGTGCTGTTAAAGGGGGCCTTTAACAGCGCTTTCATAAACAAGCGATGTTAAAGGGGGGCCTTTAACAGCGCTTCTTTCTACAAGCGCTGTTAAAGGCCTCCCTTTAACAGCGCTTGTTTGAAACAAGCGCTGTGAAAGGTATTATACATTTACGCTCAGCGGTTCGCAATTTCGCTCCGAAGCCCTTTTGTAATCGCGCTTAATTTCTAACAGAAAATTTACTCGCCCAGCGGTTCGCCATAACCCTAGCGATCCGCCGAGATCCGCCACACGAAGCTCCTCTTCTCCTTCATGTTCATGGCGTCCCTCTTCATCCTGATGCACCGGTGGCGTGAGTAGATCCGCAACTCCTCACCCCTCCACGTCGTCAGATTCCTCGAGATTGTCTCAATCATCTTTGTCGTCGCTTCCCTCATCTACCTCCTCTCATTCTTCGGCATCGCCTTCGTCCAGTCCAGCGTCTCAAACTCTGAAGAAGAAGAAGAGGTAGAATCCTAGCACACCATCAACAGCCGTCGTAGCGATTCGTCCCGCCTCCTGTCCCTTGCCCTCTTCTCGTAGATGATAACAAAGAGAAGGCGATGACTACATTGTGCCGATCCCTGTCAAGGACGAAGAGATTGTCGAATGCGTGGTCGCGGGGAAGATCCCCTCTTAATCCCTGGAGTCTAAGTTGGGGGATTGTAGACGCGCGACAGGTGTTCGATGAGAGGCCATAACGAGACTCACCAAGTAGAATCTCGAGGGAATGCCCCTCGATGGGTTAGATTACGCTTCCATCTTGGGCCAGTGCTGCGAAATGCCGATTGGGTACGATAGTACAAGCATCTTCTAACTGCAGTTTTCTACACTGTAGTTTCATTAATTCTAATGTCGCCTGGATATAAAATAGTAGAAGATTCTTTTTTCGCTTCAGATTTTGGAGTTCAGAAATATCCAATCAGATAGAAGTTAAAGACTAGTTTTTGGAGGGACCAAGTTATAGTTTATGAAATGATGAATGTTTAAACAACACCTCAAGTCAGTTTATTTGGAGTTAAGGGAACATAGCTCCAAATTCAAACTGGTTCTACTACTGGTTTATAATTCTATGCTTGATTCTCAACTTTGTTCTACTCTGACTTTTGTTTTATGCTTGTTCTCAAAATTGATTGTCACTCTGTTATCGGTTCTCCATGTGAGGTTGTGGTTTTTTTTGACTCAGTTTATTCCTGCCCCTTGTCTAACAAAATTGATTGTCACTACTGCAGGTGATGATGTTTGGTGTGTATAGTAATATGGCTCTTGCCATAACATTGTTAAGGTTTTTGATGCACATTGCAATATAGCCAAATATGTTTATCTTACATGCAATGCTTTCCTTTTTCCTTTTTCTAAAAGCGAGTATTGATAAGAAAATGTTCATTTAGTATATTAATGCTTTAGCTAATAAGCTGATCATCGGTACAATGTTGTCGTAGCCCAAGATACACGAAGATACTGGCGAATAAAATTGAGATGCTTGGAGGAGTCCATTACATGTTCTTGACACATAAGTATGATCACACAAACCCATAAACTATTTCCTGGAAATAGATATTCTTGCTTAAAGATGGAAGAAGATATAATTGCCACTTTCCTGTAAACAGGGACGATGTAGCAGATCATGAGAAGTGGTCCAAGCATTTCAGATGTGAAAGAATTCTTCATGCGGGAGATGTAAGGAATGCTTTATAAACATAATTTCTCATGCTTTCAACTTCTACTTATTCATCAACATGAGTAAATCAAAAGGATGATATATTTATTTTTTAAAGAGTAAATGATGATATATTTATATTGCTACTTCAGCACAGAAATGTTATTCATGCTCTTGCAAGGCAAGCTGGTTATTGAAGTGATGATATATGATGCCGTATATATAGAGAGTAGGACATAAATGCCCTAACTCTATATTTTCTTTCTTCTCTCTTCTCTCTTCTCAGGGGTTGTGCGAAAATCTTACATATTTTCTCTAAAGATTTCCGAGTTTTCAATCTCGATTTCTTGGGATTTTGGTTTTGATTTCTCGTGGAGTTGATTGGATTTGCCGGGGCTTTTGGATTTCTCACTATGGTTGCTGTTGATTTCTTTTGTTGGGTTGTCGTCCTTCTCAAAATCTTACATATGGTTGCCGGGACATTGCTGTTTTAGCTGAAAATACTGCTATTCTTTACGTCATTGATTGTTTTGATTCCCAAAAGAGTTCAGGCCCTTTCCTAGTGCGGACACACATTAACAAAGTTGGGAGTAGTTACAGCATGCAGTAGATGATCCAGCAGGTGTAGCACAGGTAATATGCTAAAACTTTGTTTTCTGCTATGGTTTACTTCCATCCTTTATTCTCATTAGAGGAGAAACTTGTTTGCAACAATTCAAATTTTTTCACCCAGATGAGCAATGTTTTTTCTCTTTGGTTCCTTTGCTTATGCGTATAGGAATTATCACTGATAACTACACTTGCCAATTCAGATGTTTGATGCAAGCTTGGAAATTTTAGTGGCTAGAGGACAAATGTATAATTTGACGGAGTAAGATTGGTCATAGAGTGCTATTTAACCAAGCCTTTGGTAGGATTTTGGTTTATCTACAATTTCTCAATTTTCAAGTGAAGATCCTATCTTGTACAAATCATAATAAATTTGATACCAAGTCAATTTTTGTTCAAATTGTTACCATGAAATTATTACAAGATAAATAACATCAAATCTCTGTTTGTTTGCAAATAAATTCAAACGTTAATGTTTCAGTTATAATATAATTTAAATGCAAATAATAGAACTATACTCAGTGAATTATTTTATACAAAACGAAGGTATTGTTACATATGATTGTTTTTATTTTATATATGTTGTAACTTTATAATTATAGCAAGACAAATAATTTGATATTTGTTAGTGAAAACTCTGCATCCCATCTATAAAGGTATTATCATTTGCACTTTCACATCCCAAATGAACACTTTGTTCAGTATGGTGCAGCTAACCTTTTGTGGATAAATATTACATAAAAAATCTACGTCATTGATGCTAGCTCCCATCCTGGTCTAACTATCCTCCACCTCCACCATATGATCCTAATTTGGATGCTTAATCTATCCATTATTCTCCAATCATGAGATTTACGGTCATTTTTTATTGCATTCGTCAGGGGATCAAGTTCAATATGTATCCTTTCTTGGTTTTATGGTCTTCAAGGCTGTATTCTGACGATGAATTTGCATATGATATCTCACTGAATTTTGACTGCTAACTGACTTGGTTTTATGGTCTTTGAGCTCACAGTCTCATACATGTGATACCATTGTTGTCACTAAACTTTTTCAGTGTCTAATAGTTGGCTCTCTGTCCAGCACCTCTTTATCATATGGGAAGTGTATGATAGAAAGATATCATAGGCAGAGCAAGACTTCAAGATCAAGCGTGCCATTCTTACTGGCCAGCCACCATTAAGGTCAACAAGAATTGGTCAAGTGCATCAGTGCATGTGCAGGTGAACAAGCCATTTTTATTTTCGAGAGTATGGCTATCTTGATTGCATATCATCTCTTGTCCATATCTTTAAAGTTAAAGGTGTAATTTATGCACAGTGTCTCCATTATCTTTTGTCAGCTACCTTGTGAATTATATATTAGGTTAACTAGAGTAGGTACTATTCATTGCTTCAATTATATTAGTCTAGTACACATGGCACATGTTGAAGATAGAGCATCATGAATAGTGTGTCCATTGCATGTTGTTAGCCGCCTCGTGAATTTTATGTTCAGAGAATGTCATGTGGAGTGGGTACCATTCATTGCTTCAATGGAGAATGCATAGGCACTGGTCACCACTTGGACAATTTCTGATTGTTCCCCTAATCTTGCAGACAAATTCACATGGACTTCATGTTCAAACCTGGATCGCTTCCTCTTCACCCATGATTGGAATTTGGAAATACCATTTTCCTCTTGCCTCCCTCTCTCATCGCATTCTCCCTTTGTTATTCTTGAAACTTTTCTTTTGCAGGATCGATTTGAATAATATACCCATCTTAATTTCCTTTTTAGCTAACAAATTTTAAATCATATAATTCTTAAATCTCAAGAGTTGGGGTGTGAAAATAAACTAGGCATGTAAGGTGCACTCTGACAATTGGATTTAACATGCTTCATGCCGATCTTAAAACTGATGATTAGCATTATTCTGATGATTATTTATTTTTTAACAAACAGAAAGAATTTGTTTTAATTACTGACTTAATTCTTTGACTTTAATTTAATTGTTAGGTAAGAACCAGTTAGGACATGGACCTGGACCTGGATAATTGATATGCATATGAATAATTGTAATATTTGCTAAATATTGATTAAGTTTTGTTTAATTAGGAACTATGCAAATAGATTGACTCGTGACTGATCAATGTAATTGGACACAGAAACTATACAACCAATGAGAACGTGAATCGAAACACATAAATGCTATACATAGTTTCTAGTTATGCAAGGAAATCTAGATACATTGAGATTAACTAAGAAATAGTTGTAGAACTGACATGACACATGACATTGGGGATTGGAAAACACATGACACATGACACATGACACATGACACTTGAGCAATAGTCCAAGAATTGAGATTTTAATTAAATTTGGTACTACACGCAAACCAACTTCAAAGACGTTGCAAGTCTTCTATATGTGCATTTATACAACTTCTATGTATGCAATCTCTTCAATTTTTTTCGTAAATATTCTATGGTGCAAGCATTCTATGATTTAGATTCTTGAAAACTTAATTCCAAACATACATTAATTTAATAAATCAAAAAATATAAAGAATATTACCCTGCTCTAACCGATAACCAACCGACAACCAACCGATACATTTGTGTGTTTAACTGCCAAGCTCATTCACATGAGGGCTGCAGTTTAGTTGTAGCAGCATACTTCACCATTGTAGTTCTCTTACCAGCAAACAAATCTTGGCTATTTAGAATTTTTGCTTTCATTTTTTTGTTGTTCTTGCTATGGTCATGGTTTTCTATATTATGATACTTGCTGCTTTATTTTGGAAATTCTTGAATGTGGATTTAAACTGGCCTTGCTATATGTATGGGAACTAGATTGGTCAAATGTCAAACTTACCATAGTGATATTCTCATTTTTGAGATCCTCTCACATTTTACTTTGCTTTTCCATCCTACAAAGGCTTGACCATGGTAAAGGCACGAGGTTTGAAATGCTCAGCAAAGTCTGACAAGCTCAAATGAAGTCTATCCATTAAACTGGCACCTGATAGTCTGCAAAGGGCATGTAGGTGCACAAGATGGGAAATTTTACATGTGAGTTGGTATGGATCAAAGATATGATGGCAGAGTTTCAATTCATAATTCTTCTACCGATACAGGTATATTATGATAACAAGACAGCCATCTACATTGTGAAGAACACTTTTTTTTACAATTGTACTAAGCATATTGAGGTTGATTATTACCTAGTCCATGAAAAGGTTGTAGATGAAAACGTTATGCAAACTTTTCATATTGCTTCCATGAATCAGTTGGTAAATTTGTTTACTAAACCGTTTGGAGATGTTTGTAGCCAGATTGTTTGTAGCAAGCTGGGCATGTATAACATACACGTGTCAGTTTGAAAGAGAGTGTTAGAATATAATTATGTAGGGTATTTTGTGTAAAACTATGGTATAAGATATTTATACATCATAGAGTATTTAACAGAGAAAGATTGACTTAGCTCTAATCTTTACACTAAAATACCCAATTTCTGATATTAATACAAAGAAAAGATAAGAGAACCCTACTTAGTTTGACCAATTAACCAGTAACTTGATTCACACTTTTTTGCATAATTCAATTATAATTCGCTAATAATATGTTTATTATTCTTGTTTTTAGCCAATCGAACCAATTAGTAATTTCCTGAATAATTTGTGAATTATCTGCATTTTTTGAATAATTACAAATTATTCGCGTTCATGTTTTTAGCTAGCCAAACAAATCAGCAAATTATTCACGATTTGTGTGTTAAAAGTTGTGTATTATTTACGAATTAAACAGCCTGGAAATTTTACAAATCAATAATTTATCCTACTCAATGAACAACTTCTACACCACTATGCTAGAGTGGTTACTATTTCTATGGTTCACATGTATTCCATTCTTGGATAATTTTCATGGGAGAGAGATCTAAAATATGAACCATTCATTCAATTTGCAAATAACAATTCCATGAGAAACCTCTACATAATTGGTCTTTCCCTTTTTCTTGGGATATCTGTGGCTCAATATTTCAAGGAATTCACTGTCTCAGCTGGCCATGGACCTGTGAAAACAAATGCTGGATGGGTAAGTGACATATATTTAGCATATCAATGTTAAAATATTTCTCCCAATTTTCCTTTTTTAAAAGAAACTTTCGTTTCTAAGTGATCAAAAGGGAATTTTTTTCTATCAGAAATAGAGAAATAAAAAAAATAATTACAGTGGAAAGGATTCTTTTTCTTTTTTTAATGGAACATGCAACTATACTTTCGCTCCTAAAAGAAAATAATAATGAATTGAAAAATTGAAGAAAGTAAAGCATACTAAAGAAAGTACATATGTAATTCTGTTTTAATGGTGGATTCTTCAGTCTTCAGAAGCTGAATCCTCGGTGTGGATTTGAAGTGATATAAAAAGGAACTAAAAGTTTATATGATCATTTCTCAATTTATCACTCTCCAGCTTTCATCTTAATGGGTTAATACAATGATATACAGTTATGCTAATGAACAACACTGAAAAGAATTTTGTTTCTAAATTTTCTTTTTATTGATCTTTATTATTATTAACAAATTGAGATTTAACTTGGTGACGATCAAAAATGCTTTTGTGTAATATTATTTTTATTGATTTGTATTTACTTGAAATGGTATTGCAGGGATCAAAACCTTCACTTTGTGGAATCTCCTGTGCTTGCTCCACCAGAGGTGCAGATTGATTTTGATGTATAGAGACAATAAGTGGATATATAAAAATTGCTGAGTACTCCTGGCGAGCCTTCGGGTCCGTGCTCCCACGCCAGAAAGCTCATCCAGCCATCCGAAAAGGGGGAAATGCATTAGGGAGTTGTTTTAGAATCAGAAATTGCAGAAGTTGCAATGTAATTGGTCGTGAAATGTATTCTTCGGAGTGATTTAATGGATATTAAATGGATAATGACTGTTAAGTTTTATAAGTGATAATGTTTATTATTTGTATTACAGATCATCTTCCAATATCAATGCACATTGTCTAATTTATGTGATTGTTGAATAAAAGCAATTTAATTTAATTGTTTCTTATAATGATTGTTTCTTGTAATTTAATGTTATTGGTGGTTTATTTAAGAATTTTGAATATTAAATGGATCTGTTTAAATATAAAACGCAGGAAGAAACAATAAAATGAATTGAAACAAGCGATGTCTATCTGTGACCTTTAACAGCGCTTCTTTAGTACAAGCGCTGTTAAAGGCCCACCTTTAATAGCGCTTGCACTAACAAGCGCTGTTAAAGGCCCACTTTTAACAGCGCTTGCACAAACAAGCGCTGTTAAAGGGGGCCTTTAACAGTGCTTGCACAAACAAGCGCTGTTAAAGGCCCCCCTTTAACAGCGCTTGCACAAAGAAGCGCTGTTAAAGGGGGGCCTTTAAAAGCGCTTGCACAAACAAGCGCTGTTAAAGGCACTCATTTAACAGCGCTTGCACAAACAAGCGCTGTTAAAGGCCCCCCTTTAATAACGCTTGCACAAACAAGCGCTGTTAAAGGGGGGGCCTTTAACAGCGCTTGCACAAACAAGCGCTGTTAAAGGCCCCCTTTAATAGCGCTTGTAAAGCGCTATTAAAACCAGCCCCCCTTTAGCAGCGGCGAGATAGACAGCGCTTGTAAAGCGCTATTAAAGACCTTATTTAAGCGCTGTTAAAGGTCCATTTTGTAGTAGTGAGTCTTTCTCTTATTCACACTATGAATATTAATACGGTGGTTGAATTCAAAACATACACACCATTAATTAAAGTACCAAAACCAAGAAATATGTTTTTATTGAAAATATTCGTAACATTGTCTTTTAATACAAAATTGTATATTTTCTTATCCAATAAAGAAATAGATACAATGTTACATATCATGTTTGGTACATAGTAGAAATTACATAAAATCACAATTTTGCTGCTTGGCAATCCAAGGTGAAATTCACCTACAATGATAGCTATAACACTTGATCCACTTCTCACTTATAGAGTCACTTCACCATCTCTTAGCCTCATACTTTTTGTTAGCCACTATAGACAAATACATATGTGAGAACCAATTTTGGTATCCAATAGCCAAGTGGTAGAAGAAATAAAGATTATGTTTTGAACGACATAGACACCTAAAGATGAGGCGATGCCCCTTTTTCTTTAAGGATCGTAAGTAGTCTTTGCACACTACAAGAAACCGTGTTATTAGTGTCAATTTTTTTGCATTTAGCATCAATTATAACCAACACAAACACAAAATTGCATTGGTTGAGGAACCGACACTATCCGAAGTGTCACCGGTGCACTAGGTCGATTACTAACAATCGGGAATACACTAGCATCGGTTTTGAACTGATGCAAGTGTATTAGCATCTGTTATAAACCGACATGAATATGCACATTCAGTTGTATCTCCTTTTGCATTTGTGTCTGTTTTTAACAGACGCTAATACACTCATTAGATTAGCGTCGGTTGTGAACCGACGCTAGTGTGGTATTTGCATCGGTTTATAATCAACGCTATATGCTTATTTAATTGATTTTTTAGTAGTTTTTAATTTATAAATGTATCTTTGGGTAATTATTTGATTACTATAATGATCACAAAATTATTTTTCCACGACAATAACAAAAACCTTAATAACAATTAAATCTCAAATTTTACATTAGATACAACTTTATAAAAAATCCAAGGTACAAAAAAAGATTACAAAAAATATGTCTATACAAACTATAAAAATCCAAAGTAATATATTTTTTGAGAAATCATTTGATTATTATAATGATTAGAAAATTATTTTTCCATGACAATAACAAAAACTTTAATAACAAACAAATCTCAAAATTTACATTAGATATAACATTATAAAAAATCCAAGATACAAAAAAAAGATTACGGAAAATATGTCTATACAAACTATAAAAATCCAAAGTAGTTATAAAAAGGTACGATAGTCTTAACATATCTAGTAATCTAATTAGTAAAATGAACTCCTAATATGTACTCATGTGGCTCCACAAGTTGTGGCTCTTTCTCCTCATGTGACTACACAAGTGGTGCTGGCATATGCTTATGAGACAACCTAAGGTCGTGTTTCAGTCTCATCGATGCACATGCAAATAACAATTATATAAATGCAATGTAAAACTAATTCTATTCATGTTTATGCTACTCATCAATTTTTTTTGAATCTAAACATGATAATTTAATAATGTGAAATATCAATATTACCTTTAAGAATGTGCATCTTCAAGAACTCATCTGACATTTTGCATTCTGATGACCAACATCTTAGAATGTGGATCGATTGTTTTCCTCACTCTCAGTTTTTTGGAGAAGAAAGTGGCGAGTGATTCCCATCAGTTAAAAATTCAATATTTGTTTCTCTGTGAATGAGGAAGAAACTTAGGCGCGTAGAATTATATCAACCCAGTCAAATTACACAAAATTTTTTAAAATGGGTCAGAGAAAAATCATGATTTTAAATATGACCATGTAAAACGTAAATATTTTTTAAAAACAATGATAACATGTAATTAATTTTGCTTATCAACTTCAGCACCAAATAGAAAATATCAAAACAAAGATCAGTTTGATAGCATAATGAAAAATCACAAGTACAGGTATTGTGCCTCCATGTGCAGATTGTTGAATATTGAATCCTCCAATGTGGGTTTGATGATAAAAAAAACATAATCAATTATACTTAATTCCCATGTTTTGTAGAAGAGCATCATCATTATAGACAAAGTCATAACAGATGAAGATGATGACTCAAAGCGTGGCCATCAATTAATGAAGCATGAGAATCATGGAATGATTATAAGGAAGTCAAAGTGTTGAACTCAACAAACTAAAATAGCTATCAAGGAGTGATATCAATGAAGTCAAAGTGTTGGACTTCACAAGCTCAATCGAAGTCTTCAAGGCATTCAGTAGAAAGTGAAGGGGATAAATATGTAATCTTTCTTACTTTACTTCTTAGTTGAATTAGCATGTTTAGCCTTGAATAGACTCGTTAGAATATCACTCATAACACTCACGAATCATGTTAGATCATATATCATTGAGTGTCATATGGTTAGAACTTGCATAAACTCAAAGAAGAGGTTTTCAGCCTTCAACGTGCACTTGGTGCTTAGTCTCCAGACGCCTGGTGCTCATATGCATATAGTTCTCCAAAACCCTATTTAGAACAGACACCTGAAGTTCTAACTCCAGACGTCTGAACAATTCGTCAGACATCTGGATGATGAACATCAGACGTCTATTTAATTCAAGCCGAAAAGACAGTAACTCGTCCCTCTCTGACTGATGAAAAATAGACGCCTGATGTTGTATTACCAGACGTTTGGAACAGTTGACCAGACGTTTAGATGATGAACATCAGACTCCTAGTTAGTCGGACCAATTATTCCCGTAACCATCTTGCCCACTGTTTGTATGATCAGACGTCTGATGGCTTGGTGCCAAACGACTGAACAGTGGACCAGACGTCTGGAAAGTCTTCTTCAGATGTCTGATATATGTCCGTTAGACTACATTTATTGCAAATCAGAACCGTACAACAACCGACTGGTCGTTCTTCATCAGGAGACTGGTGACTAGGATTTCTACCTGTTAATAGCGTTTGAAGCATTAAATGCTTGGCTCTTTGGCTGATTTTGAGTAGATTTCCATGGCTTATAAATAGGGCTTTAATGTCTTGACTTGAGAGGTTAGCTAAGCATCTAAGACTTCATTCAATACACTCTCAAGTGATCCCAAGTCATTAACTTCTCATCAAGAGCATTCAAGAGAATTCAAAGCAAATCAAGCTCAAGCTCTAAAGATCAACTTGTCTCCAAAGCTTTCAAGATTAGCTTCTAGCATTCATTGCTGTAAGGACCATGTCTATGGGGAAAACACTAGAAGGGGGGTTGAATAGTGTTTATGCAAATTTAAAAGGAATTTACACCAAATAAAATGCAATCCAACAAATAGTGCGGAATAGAAAAACGACCCAAAGAGAAACACACGCAAACGCAGAGATGTTTCAAGGGTTCGGATTACCCAAGTCAACTCCCGACTTGTTTTCGGTAATCCTACGTCCCTACCACCTGGATACCACCGGATACTCAAGTTAGAACCCTAACTTGAGGTTTCCTTATAGCCCACTTGTAGCAACCCTACAAGTACAATCGAATACAATCGATGTCCTTGACTCCCACAACCAGGGAGCAAGCAAAACCACTCTCACAACCGAGAGCACAATTCAAATAACGAAAGTTATGAAATATGAAAGCAACACTTACAATCACCTATGCCTTGAAGTAGAACTTGAAGGAGAAGTGTGATGTGTGTTGAAGAACTCTCTTGGAAGAGAGGAGAAAGCTCTTTCTCTTGACTGCACAAATTGCCTAGAAGATCAATCTTTGGTTCTAGGTTGGAGAGCAAGAGAACAAGATTTGGAAATACTTTGGGCTTTGGATTTGAGAGCTTTGATCTTTGGAAATGAAAGCTTGAAGGATTTTGCAATGAATGAGTAGTCTTTCAATGAAACAGTAGAAGCTCTATTTATAGCTTTCTCAAATCCACAAAACAGTTTAGGCAAAAACCCAATCGAAATCTGTGAGAAAAATCTCAACGGATATAATCTGAACTCGCGACAGTCGACTGTTGAACAATCCACAGTCGACTGTTGCACAGTCAGCAAGGGTAGGTGAGCATTCATAACGGTAACTTACCACGTGGACAGTCGACTGATGAAGCAAAGACAGTCGTCTGTTAAACCAACAGGCGACTGTACATTCTTCGACAGGCGACTGGCCGAGAGAAGAGTTAGTTAAATAAAATACTGGAAATCTCACAAGATACAGGACAGACGACTGATGCAAGGAACACAGTCGACTGTTAAACAGAACAGGTGACTATATATCCTTAAACAGACGACTGTCAAAGTCAAGAGAAAATTCCAGAGAGCTGAGTCAACGAAATGACTTACAGACAGGCGACTGTTGCAGCATAGACAGTCGACTGATCTAATATACAGTCAACTGTATATACAGCATAAGTCGACTGGCCGTAGAAATCAGATCAAACAGAGTTTGGGCAAGGATAGACAGGCGACTAATTTACAATACACAGTCGACTGTCACTAGGACAGGCACCTGTGAATCGTTCAACAGTAGCCTGTGCGAAATAATCAGAGAAGGCCCAAAACTATATTGTAATAGTCTCTGCATAACAGGCGACTGTAGAACAAAACACAGTCGACTGTTTTTGGCACAGGCGACTGTAAACTGTTAAACAGTCGGCTGTTATAAACAATCCTAGCACAAACAAAAGAGAATTGAATTATGATCAAAGGACAAAGGTCTAAAGATGTCCTATGACAGAATGTAGATGTGTGTGAGTGCTCCATCAAAGTTCTACTTCTAAGCTACATACTAGAAGAGATAAAAGAAAAATTACATTGACGAATAATCTCTTCTTTCCATCGTATGAGCTTGAAGTCTTTACGGAGCTTTAATCATCAATCTACGATCATCCAATTCATGTCATTTGCCTTCAATGACGTTTGTGAGTCATCCATTGCTAATTGATCTTCATAATAAGCTTAGGCAATGGATTAACTGCAAAATAGGGGATTAGTCACAAGTATTTATGTTTGCTCATCATTAACACCAAGTAGGGAGACGTCCAATACTCAATATTCTCCCCATTTTTGATGATGACAAACAAACATAAACAAAAAGATAAATAATTGTGCGTAATGAAAACTTACTCCCCCTACATAGATGCCAATCAAGTTAGTCAACAAATATTAGAGCATCTACATAACAATTGAAGCAAATGAGTGAGATATGAATGAATTCACTTCAAGAAATCTAGGAAATAAAATACCTATTCATTGTAATCTTACTCCCCCTGAATCTAAGGCAACGTAAATCTTAGATTCAAGCGTTAGAACATACTTAGCACATCCATTATGAGTCTTGTATGTTTATTTCTCTCCCCCTATGGCGTTATCCAAAAAGGTGGGAGCAAATAACAACAACAATAATAGTGCTAAATACGAACTAACAACAATCAAGGAGTATAAAGATATATCGAATCAAAAACTCATAAAATCTCATCATATACACATGTGAGTAATGGAATTGAAATCCAATATCAACATTTTAGATATACGAAATGAAAATAATTTCCACAAATTCATCACAACAAAGATAGCATGAATTAACCAATATCAAATTCATATATTGTTTCAAAAGCACATCAAAGAGAGTGAAGCATACATGGAGACAACATATCATACATCACACAGAGAAGATATACAATATAGCATAGTGTGACACAAGAGAAGATGCAACATCATATATATAGATATATAGAAACTGAGTACATCAACGGATGGTCATCTACATGGCCATCCCAAAAAAAGATACATCATCATCAAGCTAAAAAAATACATCATCATGACGACATCGAAGTATAGCACCATACATATATAAAAGAGTCGCAGACAACATCATCCATCATACATCAAAAAATATATCATCACCAAAATAGCATCACTCAAACATCTATCTAAGAGTGAGCGTCTCCAGGGGCTGCAGAAGAGGAAGCAGGCTCTGTAGCAGCAGGAGTATCCTCTAGAGGAGGGTCAGAATGAGCAACAGAAGCAGCAGCAACAATATCCTGAGTAGAAGCAACACCAGGAGGCTCAACGACACCAGTAGGCTGAGGAGGCACATGAAGCTGGGGAACAAACTGTCTCAAATCCTCAGGGTAGGGAATTCCCTGATGGAGGAAAGAGAGAGACAGCAATCTGTAAATACCAGAGACCATCTCCAAAAGAATATCTCGAGACGGTGGAGCAGATGAAGAAGGCAAATCAGCTGGAGGCACAGTGGATGAGGATGGAGCTGAAGTAGACTTCCTCTTCTTTGAGGCAGTCTGCAGAGCCAAAGAAGATTTCGACTTTGCAGAAGCGTCGAGGAGAGGACCAAAGGGCATGGGCTCGTAACGAGTCAAGTCAACACCAAAATAACGGAAGACACGAGTCAGAAGACCACCATAAGGAATGTGAGACGAGGAGGATGTGAACTCAACCTTGTCCATCCTATCAAGGAGGACACCGGCCCAGTTCACGGGCATGCCAGAGAAAATAGCATACATACACTTCAGGATATCCTGAGACGGCTGGTCAGACGATCCATATATCGGCAGGATGTTGGACTTCACCACTAGGTGAACAGCCCAACCTCGTGCAGAGAACATAGATGATCTGACACCTGAATCAAGAGCTAAAGGTACCTCTTGGAAAATATCCCAGAGGACATACTGGTCAAGATCGTCAATCTCAGAGATGCAGATATCAGTGGGAAGGGAACCAACAGAGGGAATCCTAAGAATAGTCCCTAAGAGAGAGGGAGTGATCTGAATGTGGGTTCCCTGAACGATAGTATCGAGGATGTCGGTAGACGAATACTCACCGCGAACGTGGTTCGCATAGAAAAGCTTCACCAGAAATGGATAGGCTCTGGGGGACTCGCTCTGAGAGAAGCGAAAAAGATCGGCCAGGTGAGTAGCGGAAAGAATGTCAGAGAGTCTCTCAGCAGTGAAGGCGGGGAAAGCAATGTACCGCTCCCTAAGAAGGTTGATCCCTAGAAGAGAATGAAATTTTGCCAGACACAGATCGTCTCGGCAAACGGGAACTAGGGGATCAGAGGGGGTACGGCAGGAGTCTCTTCAGAAGAACTTGACACAGAAGGAGACAAATGAGGGTTCTCAGCAACAGGCTCACTGATGTGAACACCAGCAGGCTTGCGCTGACGATGGATCAAAGGCTGAGCATCGCTAGAAGAAGCAGAAGGTGAGTAACCCGACGAAGACGCACGCACGGGTGACTGGGCAGGCTTGGTTCGGGCTTTATAGGGTTTCTTCTTCTTGGTAATAAGTTTCTTGGGTGCCCTAGGTCATTTAGGAGCAGCGATCTTCTCTTTTCCCTTCGGTTTAGGAGCCATGGAAACAAGAGAAGGAGAAACTACAGTAAAGAAAATTCGAATGAATAGGAAGTGAGAGAGGCAAACCAAGTGTAGAAGCAAAGACGATCGCAGAGAAGAAGATCGATGGCAACGGCAGAACGCGATCGACGACGACGAATAGGAGCAGTTCGACGGTTTAAGAAGCGAAATCAAGCGTTTTTGGAGAGAAAAACGAGCGGGAAGTTGAACGGTCGAATCGGAGGAGAGAGAGTCGATGTGGGGAAGTGATCGTGTAAACTCAAATATAAAATTGGGGGAATGAATCTGAGCCGTTGGATCAAGGAATCGACGACTTGGATCAAATCACTTGAACCGACACAGCATAAGACAGTCGACTGATGCACAAATGTCAGTCGACTGGATGAAGTGATAAAAATAAAGCTCAGAGAGATGGGCAGTCGACTAGCAAGTAACATGCAGTCGCATGTCCATGGGACGGTTGACTGACATATACTCAACAATCGGCTGGCCGAGAATTAATACAGTTCACAAAAATAACAGAGAACACTGTAAAAAATTCGACAGAGAGTACAGTCGCCTGATGACTAAAATGCAGTCACCTGTTAAATTAACAGTCGATTGTAAAACAGTCATCAGTCGGCTGTGCGAAAGATACCAATTCTCAGACTGAGGAGATAGAGTAGGGCAGTCGACTGTCGAAGGAAAGACAGTCGTCTGTCCAGGTCCAAAAGTGCACAGTGAGATAGAATTACTGAGAATAAGAACACTCACCCTAGGACCTATACTCTAATCACAAATACATCGTAAAATCATTATGAAAATAATAAATCCATTGAAACACAAATTACTCCAATCAAACTCAAAACTCATGAAATCAAATAAGTCACAATTGCCTTTCTTAAACTTATAAAACAATAAAGCACTTGAAGAAAGACGATCAAAAAGAAATGAGCTCAATAAGGAGTTATAACATGAAAGATTGAGCTTCTAGATTTCAGATTCACCCATAATCCCCAATTCTCCACGCAACCTCACAAATGAGTCTTCTTTAAGAGGTTTAGTGAAGATATCGGCAATTTGTTTTTGGGTTTCAATGTACTCTAAGATGATGTCATTATTAGCTACATGATCATTTATAAAATGGTGTCTCACGTCTATGTGTTTGGTACGGGAGTGGTGTACCGGATTCTTGGAAAGACAAATGGCACTTTGATTATCAACCATGATAGGGCAAGTATCACAATTGACACCATAGTCACTAAGAGTGTGTCTCATCCAAAGAACTTGTGCACATGCAAGACCCGCGTCAATATATTCTGCTTCAGTCGTGGACAAAGACACCGAATTCTGTTTCTTAGAAAACTAAGAAACTAAGGAATTTCCTAAGAAATGGCAAGTGCCACTAGTACTTTTCCTGTCGGACTTGCATCCGGCAAAGTCGGCATCACTATATGAGATTAACTCATATGTGCTAGACTTAGGGTAGAGTAACCCATAATCTAGGGATTGATTGAGATAACGAAATATTCGTTTAACCGCAATCAAGTGTGACTCCTTAGGTCTTGCTTGATATCTAGCAAAGACATACGGAAAACATGATATTGGGCCTACTAGCGGTTAAGTAAAGTAAGCTACCGATCATACCTCGATATAGACAAACGTCTACAACTTTTCCGCTTTCATCCTTGTGTAGATGAGTAGTAGTACTCATGGGAGTCCTTTTGCTCGAAGACGATTCCATCCCGAATCGCTTAATAAGATCCCCTGTGTACTTTGTCTGATGTATGAACGTGCCATTCTCCATTTGTCGAATTTGAAATCCAAGGAAGTAGGTGAGCTCTCCCATGTGGCTCATCTCAAACTCATCCTTCATAGACTTGGAAAATTCTTGACAAAGATTAAAATTAGTAGAACCAAAAATAATATCGTCTACATAAACTTGAATCAAAAGAATGTCATTTTCATAATCTTTAATGAAGAGTGTAGAATCAACTTCTCCCATTTTAAAACCTAAATTCAAAAGAAAGGTCTTAAGACGATCATACCAAGCTCTAGGAGCTTGTCTCAATCCATACAACGCTTTCTTAAGTTTGAAAACATGGCTTGGAAATTTTTCATGAATAAAACCGGGAGGTTGAGAAACATAGACTTCTTCATTGACAAACCCATTTAAAAAAGCATTTTTAACATCCATTTGAAATAATTTAAAATTCTTATGGGATGCAAAAGATAAAAGCAACCTAATAGCTTCTAATCTAGCTACGGGGGCAAAAGATTCTTCGAAATCAATACCTTCCTCTTGCCGGTAGCCTTGAGCTACTAACCTTGCTTTGTTCCGTGTGATTACCTCGTTTTCATTCGTCTTGTTCTTGAAGATCCATTTGGTCCCAATCACTTGGTGACCACTTGGAAGAGGTACAAGTTCCCAAACTTCGTTTCTCTCGAATTGCATTAATTCTTCTTCCATTGCCAATATCCAAGAGCTATCCTCACAAGCTTCTTGGATGTTCTTTGGCTCAATGGTAGAGACAAATGCGCAATGAGAGAATTCTTCAATTCTTGATCTCGTTCGAACACCCACACCAATATCTTCAATAATTTGGTTATGGTGATGGTTGCAAACGGTCGGATACGCTTTGGGTATACCTGGATCACTAGGAACAACTTCAACAACTTCGTTAGAAGTGTTAGTCTCAACAATAGTGTCATTAATCTTAACAATATTAAGAGAATCACAAAGAATCTCTACATTATCATCATCAACATGAGGAAAATCAAAATCTTCATAAAACGATACGTGAATTGATTCCTCAATCGTTGAAGAAGTTTTGTTGTATATCCGGTAGGCTTTGCTACGTGTTGAATATCCAACAAAAATTCCTTCATTGGATCTTGGCTCGAATTTGTCTAAATTACCAAAGGTGTGTTGAGTATTGGACTCCCCGGATTTGGTTTTGGATGATGAGCAAACATAAATATATCATGAACTAACATTTTGTGAGTGCAGTTATGGAGATCGTCGTCAAATTCACGAGAACACTCAAAGCGACGTCTCAAGACTTCTCAAAGCGCGTGATCGCATGGATAAAGCTTCGTTGAAGCTGTTGTACCTTCTCTGAAGTCGAGAATGAAGATTGAAGCTTTGAAGACGGATCGTTGAGGTTTATTTCATAGTCTTTTAGCTTCGATTTATAGAATGTTAAGCCTTGAGTAATTCTTACATTTCTATGTTCATAACGCTCATATCTTAGCTCTAGGATCTTAGTACAAGTCCATTCTAACTTCCTCGAAGCATCGCGCTTCGATTCGGACTTGTTTGTGCATGTTAGTTGGTACAAGAAGAAGTACTGACCGACTAGATGGTGATCTAGTCGGTCAGCAACTCTTCTTGGACCGACTAGTTTGATTCCTTAATTTCTTGGACTTTACTGTTTACAGTTAGTCGGTCTACGTTGACTCACCGACCGACTAGTTTGTGAACTAGTCGGTCAGTGATGCTTCTTTGACCGACTAGCTGGACTTTACTGTACATGCCAATTTTCTCCTGAGCTACTGTTTATCGTTAGTCGGTCTAAGAACGTTTGGTGACCGACTAGTTGACAATCTAGTCGGTCAACTTTTGTTCTTGGACCGACTAAGTCAATTTGTATTCAGACTATTTCACTTTGCCTCTTAGTCGGTCTACGTTCACTGACTGACCGACTAGTTGTGAAACTAGTCGGTCAGAATGTCTTCTTGGACCGACTAGATTTCTAGGTCTGAAATTCAATCTGTTCACTGTTCACCTCTTAGTGGGTTCATGTTGTCTCACCGACCGACTAGTTGATGAACTAGTCGGTCAGTGGTTGTTCTTTGACCGACTAGTCTGCTTCAGATTTAGATCCGTTGGAGTTTTGAAAGCGACGTTTCTCTCTCTATTTTCCCTTGATCCTTTAAATACCTGGAGGGGTTATTTCATAGGATCCAAGGCTGCTATTTCCAGAGTTCTATTGATTCAAAGAGAAGCTTTCAACTCTCATCTTCAATCTCTCCCATTATCAAGAATCTCTCCCTCACTCTCATTCCTCTAGAGAGATTCATTGGTTGTGAGCCTTCCAAGCCAAGGGCTTGATTCTAGGTCATCCATCTCATCCCTAGGCTTCCATTTCTGGTCATCTTCTTGAAGCTAGGGTTTGGTGACTCTTCCTCCATCAAAATCCTCTTTGCCCTAATTTGGTAAGAAATCTCAAGGCATAGGTATTTTGTTGGTAAGCATTTCATTTCAGTTATATTTGAATTGTATACTCTCGGTTGTGAGAGGTTTTGCGTGATCCCGGGTTGTGGGAGTCACGGTCATCGATTGTAGGTCGATTGCGCTTATGAGGTTTTCGCAAGTGTTCATATTGGAAATCTTGAGTTAGGGTTTCTAACTCAAGTATCCGGAAGGGATCCGGGTGGTTGGGACGTAGGATCACCGGGAACAAGTCGAGGAGACTTGGGTGGATCCGAACCCATTAAACCATTGTGTTTGCGTTTGCATTATTTCTTGATCGTTGTTATTCCGCATTGTTGTTTGTTAATTGCACGATAATTAGGAATAACTCTCCCTATTATTTAAAAGTACTATTCACCCCCCCTCTAGTACATGTGCAGTAGCTTCCCAGGGCACTACAATTGGTATCAGAGCCAAGTTCAAAGCTACACATAGCCAAAGTTCAAAGCTATGACGAACAACGACTACAACGTCTTCAGGAACCGCGATGGAGCTTCTTCAGTTATGGAAGGACTATCCTCAGTCAGGCCTCCACACTTCAACGGTACCAACTATGGGTACTGGAAATGCCGGATGCAAATTTTCCTCCGGAGCGCTTCACTATGGAGAGCCACCATGACGGAGTATGTCGAGCCTTCCGAAGAAGATTTCGCGAAGTGGACTCCCGCGGAGGTCGCCGCGGAAGTAGCCAATGCCAAGGCAATGAATGCCTTGAATTGTGCGTTGGAGCCCGAGGACTTCAACAAGATATGCACATGTAAGAGTGCATATCAAATATAGAACCAACTCCTCATATTGCACGAAGGATCGAGTACGGTAAAAGATTCTAAACTCGTCGTTGCTAATAAAGAATTTGAGTTATTTCATATGGAGCAGGGCGAAACCATGAAGGAATATTACGCTCGCTTCGTGGATATATCAAACGACTTGGAAGCTCTTGGGAAGGTCTATACCCAAAAGGAGAAAGTCGCGAAGATTATCGACGGTCTTCCATCATGTTGGGAAAAGCGTACCTTCGCCATCGAGGAAGGTAATGACATGAATAAATATACCGTCGTACAACTAATGGGTATCTTGTTGTCTTACGAGGTACGCAAGGATAGTAAGATCCGAATGAAGGAAAAGATGAAAGCGTACTTGAAGCAAGATGAGCCAAAGAAAAAGGGGATTGCCTTTAAGGCCGCTCCATCTACCGATGATGAAGAATCGGAAGACGAATTGGACATGGAATCCATTGCCCGTATGGCAAGGAAGTTCGATCGATTCCTCCGAGAAGGTATATCTTTGAATAAATCTAAAGTTAGTTCGACTAATGCTTCTACTCCCGTGTGTTATAAATGCAACAAGCCAGGACACATCAAACCGGATTGTCCTCTCTACAAACACAAGGAGAAAGGGAAAGCATCGAAGTACGACAAGTCGAGAAAGTACAAGAAAGGACTTGTTGGCACATTCACTGACTCCGAAGAGGATTCCTCAAGTGGAGAGTCGGATGATGGAAGAGTGGAGAAAGCAAAACTTTGCTTCATGGCTAATGAGGCAAAAGATCGAAAGTCCTCCTTCTATGATAGCGAGGATGAAAGCGAGGATGGTAGCGAGGATGAAAGCGGAGAACCTACTATTGGTGAAATGAGGTTAGCAAACCAAGAAATTTGGTCTAAATTTACTAAATTAGTAGATAGATATAATAAGACCAAAGATGAACTTGTTAGCCTCCAAACCTCTCCTAAGTCTACCATCACCAACAATGACACCATTGTTGAGACACTCGCCAATGAGAAAGCAAGTTTGCTTACTCATAATGGCTTGTTGAGAAATGAGGTGAAGTCCCTCAAATCTCAACTTGAGCATGTTCTTGTTGAGGATTCGGATGAACATGTGATAGCGGATTTGACGTCTCAAAACTCAACTTTGAGTATTGAGAATAAGAATCTCAAATCACGTGTTTATGCACTCACATCGCAAGTATCCACTTTGGATGCTTCTTTGCATTCTCTCAAAGAGAAGTATGAGTGCACGTTAGGCCGTATCAATGATTTCAAAAAAGGTAAGGGCCATTTGGATAATATCCTAAATGACTTACTTCCGGCCAAACACCACATTGGCTTGGGGTATAAGATGGGAGACTCATCCAAATCGCCTACCACCTTTGTTAGGCCGACATCCGATGCCTCGACGAGTGGGAGCAAACACCCCATTGGTAGTTCTCCTACCAATAGTGCTTCCACTTCGTACACACCCCCGATTGGAAAGAAACCCACTTTGGGTAGACCTCCAAAGAGGGGTCATGCATTTTTGTACTCACATGCTATGCCACGTAGGAACACACATCCTACTCCACCGGTGCATGCAAATGTTAATGATGATTTTTATACTCCGCACCCACGAGCACGTGCACGTAATCATGTTCATGCACATCCTAATGCTTATGTTCAAACATCTCATCAACATGTGCATGCCTACTCTCATAATCATCCTCATGCATACACACCTCATGCTTATCCACGTATGTATGCTACACCACATCATGGATCTCATGCTCATCATAATGCTATTGCTAGATCTCATGCTCCTAGGCCACATGCACCACATAGAAATCAAACTTTTGTGCATGCAACCACTAGGAAGAGGATTCCCAAAATGTACACTATTTGGGGTCCCAAGAACACTAGCGATGATGCCATGAATGTTTATGTGCAATCCTATATCAATGATGTTATTTTGAATGATGATTATGTTGGAAAGTCAAGTTCCTCTTGGACTTGGTTTCCGAAGGGTTAGTTCCTTTAACTCTTCAATGCTTGGTACCATGAGTTTATGATCATGTTATGGGTACCAAGGCATTTGTTTATAAATTTGATTTTGATTACATTAACTCATGGGTTACAATTATTTTAATTTCGTATTTCAAATTTGTTGTCTAACCCATTGGATCCAAAAGGGTTTTTGGATACCAAAATGAAGTTTTCTAGGTTCAATCCACCGTGGGATACCAACCCTACCAACTCCTCGATTTGCGAAGACTTTCATTCAAACGGAGTTGATGGTGCTTAGGTAATGCACCAATGTAGGGGGAGCTTAATGTTGTAAGTATAATATTACATTTGGTATCCATGAGGGTTGAATGCATGCTTGGTTAAAATCTATTTCTTTACATTGGTATCATTTTGTTTCTCCTAGCATGATAGAAGTGTGAATGCCATAAATGCTTTGAAATTCTTATCTATTTTTGGCATGACATATTTTAAAAGTTATTATGATGATTTTCGTATTACTTTTATCACCTTGTCACTTCTCATCGCACACTTCACTTAGTTTTGATGTGCTTTTACTTTATGTTCATTTTCGATCGATATTGTGACATTTGATATTCTATGATGTGCACCACTCTTCTGATGGTTCATTCCTTTGTGCACATTTTATGTATGTCTCTGATATTGATTTCGTCTCTCGACGATTTATTTTGATTCAATAGCTTTAGTTGTATGAAAACATAGAATTGTTTTCCATGCACTAAAATAGCTATAAATGTTGATATTGGAGAGTAAATTCATTTCATCAATAAGTGAATTTACATTTGATATTTTGATGATTTAAGTTTTCGATTTTCGACTATGGTCTCATTGACACGCTTTGATTTTATTCGAATTTTATTTTGGTGTCATATGAAACGTGGTCGTATTCTTAGACTCCCATGCTTAATGAATTATTTGGACATGATTTATTGTCATTGGCTTCCTCCCGCTCTTTTTGGATTATGCCAAAGGGGGAGAGATATAATAATGGCATAATAATGGCATGTGCTAAATGATAATTTACCAATTTGATATGTTAGATTCAGGGGGAGTTAAGATATAAAAATGGATTACAAATCCTAAATCTCAAATATTGGATTTGCATTTTTACTTTCCTCGTCTGCTTGATGTATGTGCTTATTATTTCATATGGAACTAATGTGTCATCAATGCAGGGGGAGTAAGTATATTTCATTTAGTTCATTATTTTTGATTATTATTTATGTTGGTTTGTCATCACCAAAAAGGGGGAGAATGTTGAGTATTGGACTCCCCGGATTTGGTTTTGGATGATGAGCAAACATAAATATATCATGAACTAACATTTTGTGAGTGCAGTTATGGAGATCGTCGCCAAATTCACGAGAACACTCAAAGCGACGTCTCAAGACTTCTCAAAGCGCGTGATCACATGGATAAAGCTTCGTTGAAGCTGTTGTACCTTCTCTGAAGTCGAGAATGAAGATTGAAGCTTTGAAGACGGATCGTTGAGGTTTATTTCATAGTCTTTTAGCTTCGATTTATAGAATGTTAAGCCTTGAGTAATTCTTACATTTCTATGTTCATAACGCTCATATCTTAGCTCTAGGATCTTAGTACAAGTCCATTCTAACTTCCTCGAAGCATCACGCTTCGATTCGGACTTGTTTGTGCATGTTAGTTGGTACAAGAAGAAGTACTGACCGACTAGATGGTGATCTAGTCGGTCAGTAACTCTTCTTGGACCGACTAGTTTGATTCCTTAATTTCTTGGACTTTACTGTTTACAGTTAGTCGATCTACGTTGACTCACCGACCGACTAGTTTGTGAACTAGTCGGTCAGTGATGCTTCTTTGACCGACTAGCTGGACTTTACTGTACATGCCAATTTTCTCCTGAGCTACTGTTTATCGTTAGTCGGTCTAAGAACGTTTGGTGACCGACTAGTTGACAATCTAGTCGGTCAACTTTTGTTCTTGGACCGACTAAGTCAATTTGTATTCAGACTATTTCACTTTGCCTCTTAGTCGGTCTACGTTCACTGACTGACCGACTAGTTGTGAAACTAGTCGGTCAGAATGTCTTCTTGGACCGACTAGATTTCTAGGTCTGAAATTCAATCTGTTCACTGTTCACCTCTTAGTGGGTTCATGTTGTCTCACCGACCGACTAGTTGATGAACTAGTCGGTCAGTGGTTGTTCTTTGACCGACTAGTCTGCTTCAGATTTAGATCCGTTGGAGTTTTGAAAGCGACGTTTCTCTCTCTATTTTCCCTTGATCCTTTAAATACCTGGAGGGGTTATTTCATAGGATCCAAGGCTGCTATTTCCAGAGTTCTATTGATTCAAAGAGAAGCTTTCAACTCTCATCTTCAATCTCTCCCATTATCAAGAATCTCTCCCTCACTCTCATTCCTCTAGAGAGATTCATTGGTTGTGAGCCTTCCAAGCCAAGGGCTTGATTCTAGGTCATCCATCTCATCCCTAGGCTTCCATTTCTGGTCATCTTCTTGAAGCTAGGGTTTGGTGACTCTTCCTCCATCAAAATCCTCTTTGCCCTAATTTGGTAAGAAATCTCAAGGCATAGGTATTTTGTTGGTAAGCATTTCATTTCAGTTATATTTGAATTGTATACTCTCGGTTGTGAGAGGTTTTGCGTGATCCCGGGTTGTGGGAGTCACGGTCATCGATTGTAGGTCGATTGCGCTTGTGAGGTTTTCGCAAGTGTTCATATTGGAAATCTTGAGTTAGGGTTTCTAACTCAAGTATCCGGAAGGGATCCGGGTGGTTGGGACGTAGGATCACCGGGAACAAGTCGGGGAGACTTGGGTGGATCCGAACCCATTAAACCATTGTGTTTGCGTTTGCATTATTTCTTGATCGTTGTTATTCCGCATTGTTGTTTGTTAATTGCACGATAATTAGGAATAACTCTCCCTATTATTTAAAAGTACTATTCACCCCCCCTCTAGTACATGTGCAGTAGCTTCCCAGGGCACTACAAGGTGTTCTTTATAAAACATTTCGAACCAAAAACACGAAAATATTTCACTTGAGGCTTTTTATCATAAAACAACTCAAAACAAGTTTTGTTTGTTCGGGGTCTCACTAGGATCCTATTGAGCACATAACATGCCGTGTGCACCGCTTCTGCCCAAAATTGTAGTCCTAAATGACTATCATGGAGCATAGTGCGAGCACACTCAATAAGAGTCCTATTCTTTCTTTCTACAACACCATTTTGTGGTGGAGCACAAGGAAAAGAAAAGTTATGAGTTATCCCGGAGTTATCACAAAACTTAGTAAAAGACTCATTCTCAAATTCTCCTCCATGATCACTACGAATAGTGATAATGGTGGATCCTAAAAGATTCTGAATCTTCTTTGCAAATTTGGTAAACTCTTCATGAGCTTCATTCTTATTAGTTAAGAATGAAACCCAAGTAAATCTAGAAAAGTCGTCAACGATAACTAGTCCATAATGAGCATTACCTAAAGAAGCGGTTCTAGTTGGCCCAAATAAATCTAGATGTAGAAGTTCTAGGGGCCTCTTAGAAGTAATCCCTTCTTTAAGCTTAAATGAAGATTTACTTAGTTTACCTCATTGACATGAATTACAAAAGTTTTTCTTATTAAAAGCAATCTTAGGAAAACCTTTGACTAGATCATGCTTAGCTAACTTATATAAGTGCTTGAAGTGAACATGACCAAAACGGCGATGCCATAATAGTTGTTCACTTGTGTTAGCAACTAAGCAATGTTCTACGGTTTTAGGCAAGCTCAAATAATAAATATTTTTACGCCTAATACCGGAAAATAAAACATTTGAATCACAATCAACAATAGTACACAATCCTTCTCCAAAGTTAACCTTGTAACCTTTGTCACAAAGTTGACTAATGGAAATGAGATTGTGACATAAACCACTAACAAGATAAACATTAGTAATTATGTCATGACCGGTTTTTACCGTTACTATTATCTGTATTTATCTAGTGTATTATTTTTCCCCGTATCCATAGCTTAGCGTATTCTGTCCCCGTACTCACTCCAACTTTAAATATTTTTTTCCATATTAATTATTTTTTTGATCATATTTTAAACTACTTAGTTAAATCCTTGATTATATATATATATATATATATATTTAGTATCTCTTACTATATTAATTTAAACTTTCAATTTCAAAATTGAATTTCAAATGATTTAAAAGTCAAATGGAACCTTCCTTTTATAAACCCATTTAAATCAAATTGACTAGCCATTATCTCCCTTGAATTAAACCTATTAAATTACATTCCATTCAAATCCTTCCCTAATTACACCCTAGCGCACGTTTTTTTAACCCACGCACACAACCGTTACGCACACACACACTTAAATTTTATAATAAACCCTAGGCCAACAAACCCACGTGTTGTCTTGGCACAGCCTCACCCTACTCTATTCCTGTGAATTTTTAAAACCCGAACCCTAGCTATTATATAAAGAAACATAAAAACCTAGGCCTAAATGTTCACGTGCTACTCATGTTCCCTTGGGCCTTCACGTGCTGCACTATCCTATTTCCCACACACAACTACTAATACAAAAAAAAAGAAAACCCCAAGGCCTGAGCACTCACGTGCTGATTTCCTCAAGCCCCCATCACAACTTATTCTTTTAATAAGGAAACCTAAGTCTAACGTTATAATACCCTCCCTCACACAATTATTATATATTAACCCAAGGACAACCTAGCTCAGCACCTGATTTTATATAAACTATAGAACTAACCCTAGGCTATTTCAAACCCTAGGAACATTCACGTGCTACACTCTCCTACACTATTTCTATAAATATAAAACCCTAGGGCATTTCCTCATTCTCTCCCTACAATCCCAGCCGCCATGTCTCACGCCCAGCAGGCAAAGCCCGCGGCCCCTTCTTCTTCGCGTGTCCGACCTCCATGCAACGACAACTCGGGGCATCTCCCTCCCTAACCGCCACTCGTCCACGTGAGCTACCAACATCGGCAAACCCCCACGCCAGGCAACCGGAGACACCGCACGGATCCCCCCTCGCCAACACACCTCGCGTGGCCTCCTCTCCCTGCGATATGATCGCGCCCGGGCGTACACCCTAAAGAGCGACCGTGTAGTCTTACCGCAAGCGCACGGTGTAGCGGCGAGCGGGTATCGAACACAGGGAGGACGTATGATAGTGCCTTCTCCGAACAACCTGGCTATGTGGACAGAAAAGTAGGAAATTGCCTTTCGGCGATGTTGTCACAGTCGTCAAACAATGTAAAAAGAGATATAAAATCAAATAAAGACGCCTAGGGAATAGGGAATCCCCGCTACTCACCGTATCTCGTCATTGTGATTCATCGGTTTCACAATTGCTAGGGTAGAATGTCAGGTGAACTAGTTGCAACTGAATGTAAAACCTAGCTCACGCTCTCGCGCTGTTGCCGGTCTATAGCAAACCTAGGCTCGGGCCCAATCTCTTGCAAACCCTAGCCTAGGCAAGCTAACATTAGGATCAACGTCATCGTTCAATCGCATCCCGAGCCCACTCTCGTGCAAACCCGGGCTACGACCTAGGTTGGGATAGTTCCTACCCGTCCAATCTCTTGCAAACGGGTATCGGTATAGAATTGCAACCGAAAATCCTAGTATCGGTCCAATCTCTTGCAAACCGATACTAAGGAAACTCAATTTCAACCCAATTCGGATTTCTAGGGTTTCCTATTGAATTGGGATCCAATCTCTTGCAAATCCCAATCGATATGAACACCTAGCTATCCGTATTTTATCAATCTCAAACTAACCCTAATCAATTCTAGCAATAGTTCTACCAAATCGTCACAAAACGGAAATTGGGCTCGTAGGGTTCATCCCCGCGCCCTAAGACGTTAAAACTACTCACAAATCATATTGCTAATGGAAGAATAATCAATAGAAACAACAATGGAATTCATAGCAATATTCAAAATAGCAATAAAAATAGGATTTTTAATAGAGAGGGAGACAAACCAATGTAGCTTTCCAAGAATCCAACAAAATAACACTTTTCTCTCCTCTCCAATCACAAGAATTAAACTCTAAAAAATCTAATCTAAAAAGGCTGCCAAAAGCAATAGAAAAGCCCCCTAAACTAGGTTAGAATCTGGGGTTAAATACCCCCCAAAACTGCCCAAAAATTCGTGACCAAACTGCCCCTGCGCAGCTCCAAAATCGTGATTTCCGCTACAGGCAGCGCTGCTCACTCGGCCGAGTGACAAAGGTCACTCGGCCGAGTGAGGGACCCTGATGGATTCCAGTAACTCTGGGGTCTTGGGGGTCGTCACATCGGGCGTCACTCGGTCGAGTGAGTTGTCGTCACTCGGCCGATGGGCTATCTTCACTCAGGCGGAAGGCAATTTCCACTCGGCCGAGTCGGGTTTCTGCTGCTCAGACTGACGGATTACAGTAAGTTGGCTCTTTTTGATGGCCGTCGTCTGGGTGCAACTCGGGCGGACGGGATACGTCACTCGGCCGAGTCGGTTTCTGATGCTCGGCCGAGTGCACGCTGATATACTGCTTGGAGCGTGTCCGATCTAGCCGGTCGAGCGGGGTCTCGTTGGTCAGCCGAGTGACCCCTTCACTCGGCCGAGTGAGATACTGAAGATGCCCAAATTGCGTATTTTTGCCTCCTCGTCGCTCCTACGACATTCTTTCTTCTTCCGCTCCTCTCCAATCTCAAAATACCCCTCAGGGAAGTCGTCGGTGACACTCCGGAATGGGTGTATCTCGGAATCACTCCAAATCGCTCCAAATCTCCTGAAATACGACAAAAACAACAAATCGTGAAAAGTATCGCAATGTTGTCGATAAATCGTGAAAAACGTGATTTGAGCGATTCAAATGGCATGCAAACATGCGGGAAAAAGGTGTAAAATATGGAGTGATCAAAATCCCCCAAGCTTACCTCTTACTCGTCCTCGAGGAAGATAAGTAAAAGGCGAACCCGGTGGATTTAGAAAATGAAAACGATGGAAAAACGGAAAACGAAAAAAGAAAGAAGAAAGCGAAGAGGGAAGCTGCTAGATCATTTTTCTCAGGACGTGGGTTTTGCTTACTCATATAGCATGCATCGAATGCAAAACACATGTCAAAGATTTTTATTTCGATATCATAGTATAATGGTGCAAATAGAGATAGAAAACCCAAGAATATCTATATAGCATGAAAAAATGGAATAATTCTAAGATTAACATCGTCTGAATCATTTAAAGCGGTATACAATATCGCAGATCACACACTTTTCAATTGAATGCTTTCTATGAGGAGTATAGAGGATATCACACAATAGAGTAGGAAGAATAGAAAAGCGTGGATTTCATGAAGTGAATGCTAGGCGTAGATTTCTGGATTTCGTGAAGCTAAAACAATCTCACCGAGTATAGAATATTACTTAGCCTAGGTTGTCATGCACCGTCAGGTAGTCACTCTCTCACACATCATTGGATTCTCTCCTCCAAGCTTATCTATAAGCGTGGTGGCATATACAAAACTATACTTACACTCCCCATCTCTATTGATGCTCCAAAAGTAAAAGAAAATAAAAATAAAAACAAAAAGGGGGAAGAAAGAGAGAAGGGGTATGAGATGGGATCGTTTTGAGCTTCCTTTCTCTTTTCTTTTCTATTTTTTTTTCTTTTTTTATAGCAATAATACACAAATGATCCCAAATCAAAAGAGAGAGAAGGATATATAAGAATTTTTCTTTTTCTTTTTGGTTTTGGGAAATTTGGAGCTAGGAATTTAGTAACGGGTGAAATGCCAAATACTAGAATCGCTAAGGGGAGATTCACCAATGATTTAAAATAGAGAATTAATGTTCAAGATATGTGGAGAAAGAAATAAGTATGTCTCTCAGTTCACTCTATAGGACGTGCATGACAACTTCAGCATGGTAATCTAATCTACTCGGTTTCGATCTCAAAAAAAACAAACTAATCCAGATTTATCATAGCTAACATCATTCAATCATCCTGAAGTGAAGTATACAAGTCATGCAAATAGAAGTGATATAGGAAAAAAAAACGGTACTCCAGATATAAGCATTCAATGAGTGAATCTTGGTGGGTTTTCTACGATATCATACATATGAATATTCAGACTCAGCTAATAATAGAATTTCATCCATTTTCATACGGAAAAAGTGTGGTTTACTATCTCTAAATGCAAGGCAGATCATAGCATATGATATCAGAAATAAAAGCTAAGACATGACAAATATAGCATGCCTATAGAGAAAGCTAACTCCACGTCATCATCATCACAGAAAAGTCATCTCTAGCAAAAGATGAAAGAAATAAAGATAAACGAAAATAAAAACTATTTACAATGCGGCACACAAGAAAAATAAGAAAAACGTGATGCATGGTAAAAAAAATGAAAAAGTGATGAAAAAGTGAGTGATAAAGTGGAAAAACGTGGGGAAACTAAAAATAAAGGGTGACAAAAGCAAATAGCGTGAGAACTCACTCCCCCAAGCTAAAGTGCACAGTGTCCTCAATGTGCGACGTGTGGCACACCGAGAGACGTGTAATGGGAGGGGGGTGGGTATGCATGCATGATAAAAAGAAGTAAAAAGAACAAAATGAAAAATATGATGTGAATGTGATGCATGCAAGGACAAGAGTGATCCAGATATGTGTGTGTCACCAAAAATACTCTCCCTCACTCCCGGAAAAAGGATATAGAATCATATGATCAAAAAGTGGACAAAAGTAGTGATGGGAGGGGGGGTCAAAAATATCATCAGGACCAAGCAGAGAATGGGCAGCAAAACGACAAAAAATCGGAGGCATCAAGGGTGTGCCTAAGCTGGTGGTGCTGCGCCATCTCCGTCCTGAGGCGGAGGTGGGGGTGGTGGTGGTGGTGGACGTGGTACAGTCTGCTGGGTGGGTGGTGGTTGTGGCAGTCGCTCGAGGATCTGTGTCAGGCAATAGTGAATGCTGGGAAGTAGCTCGAGGCGCTGCTGCATGGCGGTGACTGTGGAAGACAAAGCCCTAAAATCGCCCCGGAGTCCACTCAACCCCCCCTCAAGAGCGCAAATGCTCTGAACTAAGGCGTCAGGGGGTGGCGGAGCGGAGGGACGGACAGGTCTAGGCTGAGCTGGTCGGGGCTGTCTAATACGGGCGGTGTAGGTGATCAGGACAGCAGGCATGGGTGGTACGGGTGCTGTGCTCACTAGTGGATGCCCAGCCTCAGTGCGAGGTTGGGACACAGGCTGGTGTGAGGTGGAAGCAGCAGCAGAGGGGGTGGAAGGCAAAATCGGTGACGAGGCGGTAAAAGAGGTCAGTGACACAGACGCGAGAACAGACGTCACGACACTCTCAGATAGTACGGCCGTAGTGGAGACAATAGGGTCAACCGCAGAGGCAGTGTGGGGTCCAAAAGACGAAATCCCAGCGGAGATCATACTGGCCATGGTCTCCACGACGGTGGCGAAAGAAGGCTCTCCGCTCTCAACAAAAGTAGGTGGGCGCTCTGGTAGCAGAGAAGTGAGTGGCTCAACTGAAAAGGGCACAGCAGTGGTGGTGGCAGTGGTAGACGTGGTGGTCGTAGGCTCAGCAAGTGTACTCCCGACACTGGCAGAAGTGGGGACAGGAGTGTCGGGAGCGGCAGAAAGTGCAGACGCAGGCTGAGGGAACAAAGGGTCAGGTGGCGGTGCAGGGTGTGCAGGTGGTGCAGGCTCAGCTCCCTCGGCCTCTAGCACGTAGGCGGCGGGGATCAGGAGATCCATTGCCGGAAGCCAGTCGTCGTGTGCTGGTACTAAGTGTGTCCGAGCGGGGCTCGGAAGGATCATGTAGTCAGCACCGTATGGACCGTGCAACCAAACCCAGTGCCGCTGACCGTACAGACGAAGCATCTTCATCCGGGCCATGACGTCTATCGATAATGCAGTGGGGCCCGGGGCTCGTCGCAGGTCAGCCGGAAGGTCCTCGCCGGTCATCAGGGCTAGCAGAGTGATCAGACCGTCGCAACATATCGGGGAGCGAGCGCCCACCGATACGATGATGCGGTCCAAAAACCAGCTAGCGACGTTGATCTCAACGGCGGGGACCAACGTAACTCCATCCCTATCAAGAACTCTGGGGCGAGTCATCGCGTAGAGCATATAGAGCTCAGGCGTCGACATCGTCCCAGGCTCGTACCTCACCAGAAAGGTGGTCGCCATAAGGCGCTATGCTATGCGGAGGCAGGGGTGGACTATGGCCGAGGCCTTGGCCCTACTAGGGTCAAAGGCCGGTGGTAAACCTGTGATCCGGGCCCAGAAGGCGTGTGAATCAAAGGATGGGGGAGGGATGTGTGTGGGGGTGTAGGCTCGGTCGGGTGTGGGGACAGCGGGCCACTGAAAGACTGCTCGAAGCATATCGAGAGTGATCTGACACTCTCGATCCATGAGTCGGAAGGAGCATCCCTCAGCGGTCCGGGCGATCGAGCTGAGGACCTCGAGTGTCGGACGGACGTAGGTGTCCGTCGACACGAAAAGAAAGTCCCGCCAACCCACGTTGTCATACAACGTGAGCATCCCCTCAAGTACCCCTAGGCGGTCTAGGTCAGCAAGGTGTGCGAACCTGGAGGGCACTATCGAGCGCTGGGTGATACGCTCAAAAGCGACGCGATGTGCGTCGTCTCGGAACGTAATACCCAGCGACCCGACGATAGGAGCCGGTGGTGGCAGTGAGTCGACTGGGAGTGGCTGTGTGGGGTGAACGAGGTCTACAGGTTGTGGCTGTGTGGGGTGAAGTGGTGTAGGCAGAGGAGAGTCCTCCATCTCGTGGGAGGGGCCAGGCTCATCCGGCCGCTTCCGCTTGGCGGAAGCTCTCCTAGACCGTGGCCGTGTCCGGGGCGGCATAGGTGCCCCGAGTGCTCACCAAAAACAGAAAAAGTGCGGCGTGCGAAAATAAGTGGAACGAATATACCGGAACACGCCGCGAGAGAAAAATAGTGGATGCGTGCGAAGACGCCGCCTCCACAAAGCCAAAAACGCTCCTTGGAAGCTCCCCTAAGCTCCCCAATATAGCCTGCACATCAAACGAAGATATCAGCGTGTAACATTCAAAATGTATGGGGGTTAGGGGTATAATAGATAAATATTGAAGTTAATTTGATTTAAGGGTTCGATTAGCACATGGATCGTCGAAAAATACAAGAAAAAGGAGAAAATAGGGCGAAATGGGGCTACCGGAGCTCGGCCGGCGGTGAGATCATCGCCGGCGACTCGGGCGGAGGGGCGTCGGCGTCGGCCGGCGGTGGTCGGCCGAGCGCAGCAGGGCGAGGTGCTTCGGGCGAGTGGGGGTCGCAGCGGTTGGGAGTAAAGGGGTGCGGGCTCGGGCGAACGAAGATTGTGACGCTTCGAATTCCGCGCCGAGCCCGCGTCTCTTATAATGGAAAAGTTACGACTCGGCCGAGTGATCGTAACGGAAATATTTTTGAAAATTCCTCCCCGCTTACGACTCGGCCGAGTGGCTTTGCCACCCTCGACCGAGTGGAAAAAAGAAAGTCCATTCGGCCGAGTGGCACAAGCTACTCGGCAGTTCTCGCCCTAGGAGCGTATCAGTTTCACTCGGCCGAGTGAAGATATATACTCGGCCGAGTGGCAATTATACTGAAATCAAGAAAAGAAACAGAGAGTTGGGTACAGCAGACTTCCCTCGTTTGTGCACCGCTCGGGCGGACGAACTTATGTACTCGGCCGAGTGGATATTCTACTCGGCCGAGTGACCCCTGTTTTCTGCTGTTTGGCTCCGTTTGGGCTCTAATCTCTGTTTTTCTTCCTCCAGTTGATTTCTTCCTCCTCCTAAGCATCGAGCGCATTCCTGGAGCGCTCTTTGTCGCCTTGTTCATCCTCCTAATGATAGATATCCCTTTCTCCTCTCCTGTCAAAGAAAAATAGGACCCGTTATCACGAATTTTTCAGGCAAACGACTCAAAACACTAATAATTTCTAAAACAAAAATAAAGAACAAAGTAAAAATAAAGCGATAACCGTCGGGTTGCCTCCCGGCAAGCGCTCGTTTAAGGTCTTGAGCTCGACCCCCTTGGATTTTCAATTTAATGCGGGATATTGGGTGCATATGAGATGCACCCGTCGAATTTACCGGGAAGAACGCTCGGATTTGGATGTTATGGCGGCGTGTTCTTCCTCAGTGCTCCTTAGTCTCGGGTAGTGTTGGGGGGTGGCTCCCCCAAGCTAGTGCTTGCTCCGGGCCTTGGCTTCACCGGAGACACCGATTTCCGTATCGGTGGAGCTTTCTTCGGAGTCCTCATCTTTGAGAGCTTGCAGAGCTCTCGTATTCTTGCGACATCAGCGTCGCCTTCGTCAACTTCCATGGAGAGATCGGGGGAGTGCTTCGTCTTTTCTTCTTGGCCCAATTCTGGGCCTTCTTCGAAGTCATCCTCGAATATTGCGCCGATGGAATGGGGGATCGCCTCTTCAATGACCTCGTCAAGGAGGTCCATATAGTCGAGCTCCTCATGATAAGGCATGTGTTTCATTGCCTTGGGTATATGAAGCTCCACTTCGATGTTGCCGATGTTCAATGTTAGAGTCCCTTCACGTACGTCGACAATGACACCAGCGGTGGCGAGGAATGGGCGTCCAAGTATTAGCGACGTATCGCCCTCCTCCTTGACATCCATGACCACAAAGTCGCATGGCAAACATATGCCTCCCGGGACTTGTAACGGGATGTCCTCTGCGATCCCTACCGGCCTTGTGATCCGACCATCTGCTAGTTGTATCCGCATGTCGGTAGGCTTCAAATCTGTGCCGGTGTTCAGTCTTCGGAACATAGAGAGAGGCATGAGGCTAACACTAGCCCCTAAGTCTACTAACGCCTTTTGTAGAGGGACGCCGCCTAAGGTGTAAGGAATTCGGAAACTCCCCGGATCTTTGAATTTGGTGAGCTCCTTCTCTTTCCTTGTGAACCAAGTCCCCTCCTCAGCGAGCATGATTTTCTCCTTCCTCTTTCTTACCGTAATCAAATCCTTTAAGAACTTGGCGTATGTCGGGATCTCCACGATAGCGTCGAGGAAGGGGATATTGAGGCTTACTCATCTCAAATACTCGAGAAACTTGGCTAGCCGTTTCTCCATCTTTGCTCTAGCTAGCCTCTGAGGGAATGGGATCGGTGGCATAAAATGGTGCTCCTCAATCTGCTGCTCCGCTCTGGACTTTTCTTCCCCTTGCGGCTCTTTCTCTCTCTCAACTTCAATGACCGGCTCGCTTGGCTCTACAATCTCCACCACGGGCTCCTCGGTAGGAATCATGACGGGAGTGGTATTCTTCCCGCCTCTCGTAGTAACTGCAACCACGGCGTTGATATGGCCGGTGTTGCCCCGTGGATTTTGCTCGGGTTGAGCCGGCAACTGTTGATTGTTTCTATTGAGCAACGCAAGTTGCTCCGCAATTTGTCCAACGACAGTTGTAAGAGAGTCTTGGCCCGCCTTCAAGGAAGCATTGATCTTCTTCTGCTCGACCATAAACTCCTCCACCTTAGCTTCAAATTCAGATCGTTGTTGAGCTTATGGAGGGTTTGGATTTCTCCACCCTTGATTGTATCCGGGCGGCCTATAGGGTCCCACTTGTTGCCTTGGTGGGAGATTTTGTTGCGGTGGCCCCCTTGGTGGATAATGTTGTTGTTGTTGTTGTTGTCGAGCTTGATGAGGTAGTTGTTGCGGGGGGTTCAATGCTCCATCATTATTGGCATAGGAGAAACCGGGATGGTTTCTAGTGGCCGGATTGGCCCAATATCCTTGGTTCCCCGCGACGTATTGAACTTGCTCCAAGGTTCCCTCTCCTTGTTCTCCTCCCAAATACATAGCTTGGGATTGGTCTTGCCAATCGCACATTTGACTTGTTGGTGTGGATATGGAAGGGGCTCCTTGGGGCTCCGTAATATATTACTCCAGTCTCTCCACTACCTTGTGGAGAGAATCAAACTTGTTGGCAAGCTCCGCCACGGCCTTGGCCTCATAGATGCTAGATGGCTTCAAGGAGGACGAAGAGTGTCCTCGCTCGTCGCCCCACTATTGATTGTTCGAGGCCATCTCCTCAAGTAAGGCCGTAGCTTCATCGGGAGTCTTCGATAAGATGGCCCCATTTGCCGTGGCATCAATAATCTGCTTGGTCCCCGGTTGGAGACCATTGTAGAAGCTATGGACAAGCTCCCAATCTTCAATGCTATGGTGGGGGCACTGATGCTGCAGGTCTTTGAAGCGCTCACATGCCTCGTAGAGTGTCTCTTGAGGTCCTTGCCTGAAGGACATGAGAGCACTCCTAATCTTCACCGTCTTGGAGGGCGGATAGAACTTGTCGATAAACGCGCTTGCCAACTCATCCCATGTGGTGAATACTCCTTCAGCTTGTGTCCTCAACCAATAAAGAGCTTTATCCTTTAGTGTGAAGGGGAAGAGGCGCAGTCTGATGGCATCTAGGGTGACGCCTGGCATCTGGAAGGTGGCACACTTTGATAGGAAGAGCTGGATGTGGTAGTGGGGATTTTCATGGGGATTCCCATGAAAAGGATCCTGCTGCATAAGGACCACTAATCCGGTCTTCAACTCAAAGTTTTTATCGGCCGCCAACTGCGGCATAGCTATGGACGAGGTAGTGGAGGAAGTCTTAGGCCGGAGCCTATCTCGAATGGAAATAATCCTCGCCATTCTTGCCGCTAACTCTTCAGGCGTCTCCCGAACATTCATAAACCTCCCTTCCGTATCGGGTCTCCTCTCCGCTCTGATTCTCCACAATGTACGCTCGATCTCAGGATCAAACAATATATCTACGGGGTCCGCTGTGGATCTCGTGTACATGCACGGGAAAACAAAGTTTCAAAGAAGTGATTAGCACAATGGAAGGGTTAGATAAAAAATGAAGAAGTAAAACAAAAAGAAAGAAATAGCTAGGGTGGTAGGATCAAACACAATCGCCTCCCCGGCAGCGGCGCCAAAAACTTGATCGCGCCCGGGCGTACACCCTAAAGAGCGACCGTATAGTCTTACCGCAAGCGCACGGTGTAGCGGTGAGCGGGTATCGAACACAGGGAGGACGTATGATAGTGCCTTCTCCGAACAACCTGGCTATGGGGACAGAAAAGTAGGAAATTGCCTTTCGGCGATGTTGTCGCAGCCGTCAAACAATGTAAAAAGAGATATAAAATCAAATAAAGACGCCTAGGGAATAGGGAATTCCCGCTACTCACCGTATCTCGTCATTGTGATTCATCGGTTTCACAATTGCTAGGGTAGAATGTCAGGTGAACTAGTTGCAACTGAATGTAAAACCTAGCTCACGCTCTCGCGTTGTTGCCGGTCTATAGCAAACCTAGGCTCGAGCCCAATCTCTTGCAAACCCTAGCCTAGGCAAGCTAGCATTAGGATCAACGTCATCGTTCAATCGCATCCCGAGCCCACTCTCGTGCAAACCCGGGCTACGACCTAGGTTGGGATAGTTCCTACCCGTCCAATCTCTTGCAAATGGGTATCGGTATAGAATTGCAACCGAAAATCCTAGTATCGGTCCAATCTCTTGCAAACCGATACTAAGGAAACTCAATTTCAACCCAATTCGGATTTCTAGGGTTTCCTATTGAATTGGGATCCAACCTCTTGCAAATCCCAATCGATATGAACACCTAGCTATCCGTATTTTATCAATCCCAAACTAACCCTAATCAATTCTAGCAATAGTTCTGCCAAATCGTCACAAATCGGAAATTGGGCTCGTAGGGTTCATCCCCGCGCCCTAAGACGTTAAAACTACTCACAAATCATATTGATAATGGAAGAATAATCAATAGAAACAACAATGGAATTCATAGCAATATTCAAAATAGCAATAAAAATAGGATTTTTAATAGAGAGGGAGACAAACCAATGTAGCTTTCCAAGAATCCAACAAAATAACACTTTTCTCTCCTCTCCAATCACAAGAATTAAACTCTAAAAATTCTAATCTAAAAAGGCTGCCAAAAGCAATAGAAAAGTCCCCTAAACTAGGTTAGAATCTGGGGTTAAATACCCCCCAAAACTGCCCAAAAATTCGTGACCAAACTGCCCCTGCGCAGCTCCAAAATCGTGATTTCCGCTACAGGCAGCGCTGCTCACTCGGCCGAGTGACAAAGGTCACTAGACCGAGTGAGGGACCCTGACGGATTCCAGTAACTCTGGGGTCTTGGGAGTCGTCACATCGGGCATCACTCGGCCGATGAGTTGTCGTCACTCGGTCGATGGGCTATCTTCACTCGGGCGGACGGCAATTTCCACTCGGCCGAGTCGGGTTTCTGCTGCTCAGACTGACGGATTACAGTAAGTTGGCTCTTTTTGATGGCCGTCGTCTGGGTGCCACTCGGGCGGACGGGATACGTCACTCTGCCGAGTCGGCTTCTGATGCTCGGTCGAGTGCACGCTGATATACTGCTTGGAGCGTGTCCGATCTGGCCGGCCGAGCGGGGTCTCGTTGGTCGGCCGAGTGACCCCTTCACTCGACCGAGCGAGATACTGAAGATGCCCAAATTGCGTATTTTTGCCTCCTCGTCGCTCCTACGACATTCTTTCTTCTTCCGCTCCTCTCCAAACTCAAAATACCCCTCAGGGAAGTCGTCGGTGACACTCCGGAGTGGGTGTATCTTGGAATCACTCCAAATCGCTCCAAATCTCCTGAAATACGACAAAAATAACAAATCGTGAAAAGAATCGCAATGTTGTCGATAAATCGTGGAAAACGTGATTTGAGCGATTCAAATGGCATGCAAACATGCGGGAAAAGGTGTAAAATATGGAGTGATCATGATACAACCCCATCCGACGCAAGCTGCTCCTCCCCTCATCCACGTATGAGGCATCCTCCTTCCCCTCCACACGACGCAAGGCCGAGCTCCCCTCCCTGCTCCTCCGCGCGGAGCCACCACAGACCCGCTGCACAAACCCCCGCCGTCAGCTTTCCTCCTCTTCACGCCAAAATAGCCACGCCCAGGCCCATTGCCTCAGCCTGCAGCCCTTGCTCCGACGTCGCAGCCCCACACGAACCTGTCGACCTCCCAACCTCCCTCCGGCCTTCTTCCCACCCCCACAGCCCGCCGGCGGCCACCATCCACGCACAGGAGCCTCCGACAGCTCGTACACTAGTCCCACCATTCAGATCCAACGTCGACAGCCCCCGGAGCTCGCTGACAGCCGTTGTCCGTCGTTTACTCCCTGCCGCGATGAGTTCGAACCTTGGACGTCGAAGTTTCAGAACCGTACGCGTCGCCGTTGCTATTGTCTTCATCCGATCCCTCGCTGCACTTCATGTCAGTAGATCTACCCCTAAAAACTCTTAACCCACACCGTAAAGTAGAGAACTAAATAAAACCGGGTGATTAGACGTCGTAGGAGTTTGTTGTAAATCTGTCCTGATCGAAAAACATCTATTCTGATTTCATGTTTTGTCAAACCAGCGAACCGTCTCCTCCGTAGCGTAGTATTCGTCAAGACGTTTCCAACGACACCAAGAACGTCAAAAACAGGCAAGTATATGATTTGGTATGATTTTTAGAAGTTTCGGCGCTTTACGCCGCCTTCATGTATTGCTGGATAACTTAAAATTTTGACGTGAAATGACGTAAGAACGTGACACCATAATGACCAGGACGAAATTTGGGATCCAACGGTATATCATATGATATACCTTAATTTTAATCAATTATGAGAAAAAAATACTTTCTGTAGCAAGTCCAATGAAAACTTGTGCTCGTCGTCATTTTGTGATCGCTAATAAAACTGTTTAACCCTCTCTTGCTGTGTGGAACTGTCACAATTGTGTACTGATATTAATAGCAATGAAATTCAGTGAGTCTTGACATGCCTAACAAATATGGACATCGTGAAAATCGTGCGCCTCGAAGGCGGCATCGTGATATCGTGATGTCGTGTGAGTCGACTAGGCCGGCTCGTGTTCCGGTAAACTTTTGGGTGGGTTTAGGGTTGAGCGGCCACTGAGCATATGAAGGATACTCTCCTCAAGAGCACCACCCGCATGCAGTGGGTTAGCGTCAATCTCGGTAAACCCCCGTGAGAGGAACGACCTTCTCATCACGACCTAAAGGCGAGAACCCTAGATTAGATGTGAACTCTTGACATGGAAATTGCAACGCTAACTTGGTCATCTTGGAATTCGACATGCTAATGAACTCGGAGAAATCTTTACTTTAATCTTGTAACCGTCTAGAACTGCATGTTAGGGACGTTCATTTCTGTTTCTATAAATTGTTAAATGTTAAATTGCTGCAAGTCGTTTCTTTATAATATTTAAAATGCTTTCTTAAAATCATATCTGTCATATATCTTGTTTTGGGATGCTAACTCTTTCTTGCAGACCCCTAGCTGACATACATTCATGTTTTTGGATGTATGTCAGGTTCAGAGCTTGTGTATACCAGGAGGACCCGTACGAGACGCTAGATTTGGAGAGTCAGGAGTTCGCACCTGACGCAGTGCCTCATCCAGTAGAGGATTAGTGGACCCCCGCACTTTACTGCTTTCTTAGTTTCCTTTTCAGACGTTGTAGTTGTTTTCATGTACGTTCCATTTTCTGGTTGCTACTTTAGCCCAGCTGTGGCTTGTTTAATTTCGTGTACGAACCTTAAACTCTGGATGTGGCTTTATTTTCTGAAGTGTTTCTGATTGTTTTGATTAGCAATTGCAAGAACCTCATCTGTGTTTTTATCACAGACGCTTATTGAACTCGACTTCACCGCTCCAGTTCAAGCGGACCGCGTAACGCTTCGCTTCCGGTGTCTTTTGGGAAGCGGGGCGTTACATGTTTTAATGGTGGCCCATGCAGGTCCTGCAACTGCAAAATTCAGAACAATGAGAACACTTTTCATTAGCCAAAACATCCAGAATTATTTCGTACGCAAAATTACTCGAATACTTGTCTCAGCGATAGAAACCCAATATCAGGATAATAGGAAGAGCTAGTTAGACGCTCGTGCTCGTTAGTTAGACACCCTTGCCACGACTTAGTATTACCATCTTGGGAGCCACCCTAGCAATTTGCATTCAGATCTGACCATATTAGACTTTCGAGTTTCGTTAATCATTCGCTTAGGTTTATCGAATATAGGGCCCAACCGGACGTAGCGATCGTCCCCATGCAAGTCGAACCTGAGACGCCTGCAATGAGTAGACTTTGAAGCGTAGGATATTCCAAATCTATAGATAAGATCCCGATCTCGATCCCCAACGAACCCTTACCATGACTTCCTTATCGCAGTCTAGTTTGTTGAGGAACCTTAGTGCTGAACCTTAGTCGCCCCAATGATCATGTTTCCCCTGATTTTATTTTTTCTAATCCCTACACTTACATGTTAATCAACGATCGTAGGAAGCCATCAAAGCGTATTCACGGAGTTACTTCTTAGTCGTACTTACGTTTCAACCGTCGAACCTATTCCTTGTCCTCGATCCACTTAAACTCTTCGGGTCTGCCATCTTTAACCTTGAACCTTCCTATTGCAGATCCAGGGTCTTCTAAAAAGTATCTTCGATTTTTGTTTTATTGAATTCTTCGCTAAGTTTAAAATCCTTTCGAAAACTTTATACTTAGATTTTGTACGCTTCAGTCGACTTAAACCCAACCTTGATTATGAAACTCTTCTCACGCGATCTTTAGTTACTATCTTATAGCAATTTCCTACCATACACCTTCCACACTTATACTTCACATAGCCTTATATAGCTACTCTATTTTCCTCATGTAATGAACTCTTTTTTACGTTATTTCTATTTCGTTAGCTCAAAATATTATCCCCTTTTCTTACCAACATATTTCAAAAACAGTCATTCCTATATACGTTTAAAGATACCTTTCTAAGTTAAATAGAACTTCAAAAATCTTGTGTGTCAGTTTCAAAATCATTGTCTTCACATTTTTTTTAAAAAAAAATTCTATTTTACAAACCTATTTCCGTTTACAAAACAAATACTACGACACTATGCATATATTACTCTTCACCTATTATTTGACTGATCACATTTTATGTCTCTACTCCTACCGTATGCTCATTATTTTACGTAAGTTATGACGATATTGTTTTTCTTATACACATCTTTATCTTCTCACTTCTGTTCATAAATATTTTATCGCGCCCAACTGACTATCCTCATATCCATCTCACATTCGGAACCGTCCATCACAACATTAACTTGTTGCCTCCTTCAACTCTGAATCCTACCCTATTACTTAGTTACCACATTAGTGCTTATCTTTCCTTATGTCAGCTTTAGTTTAAGTATAGTGGAACCATTAGCTTGATTGTGGTGTTGTGGTGCATGTATATAGATAGTGAGTGTGGACCCGCGTATGCTAATCTCTATATACCACCCATGTATCAGTGTGCTTACCATGAGTATATTAGTATAGTGTGATTATCTGTTGCGGCATATGTGCATGTATGAACGGTAATTTGTGATATATATGTATATAGTCGAGTGTAGAATAGTAAGTGTTATATTTATACTTATGCGAGTGATTGGCTATATCACTATAAGAATATCTGAGCGTATTAGATTTAGTATTGGTTAGTTACGAGGAGTATAGATATCTTAGTTGTACTTGTTAATGGTTGTAATTGTATGCTAGTACAGTGATGTACATGTTAGGTGTAATGATAATAAGTGTATGTATAGTTGTGTGTGCAGATTTATTGTGTGATTTATATGTCAGAATGTCTGGCGTGTACTCGTGCGTGTATATGTATGTGGTTAGTTATAGGTGTGTGTATAAATATATATTGTATGAACAAGTGTGTTTTATATATAGTAGAATTGTTATAATTACCCCTACGGGATGATGTATGAACATGTGTATACCAGGAAATATGTATAGTCGAATGTCGTGACTACGTATATGGACGTATGTAATAGTATACTAGCCCTATGTAAATTACCATGGTTGTGTATACAGGTGCGTATATATGTGCTCTACATAAATACGAGGTAGGCGTGTAGTAGTATGAGTATGTATATGTAAGTAAAATGTACGTATGTATATGTATTTGAAAGTGTATGATGCATGAGTATGAGTATGCATGTGGATGTATATTGTTTCATTATGATGTATGTATGACTGGGATATAATGACCTTAGTGTCTAAGTCCGGGCACCCCTATGTCGGCATATTTAAGGAAGTTGAAGACGGACTTGATCTTAAGGTGGGTATATTACGTTGACCCTAACGCTATGAGTAAGGCTTATAAAATCCGTGTATGGTGTAAGGTATTACATGCATGTATATACGTATAGTGATATGTATTATTACGTGTATATAGTAATATACGGTATGTAAAAGTGATCGTATGATTGAAATGTTAATTGACAAAGAATGATTGTATTTGTGTGTTAGTGGTATGTTTAAGTGACATGTGATACTATATCATTATAGATTGTGAGTGTATAAGATATGATAACACTTTGTGTATTAGTAATAGTGTGAGTGTGCAAGGTGTTGGCACACTTACAGCTAGTAAATTAATGTGGTCGTGTAGTAAGTGTTACTAATTGCCCGAGTATAATAATGGTTGGATTGTACTTATAGGATGGTATTATATTAAACACGCTAGCTTAATACGTAATTAGTGATGTGTGTATGTACATTATTACTGCTATTAGCGTGGACGTTGATTAGTATGATCAGTGGTATTACTATTGGTATAGGTATTAGTGTTAGAAATACTATTAGGATATGGCATGATGGTTATTTATGGTGTGTACGTATTAGAAGAGAGATGCGAGCGTTACCCTTACGTTTTCCCGGTGTCTTAGCCGATAAGATTCCGAGGGCGTAATCGTTTTAAGGTGGGTAGGATGTAACGACCGGTTTTTACCGTTACTATTATCTGTATTTATCTAGAGTATTATTTTTCCACGTATCCGTAGCTTAGCATATTCTGTCCCCGTACTCACTCCAACTTTAAATATTTTTTCCATATTAATTATTTTTTTGATCATATTTTAAACTACTTAGTTAAATCCTTGATTATTATTATATATATATATATATATTTAGTAACTCTTACTATATTAATTTAAACTTTCAATTTCAAAATTGAATTTCAAATGATTTAAAAGTCAAATGGAACCTTCCTTTTATAAACCCATTTAAATCAAATTGAGTAGCCATTATCTCCCTTAAATTAAACCTATTAAATTACATTCCATTTCAAATCCTTCCCTAATTACACCCTGGCCCACGTTTTTTTAACCCACGCACACAACCATTACGCACACACACACTTAAATTTTATAATAAACCCTAGGCCAACAAACCCACGTGTTGTCTTGGCACAGCCTCACCCTACTCTATTCCTATGTATTTTTAAAACCCGAACCCTAGCTATTATATAAAGAAACATAAAAACCTAGGCCTAGATGTTCATGTGCTACTCATGTTCCCCTTGGCCTTCACGTGTTGCACTATCCTATTTCCCACACACAACAACTAATACACAAAAAAAAGAAAACCCCAAGGCCTGAGCACTCACGTGCTGATTTCCTCAAGCCCCCATCACAACTTATTCTTTTAATAAGGAAACCTAAGTCTAACGTTATATTACCCTCCCTCACACAATTATTATATATTAACCCAAGGACAACCTAGCTCAGCACCCGATTTTATATAAACTATAGAACTAACCCTAGGCTATTTCAAACCCTAGGAACATTCACGTGCTGCACTCTCCTACACTATTTCTATAAATATAAAACCCTAGGGCATTTTCTCATTCTCTCCCTACAATCCCAGCCGCCATGTCTCTTCTTCCTCCACACGTAGAACAGCCCACGCCCAGCAGGCAAAGCCCGCGGCCCCTTCTTCTTCGTGTGTCCGACCTCCATGCAACGACAGCTCGGGGCATCTCCCTCCCTAACCGCCACTCGTCCACGTGAGCTCCCAACATCGGCAAACCCCCACGCCAGGCAACTGGAGACACCGCACGGATCCCCCCTCACCAACACACCTCGCGTGGCCTCCTCTCCCTGCGATACAGCCCCATCTGACGCAAGCTGCTCCTCCCCTCAGCCACGCACGAGGCGTCCTCCTTCCCCTCCACACGACGCAAGGCCGAGCTCCCCTCCCTACTCCTCCGCGCGGAGCCACCACAGACCCGCCGCACAAACCCCCGCCGTCAGCTTTCCTCCTCTTCACGCCAAAATAGCCACGCCCAGGCCCATTGCCTCAGCCTGTAGCCCTTGCTCCGATGTCGCAGCCCCACACGAACCCGTCGACCTCCCAATCTCCCTCCGGCCTTCTTCCCACCCCACAGCCCGCCGGCGTCCACCATCTACGCACAGGAGCCTCTGACAGCCCGTACACTAGTCCCACTGTTCAGATCCAATGTCGACAGCCCCCAGAGCTCGCTGACAGCCGTTGTCCGTCGTTTACTCGCTGCCGCGACGAGTTCGAACCTTGGACGTCGAAGTTTCAGAACCGTACGCATCGCCGTTGCCGTTGTCGTCATCCGATCCCTCGCTGCACTTCAGGTCAGTAGATCTACCCCTAAAAACTCTTAACCCACACCGTAAAGTAGAGAACTTAATAAAACCGGGTGATTAGACGTCGTAGGAGTTTGTTGTAAATCTGTCCTGATTGAAAAACATCTATTCTGATTTCATGTTTTGTCAAACCAGCGAACCGTCTCCTCCGTAGCGTAGTATTCGTCAAGACGTTTCCAACGACACCAAGAACGTCAAAAACAGGCAAGTATATGATTTGATATGATTTTTATAAGTTTCGGCGCTTTTACGCCGCCTTCATGTATTGCTAGATAACTTAAAAATTTGACGTGAAATGACATAAGAACGTGACACCATAATGACCAGGACGACATTTGGGATCCAACGGTATATCATATGATATACCTTAATTTTAATCAATTATGAGAAAAAAATACTTTCTGTAGCAAGTCCAATGAAAACTTGTGCTCGTCGTCATTTTGTGATCGCTAATAAAACTGTTTAACCCTCTCTTGCTGTGTGGAACTGTCACAATTGTGTACTGATATTAATAGCAATGAAATTCAGTGAGTCTTGACATGCCTAACAAATATGGACATCGTAAAAATCGTGCGCCTCGAAGGCGGCATCGTGATATCGTGATGTCGTGTGAGTCGACTAGGCCAGCTCGTGTTCCGGCAAACTTTTGGGTGGGGTTAGGGTTGAGCGGCCACTGGGCGTATGAAGGGTACTCTCCTCAAGAGCACCACCCGCATGCGGTGGGTTAGCGTCAATCTCGGTAAACCCCCGTGAGAGGAACGACCTTCTCATTACGACCTAAAGGCGAGAACCCTAGATTAGATGTGAACTCTTGACATGGAAATTGCAACGCTAACTTGGTCATCTTGGAATTCGACATGCTAATGAACTCGGAGAAATCTTTACTTTAATCTTGTAATCGTCTAGAACTGCATGTTAGGGACGTTCATTTCTGTTTCTATAAATTGTTAAATGTTAAATTGTTGCAAGTCGTTTCTTTATAATATTTAAAATGCTTTCTTAAAATCATATCTGTCATATATCTTGTTTCGGGATGCTAACTCTTTCTTGCAGACCCCTAGCTGACATACATTCATGTTTTTGGATGTATGTCAGGTTCAGAGCTTGTGTATACCAGGAGGACCCGTACGAGACGCTAGATTTGGAGAGTCAGGAGTTCGCACCTGACGCAGTGCCTCATCCAGTAGAGGATTAGTGGACCCCGCACTTTACTGCTTTCTTAGTTTCCTTTTCAGACGTTGTAGTTGTTTTCATGTACGTTCCATTTTCTGGTTGCTACTTTAGCCCAGATGTGGCTTGTTTAATTTCGTGTACGAACCTTAAACTCTGGATGTGGCTTTATTTTTTGAAGTGTTTCTGATTTTTCTGATTAGCAATTGCAAGAACCTCATCTGTGTTTTTATCACAGACGCTTATTGAACTCGAGCTTCACCGCTCCAATTCAAGCGGACCGTGTAACGCTCTCGCTTCCGGTGTCTTTTGGGAAGCGGGGCATTACAAATTAGAGGTTTGGAAGGATTACCAACGATACCTACTCCAATGATGGTTCCCTTTTGATTACCTCCAAAAGTGACCGTTGCACCATCTTTGATGCGAATCACTTCGGAGAGCAATGAGGGATCTCCCGTCATGTGTTTGGAGCAACCGCTATCAAGAATCCATCCTTTCCCTTTAGAGCTAATAAGGCATTTATTGCTCTTCTTCTTTCTCTTGGGTACCTATATAATATACCATAAGCTTATGGTACCCAATGTTTGTTGGGTCCTAGGGGATTAGCCCTTTGGAAGCCAAGTCCAAGTGGACTTCCGCTTCCCAACATAGTTACTATTTCTAATTACATCATGAAAGTAGGAATCAACATAAGCATTCCTAACATTTAGACTAGTGTTCTTAGGACCCCAAATAGTGTACATCTTGGGAGTCCTATTCCTAGTTGCATGCATATGTGTTGGATTTCTATGTGGTGCATGCTTCTTAGGAACATGATTTCTAGCATAGAGATGTGGTGGAGGATATGCATTGTACATTCTAGGATGATATGTATGCTTGGGAACATGCATATTATATGAAGCATAAGGATCGTGCATGACATGTGGAGGATGAGCATACATGAAGGAATGATGCGTATGAGCATACGGGTGTGTAGGAGCACGTACATGAGTATTTCTCATGTGTGGTTTTGTACGTGTCCGTGGGTGCGGAGCATAGAATGTGTCATGATTATCCACTTGTGAAGTAGGAGGTTTTCTATGTGGATGTGTGTTAGTGTACATAAAAGCATGGTCTTGCTTTTGGTTTTCACCCTTATTGAGTTTCTTGCCAAAAGGAAGAGAAGGTGATGTGGTGACATTCTTGGTGGATTGCTACCTATAGTGTCTTTGACACCACTTGTGGATGCACCGGAGGAAGGCCTCACAAAATCTATAGTGACACCACTATAGGATTTGCGAGTATTAGATGCATTTGCTTTTACAAATCCAAGGTCAACACGATGTGTGGCCGGAAATTGGTTTGCAAGCAAATCATCATATTGTCCTTTTCCCTTATTGAATCTCACAATACGGGAGGACATGAGCTCATATTTCTCCTTTAAAGAAGAAATGTTGGTATCCAAGGTGGACACCCGTGCTTTGAGCTCGTGCACTTGGGTTTTAAGAGAATCATTCTCTAAACCCAATTATGTGTGACGTGTAACTAGATCACTATTATCCTTGGGATGTGTTTGATCTAGTTGAGATTTGAGGGAATTCACCTCATCTCTCAAAGTGATATTTTGAGAATCTAAGTTTGCTTTCTCAAGAGTTAAAGTATCAACAATGGTGTCATTGTTTATAATGCATGGAATGGATGACTTGCTAACATTTGATTTCTTTAAGCTAGTGTATATAAGCATTAAAGATTGGTATTTAGCAAATAGTTCTTCATTAACTATACGAAGTTCATCCATTGTTACCTCGGTGTCATCCGTGTCGGAGTCACTCTCATCCGAGAGTGGATCTTCAAGTGCGATGAAACACATGTGGGCGCTCTCACCCTTCTCATCATCGGAATCGCTTGATGAGTCATCACTTGAATCATCAAAGGTACCTACGAGTCCTTTCTTCTTGTCTCTCTTGTTCTTGTCGGACTTGTGCTACGTTGGTGCCTTCCATTTTTCTTTGTTGTTTAGCATTGGGAAATCCCTCTTGATGAGCCCTGGCTTATTACACTTATAACAAAGAGAGGAAGTAGCATTAGTAGACTAAAAACGTTTGTTTGAGGAAAATTTACCTTTGCGAAAGAAGCGTTGGAGCTTCTTCGCCATTTGGGCCATATCACCCAAATCCATCTCGTTCTCGGATTCATCACTTTCAGAGGATGATGAATTGGCGTTGAATGCCAAAGCTTTCTTCTTGGCCTCCGAGGGATTCATCATGGCTCGAATCTTCAATCGGTTATCCCGTCTTACTTCGAAAGACATAAGAGTCCCGATGAGATTCACCACGATGAGATTCTTCAAGCTATTGACCTCCTCAATGGCGATAGCTCTTCTTTCCCATTTGGAGGTCATCCCCATGATGATCTTCCTTACCTTTTCAGGTTCGGTGTAGATTTGGCCAAGGGCTTCCAATTCATTTGTGATGTCAGTAAAGCGTCCGTACATCGATGCAATGCTTTCATTTTCCTGCATGTGAAACAAGTCGAAGTTTTGCATGGCAACATATAACTTTGAAAGCTTTACCTTATTCGTTCCCTCGTGGGTAACGATGAGATGGTTCCAAATTTGATATGCACTCTTACATGTACATATCTTGTTGAACTCATTCGGGTCCAACACACAATGAAGAGCACTCATTGCTTTAGCGTTGTTGACTTCGGCGAACTTCTTGGAAGACGTCCATTTCTCGAAGTCATCTTCGGCGGGCTCGACGTACTCCTTGTGGAGAGTTCTCCAAAGAGAAGCACTCCTAAGGAATGTCTCCATCCTACTCTTCCAATAGCCAAAATTAGTACCATTGAAACATGGAGGACATACCGTAGATTGACCTTCGAAAAGAGTGGACGCTCCATCACGGTCGTGACTGTTGTACGAAGGCGGAGGAGGAACGTTGTTGTTGTTGGATGCCATAGATGAAACCTTGCGCTCTGATACCAATTTTAAGGACCCTGTCTATGGGGAAAACACTAGAAGGGGGGTTGAATAGTGTTTATGCAAATTTAAAAGGAATTTACGCCAAATAAAATGCAATCTAACAAATAGTGCAGAATAGAAAAACGGCCCAAAGAGAAACACACGCAAACGCAGAGATGTTTCAAGGGTTCGGATTACCCAAGTCAACTCCCGACTTGTTCCCGGTAATCTTACGTCCCTACCACCCGGATACCACCGGATACTCAAGTTAGAACCCTAACTTGAGGTTTCCTTATAGCCCACTTGTTGCAACCCTACAAGTGCAATCGAATACAATCGATGTCCTTGACTCCCACAACCAGGGAGCAAGCAAAACCACTCTTACAACCAAGAGCACAATTCAAATAACGAAAGTTATGAAATATGAAAGCAACACTTACAATCACCTATGCCTTGAAGTAGAACTTGAAGGAGAAGTGTGATGTGTGTTGAAGAACTCTCTTGGAAGAGAGGAGAAAGCCCTTTCTATTGACTGCACCATTTGCCTAGAAGATTAATCTTTGGTTCTAGGTTGGAGAGCAAGAGAACAAGATTTGGAAATACTTAGGGCTTTGGATTTGAGAGCTTTGATCTTTGGAAATGAAAGCTTGAAGGATTTTGCAATGAATGAGTAGTCTTTCAATGAAACAGTAGAAGCTCTATTTATAGCTTTCTCAAATCCACAAAACAGTTTAGGCAAAAACCCAATCGAAATCCGTGAGAAAAATCTCAACGGATATAATCTGAACTCGCGACAGTCGACTGTTGAACAATCCACAGTCGACTGTTGCACAGTCAGCAAGGGTAGGTGAGAATTCATAACGGTAACTTACCACGTGGACAGTCGACTGATGAAGCAAAGACAGTCGTCTGTTAAACCAACAGGCGACTATACATTTTTCGACAGTCGACTGGCCGAGAGAAGAGTAAGTTAGATAAAATACTGGAAATCTGTCAAGATACAGGACAGACGACTGATGCAAGGAACACAGTGTTGGATATTGGACTCCCTGGATTTGGTTTTGGATGATGAACAAACATAAATATATCGTGAACTAACACTTTGTAAACACAGTTATGGAGATCGTCGCCAAATTCATATGAATATCAATTACGACGTCTCAAGACTTCTCAAAGCACGTGATCGTATGCCTAAAGCTTCGTTGAAGCTTATGGACCATTGTAGAAGTCATGAAGATTCGATTGAAGCTATTGAAGACGGTATCATCAAGTTTTATTTATAGTCTTTAAGCTTCTTTTGTAGAATGTTAAGCCTTGAGTAGGTCTTACGGTTTAAATCTTCATAACGCTCCTATCTTAGCTCTAGGATCTTAGTAGAAGTCCATACAATCTTTCCCGAAGCTTCGCGCTTCGATTCGCGACTTCTTGTGCATGTTAGTTGGTTCAAGAAGAAGAACTGACCGACTAGATGGTGATCTAGTCGGTCGGCAAAGCTTCTTGGACCGACTAGTTTCAGTCAGTCTGTTTCAAGCTAGTTACTGTTTACCATTAGTCGGTCTGTGTTCATTGATCGATCGACTAGTTGATGAACTAGTCGGTCAACTTTCCTTCTTGGACAGACTAGTTGAGTTTTACTGTACATGCCAATTTTCACCTAACTTATTGTTTATCGTTAGTCGGTCTATGCTCATTTGGCGACCGACTAGTTGGTGAATTAGTCGGTCAACATTTGTTCTTGGACCGACTAAGTCAATTTGTGCTCAGACTTCAGTTTTATCCGTTAGTCGGTCTCAGTTGAGTAACCGACCGACTAGTTGTGAAACTAGTCAGTCAGCTACTCTTCTTGGACCGACTAGTTCCTTTAGTCTGTGCTTTGACCTTTTCTCTGTTCACTCATTAGTCGGTATACGTTGATTGATCGACCGACTAGTTGATGAACTAGTCGGTCGGTAGTTGTTCTTTGACCGACTAGTTGGGTTCAGAAAAGAGCCGTTGGAGCATTAATTGAAACATTTTTCTTTCTCTCTCTCCTCTATCCTATAAATACTTGATGGGCTGCATTCATTGCAGTCAAGGCTGATATTATTGCAAGTTTAGAGATCAAGAGAAATCATTCCAAGCTCATTCAAAGCTCTTTCATTCCATTCAATAATCTCTCCCCACTCTTACTTCCAAAGAGAGATTCATTGAGCGTGAAGCCTTCCAAGCCAAGTGCTTGATTCTAGGTCACCAACATCCCCATAGCTCTCCATCGCTGATCTACATCTTGGAGCTAGGGTTTGGTGCCACTTCTTCTTCCTCAAAATCATATTTGCCCTAATTCGTAAGCATTACTCAAGGAATAGGTATTTTGTCGGTAAGAAGTTTCTTATTTCATTTCAATTTCATATTGTAAGTTTCACTCTCGGTTGTGAGAGTGTGGTTGTGATCCCGGGTTGTGGGAGTCACAAATTACTTTGTGTATGATTTGACTTGTGAAGGTTTTTCACAAGTATTTCATAGTGGAAATCTTGAGTTAGGGTTTCTAACTCAAGTATCCGGAGGGGATCCGGGTGGTTGGGACGTAGGATCACCGGGAACAAGTCGGGGAGACTTGGGTGGATCCGAACCCAGTAATATCGTTGTTTACGATTGTTTCTTTGTTGTCTAACATTTACATTTCCGCATTTTCCGCATTGTTTGGTAGAGTTTGCAAGTAATTAGGAATTAGCCTCTTAATTATTTTAAAGTACTATTCACCCCCCCTCTAGTACTTGTGCAGTAGCTTAGCAGGGCATTACATTTGGTATCAGAGCCAAGTCTATAGCTATGTCTGCCAACGACAACAAGACCGTTCGTCCACCTTCCGACTATAGCACCTTCAAGAACCGTGAAGGAGCGTCTTCGGTAATGGAAGGACATTCCTCAACGAGGCCTCAATTCTTCAACGGTACCAACTACGGGTACTGGAAATGCCGGATGGAGACTTTCCTCCGGAGTGCTTCACTATGGAGGACCACGATGAAGGAATACGTCGAGCCCACCGAAGAAGATTTCGAGAACTGGACTCCCGCGGAGGTCGCCGCGGAGGTGAGCAATGCCAAGGCAATGAACGCCTTGCAATGCGCTTTGGAGCCCGAGGATTTCAACAAGATATGCACATGTAAGAGTGCATATCAAATATGGAACTCCCTCCTCATATTACATGAAGGGACGAGTAGGGTAAGAGACTCTAAACTCGTTGTAGTTAATAAAGATTACGAGATGTTTCATATGCTACATGGTGAGAAGATGAAGGAGTATTATGCTCTCTTCGTCGACATCATAAACGAGTTAGAGGCTCTCGGCAAATCCTACACCCAAAAGGCGAAATGTTCGAAGCTTATCGAAGGACTTCCTTCGAGTTGGGAAAAGCGTACCTTCGCCATCGAGGAAGGTAACGATATGAACAAATATACCGTTGTTCAACTAATGGGTACCTTGATGTCTTATGAGGTACGCAATGATAGCAAGTTGAAGTTGCAGGAAAAGATGAAGTCTTACCTACAACAAGAAGAGCCAAAGAAGAAAGCTATTGCTTTCAAGGCCGCTCTATCTACTTCCACATCAACCGATGATGAGAACTCGGAAAACGAGTTGGACTTGGAGTCCATGGCACTCATGGCCAAGAAGTTCAACCGGTTCTTCCGGAAAGGTAACTTCAAAAACAAATCGAAGTTCAATTCATCTAACTCCTCTTCTTCTTCTTTGTGCTTTAAATGCAACAAGCCAGTACACATGAAAGCGGAGTGTCCTCTAAACAAGCAAAAGGAGAAGTGGAAGGCGCCAAAGTACGACAAGTCCAAGAAGTACAAGAAAGGGAACAATAAGGGGCTTGTCGGGGCAACATTCATCGACTCCGAGGATTCCTCAAGCGGAGAGTCGGACGATGAGCAAGTGGAGCAAGCACACATGTGCTTCATGGCAAGAGAGGAGCATGATCAAGGTGTTGAATATTGGACTCCCCGGATTTGGTTTTGATGATGAGCAAACATAAATACTTCATGAACTAACAATTTGTGAGCGCAGTATTGGAGATCAGATCGTCGCCAAATTCACGAGAACAATCAAAGCGACATCTCAACACTTCTCAAAGCTCGTATTCATGCCTAAAGCTTCGTTAAAGCTCTTGCGCCGTTTTGGAAGTCATGAAGAATTAATCGAAGCTTTCGAAGACCGTTCATTAAGGTTTTATTTATAGTCTTTTAGCTTTGATCTATAGAATGTTAAGCCTTGAGTATATCTTACGATTCTATCTTCATAACGCTCATATCGTAGCTCTAGGATCTTAGTACAAGTTCATTCTAACTTCCTCGAAGCGTCGCGCTTTGATTCGGACTTGTTTGTGCATATTAGTTGGTACAAGAAGAAGTACTGACCGACTAGATGGTGATCTAGTCGGTCAGAAGTGCTTCTTGGACCGACTAGTTTGCTTCCTTAATTTCTTGCACCTTACTGTTTACAATTAGTCGGTCTACGTTGACTCACCGACCGACTAGTTTGTGAACTAGTCGGTCAGTGATGCTTCTTTGACCGACTAGTTGTGATTTACTGTACATGCTAAGTTTCTCCTAAGCTACTGTTTATCGTTAGTCGGTCTAAGAACGTTTGGTGACCGACTAGTTGATAATCTAGTCGGTCAACTTTTGTTCTTGGACCGACTAAGTCAATTTGTATTCAGACTATTTCACTTTGCCTCTTAGTCGGTCTACGTTCACTGACTGACCGACTAGTTGTGAAACTAGTCGGTCAGAATGTCTTCTTGGACCGACTAGATTTCTAGGTCTGAATTTCTATCTCTTCTCAGTTCCTCACTTAGTCGGTCCATGTTGTTTGACTGACCGACTAGTTGATGAACTAGTCGGTCAGTGGTTGTTCTTTGACCGACTAGTTGCCTCAGATTTCTATCCGTTGGGAATTGACCTAACTTGTTTTTATGGGACCCTATAAATACGAACCATGGTCATTTCTCTCTAGGTTAGAGCTGCCATTAAGAGATTCATTGAGATAGAAAGAGATAGCCAGTCTCACTCATTTCTAAAGCTCTCTGCCTCACAAGAAATCCATTCTCTCACATTCTAGATCTAGAATCCATCTTGAGATAAGTTTGTTCTTGGTGAGCCCTTTAAGCTCTAGCTTGAATCAAGTCTCCAAATCACTCCTAGGCACCTATTGCTGGTCATTTCCTTGGTGCTAGGTCTTGGTGACTTCATCTCCCTCAAATCCTTCCTTTCACCTATTGGGTAAGAAAAACTCAAGGTATAGGATTTTGTGGTAAGATTGTTTATTTCATTATAAACTCTTTTATATTGCTTGTTGATTCTCTCGGTTGCGAGAGAAGGTTGTGATCCCGGGTTGTGGGATTCACTTTTGCCATTGCATGTATGATTTGATCTTGTGAAGGTTTTTCTCAAGATATTCATAGTGGAAATCTTGGGTTAGGGTTTCTAACCTAAGTATCCGGAGGGGATCCGGGTGGTTGGGACGTAGGATCACCGGGAACAAGTCGGGGAGACTTGGGTGGATCCGAACCCATTAACATCTCTTGTTAGCATTGTTAATTTTGTTGTTGTCATTCAATTTAAGCTTCCGCAAATTGTTTTGGTAGTTGTTTGCACTATAATTTGGAATTATACTCCTTGTTATTTTTAAAGTACTATTCACCCCCCCCCCCCCCTCTAGTACTTGTGCAGTAGCTTGTATGGCATTACATAAGGATCTTCCTCTTCCGATGATAGCGACAACGAAGGCGATGAGGTAACTATGGATGACCTTAGGAATGCTAATTCTCAATTATGGTCTAAGTATACTAAATTAGTAAATAGGTATACTAAAGTAAAAGATGATTTAGCTAGCATCCAAACCTCGCCTAAAACTATCATCACCAACAACGACACCGTTGTTGAAGAGTTGAAGAATGAGATTGTTAATCTCAAGACTCAACTTGAACATGTTAGCATTGAGGATCCGGAAGAACATAAGATAGAGGATTTGACTTCTCAAAACTCGACTTTGAGTATTGAGAATGAAAGTCTTAAATCTCGTGTTTATGTGCTCACATCGCAAGTATCCACTTTGGATACTTCTTTGCGTTCTCTCACCGAGAAATATGAGAACACATTAGGCCGAATCAATGAATTCAATAAGGGTAAGGGCCATTTGGATAATATCCTAAGTGTCTTACCTCCGGCCAATCACCATGTTGGTTTGGGGTATACTTTGGGAGAGTCATCCAAGTCGGCCACTACTTTTGTTAGGCCAACTTCCGATGCCTTAACGAGTGGTAGCAAACACTCTATTGGTAGTTCTTCTACCAATGGTGCTTCCACCTCGTCCACACCCTCTTTCGGAAAGAAACCCACTTTAGGTGGACCTCCAAAGAAGGGGCATGCTTATATGTACACCAATACTATGCCACGTAGGAACACACGTCCTACTCCACCGGGTCACACATATGATGATTTCTATGCTACACGTTCACGGGCACGTGCACACCATGTGAGACACCCTCACGCACGTGTTCCTCCACATGCATATGTTCACCCACATCATCGTATGAATAACTACCCGCATGCACCATTCCATCATGTTCCTTATGCCTATCCACGACATGCATCACGTAGAAACCAACAACGCATGCATGCACCCAATAGGATGAGGGCTCCCAAGATTTTCACTATTTGGAGCCCAAAGGACACAAGCATGGATGAAAAACAAGTTTACATGAATGCTTATTTTTCGGATGTTGTGCATAGTAGAAATTATGTGGGGAAGTCTAAGTCCAATTGGACTTGGCTTCCAAAGGTCTAATCTTTTGGACCCAATGACCTTGGGTACCCTGATATGAAATTTTCTATCTTTAGGTACTCAATGAAAAGAAAAAGAAAAGGAGCAACAAATTTAAATTTAGCTCCAAGGGGAATTGGATACTCGATAGCGGGTGTTCAAAACACATGACGGGTGATGCTCAATTGCTCTCCGGAGTGGTTCCCATTGCAAATGGAAACTGTGTCGTCTTTGGAGGCAACGAGAGCGGAACCATCATAGGTGTTGGTAAAGTGGGTAATCCTTCTAAACCCCTTATATGTGATGTTTACCTTGTTAAAGGATTAAACCACAATCTCATTTCAATAAGTCAACTTTGTGACAAAGGTTACAAAGTTAACTTTGCGAAAGGAATGTGCCATATTTTAAGAAAAGATAATAATGAATTATTGTTTTCCGGCACACGCCATAAGGATATATATATCCTAGATCTTCCAAGATCACATGAACAATGTCTTATTGCCAACACAAGTGAACAACACTTATGGCATCGACGTTTTGGTCATGTGAACTTTGGAACACTTTTTAAGCTTTCCAAGTTAAATTCTATTAGAGGCTTCCCTAAGCTTGTCTTTCAAAAGAAAAGCTTTTGTGACTCGTGTCAACAAGGCAAGCTTCCAAAATCTTCATTTAAACCTAAGAAACGCATTTCTTCTAAGCGGCCTCTAGAGCTATTACATCTAGATTTATTTGGGCCAACTAGAGTTGCTTCATTAGGTAATGCTAGATATGGAATTGTCATCGTTGATGAATTTTCTAGGTTTACTTGGGTATTTTCATTGTGTAATAAAAATGAAGCTTTTGAAAACTTCACAATTTTTGTTAAGAAAGTACAAAATCTCATTGGAACCACCATTGTCACTATTCGTAGTGATCATGGAGGGGAATTTGAGAATGAGTCTTTTGAGACATTTTGTGATGAAGTTGGTATTACACACACCTTCTCTTTCCCTCGTGCACCTCCTCAAAATGGTGTAGTTGAGAGAAAGAATAGGACGCTAGTGGAGTGTGCTCGCACTATGCTTGATGATAGCCAACTTGGCCATCAATTTTGGGCGGAAGCGGTACACACCGCTTGCTATGTGTTTAATAGAATACTTTTGAGGCCCGGCACTAAACAAACTTGTTATGAATTGTTGTTTGGTAGGTTGCCTCAAGTTAAACATTTTCGTGTTTTTGGTTCGAAATGTTTTATTAAGAACACGTATGGTAGTTTGGACAAATTCGATCCAAGATCCGATGAGGGGACTTTTGTTGGATATTCTTCGCGTAGCAAAGCCTACCGGATATTCAACAAACGAACCTCAACGATCGAGGAATCGCTTCATGTGTCATTTAATGAAGGATTTGTTCCAACTAAAATTACTAATGATGATGACTCTATGGATGTCTTATGTGATTCAATTGGTAATTCTAACTCTAATGATTCTATTGATTCTATTGAGACTAACCCATCTAATGAAGTTGTTGAGAATGTTCCTAGTGATCAAGGTATTCCCAAACGGCTTCATACCGTTCGTGACCATCCTCATGAGCAAGTCATTGGCAATATCCATGATAGTGTCAAGACGAGATCGCAAGTGAACTACTTCGCTCATTGTGCCTTTGCCTCCTCGATAGAGCCAAAGAATGTTAATGAAGCATGCGAAGATAGCGCTTGGATCTTAGCCATGTAGGCGGAACTCATTCAATTCGAGAGGAATGAAGTTTGGGAGCTTGTTCCACTGCCATCGAAGAACCACACCGTCATAGGGACAAAGTGGATCTTCAAGAACAAAACCGACGAAAACCAAGTCGTCATCCGGAACAAAGCTCGGTTAGTTGCTCAAGGCTACCGTCAAGAGGAAGGTATTGATTTCGAAGAATCCTTCGCTCTGGTAGCTAGATTAGAATCAATTAGATTATTATTGTCTTTTGCATGCTATAAGGATTTTAAATTATTTCAAATGGATGTTAAAAGTGCATTTTTAAATGGAGATGTTGTTGAGGAAGTTTACGTTTCTCAACCTCCGGGCTTTATTAATGAAAAATTTCCAAATCATGTTTTTAAACTAAAGAAAGCGCTTTACAGTTTGAGACAAGCTCCTCGAGCTTGGTATGATCGTTTAAAGAATTTTCTTTTGGATTTGGGTTTTAAAATGGGAGAAGTTGATTCCACATTATTTGTTAAGTATTCGAATAATGATATAATTTTAGTTCAATTATATGTTGATGATATCATTTTCGGTGCTACTAACTTTGCTCTTTGCGAAGAGTTTTCTAATGTGATGAAGGATCAATTTGAGATGAGCCACATGGGTGAGCTCAAATATTTCTTAGGTCTCCAAATTCACCAAACGGACGATGCAATCTTCATCCACCAAATGAAGTACACGGTGGAGTTGCTAAAGCGATTTGGAATGGAGAATGCCTCCGGGAAAAAGACTCCAATGAGCACGACTACGCATCTTGATAAGGATACGGGCGGTAAGGATGTAGACATTCGTCTATATCGAGGTATGATAGGTAGTTTACTTTATCTTACCGCAAGTAGGCCCGATATTATGTTTGCCGTATGCGTATGTGCTCGTTATCAGTCTCAACCTAAGGAGTCTCACTTAGTAGCGGTAAAACGTATTTTCCGTTATCTAAGTTATACACTTGATTTTGGATTACTTTATCCAAAATCTAGCACGTATGAGTTAATCTCATCTAGTGATGCCGATTATGCAGGATGCAAATCCGACAGGAAAAGTACTAGTGGCACTTGCCATTTTATAGGAAATTCCCTTGTCTCTTGGTTTTCCAAGAAGCAAAATTCCGTATCACTTTCAACCACCGAGGCGGAATACATTGCCGCCGGTGCCGCGTGTGCTCAAGTTCTTTGGATGAGACACACACTTAAAGACTTTGGTATAAACTGTGATACTTGCCCTATCATGGTTGACAACCAAAGTGCAATATGTCTTTCCAAGAACCCGGTACACCATTCCCGTTCGAAACACATAGATATCCGACACCATTTCTTAGATGATCATGTTGCTAAAAAGGACATCATATTAGTGTACGTTGAAACCCAGAAGCAAATCGCCGATATTTTCACGAAACCCCTAAAGGAGGACTCCTTTGTGTGGTTGCGTCGAGAATTGGGGATTATGGGCGAATCCGAGATATAGGATTCATTTTTATTCAATATTCTTGCATGCTATTCTATTCGTTATATTTGCTCATGCTTGAAGTATTGAAATTTTCTGGATTTTTGTTGAATTTTCGGAATTTTCGCTCGATTTGTGCGTAATCATCAAATTTCAGATTTTCGATGTTTAATGGGGTAGTATAATGATTAATGAGAGTATTTTGATGTTTCATCCAAGTGTGATTAGGAGAGAAATCAAAGTTCATAGATTTTCAATTTTTGGACCTCTTTAGTCGGTTCATGTTCAGTGACCGACCGACTAGATTGAGATCTAGTCGGTCAGTAAATGAACACAGACCGACTAATTCTTGTCAGTTAACTTGGGTTCAGTCACTGTTTACAACTAGTCGGTTCAAGCTCATTGACCGACCGACTAGAACGTGATCTAGTCGGTCAGTGCTTGAACTGAGACCGACTAGTTGTGACGGGGGCAATTGCGTCTTTTGGCTTCTAATCGACTTATTTAGTCATCTCGACCGACTATTATCTCTTTTAGTCGATCGAAAACCCCTTCTCAGCTCAAACCTCCCCGACCCTTCGTCTTCCTCCCTCTCCCGTCGTCGTTTTCCGACCACATCTCCGGCCGTTTTCCGTCGATCTCCTCCTAGGGTAAACCCCCCTCTCTCCTATCTCCTGTCTAGGGTTAGTTTCATGTGCTTAGGGTTAGGGTATCATTCTATTTCGGCTAGGGTTTCTATTTCGGCTAAGGTTATATCTCTTCGGCTAGGGTTTCCGATCTCTTGTGTCGTGCCGTGCTTATGGCTCGTACACGTATCCCGATCACTTCCTCTGGCCCTTCGCCCATGACCGTAGATTCGCCACCCTTGGACCCTCCACCTCCGAAACACCGTTCGAAGCCTACCGAACCCTCTTCGTCTTCGCCCCCTCTTAAGCGTAAGAGGACGACGAAAGCGAAGCCCCGTGCTCATCCTAGAGACCAACCCAAGCCTAAGCCCAAGCCCAAGCAACTTGCGTCTCCCTCTTCTTTCCATACTCCTACCGATTCTAATACCGAATATAGACCCGAGCCTGAGACTCATAGGGAACCCACTCCTCCTACCCATCCTGAGTCTAGCTCCCGACCACGTACGTCTACCCGTAAGCCTAAGGGAAAGGCTCCGATGCCGGTAGGCGGTGTCGATATCTCGTTGTGTCGCGACGACCCTATGTGTCTCGCGGCTTACAACCGTATCGAACATTGCCCGCTGCTTCTGGAGCATTTCGTCCAGATTAGTGACTTCATAGGGCTAGCTGATCTTCTGTCGTCTTCGGGTCTTATCGATTACCTTCGATATGATCCTAAGGCGAATCCTCACCCCTACCCTCGTTTAGTAAAACTATTCTATGCCAATAGGATCCGGGGTCAGTACGATGCGACCCACTCGATTGAGACGACTGTTTTGGGGACTCCTATAGTCCTCACGGCAAAAATCTTAGGAGAGATTTTGGGTATCTCCTCGTCTGGCCTCCTCCCCTCTGACATTTCTGTTGATGATATCACCTCCCTTGATCAGGTCGTCCTATCCCAGATTTTCCATCAGATTCCTCCCGCCATGATTGGCGTGCCCTCCAAATCCTTCAAGCCTAATGCATGGGTCCTGAATTTGATTCTGAAGTCGTGCTTGCTTCCCAAGTACGGCTCCTTATCTCTACCGTCCCAGCCTTTTCTGAAGTTGATCTATGCTATTTTCATGGGGAGCTCGATTAACTGGGCTCGCATTATACTCGATAAGATGGATTCTTTCGAGTGTATTCGCAAGACCACGAAGTCGGCTCACATCCCCTTCCCGTGCTTGTTGACCCTTGTTTTTCGCCACTTCTGTGTCACACTTCCTCGTGACGATGAGCGTCCACTTGGTCCTCCCCTGAACATGACGGCCGTTAAGAAGTCTCTTGCGGCGCTCCATCACGTTCAGAGGACGACACCTTCAGCGTCTGCCTCTACCTCTGCCTCAGCTGCTCCCTCTACCACTCTTGCCGATGTCATTCGTTCGATCCGTCGTTTGGAGTCTCGTCAAGCTCGTTCTAAGGAGATTCTCTGTCGTATCGCTCGACACCTTGATATTGAGGTCCCTCCGTCTTTCTCTGACGAGGATGAGTTGGATGAGGAGGACTTTGAGGAGCTTTGTCGTGCTTCTACTCGTGCCCCCGAGGGCACTTCTGGTGATGCTGCTGCTGCTTCGTCTGCTGGTGCCCCCGAGAGCACACCTGTTGCCACCGCTCCTGCGGTGGATGCTCTGACTGGTGCTCCCGAGGCCACTACTGTTGCTGCTCCAGAGATTGACACTTCTGCCGTCGCTCCCGTTGACATTCCAGTGTTCCTGTGACCACCACTTCTCCTGCAGAGCCTGCTGCTGCTGCAGATCCTGCCGCTTCCTCTTGAGCTTCTTTGAGGACTCTCCGATGCTCCTTGGATGATACATCTAGTGTGCGAGAGTTTGGGTAGTATAGTGTGGGTGGCTATGATTTTTGGATCATTTTGATGATGTATTTTGATTTACTTTGATGATGTTGTATGCTATGTGACACTCTGATATCTGTTTGATATGATGATGTATTTTGTGCCCCGATCGTTGGATCGATGTTTTGTATGTCAGTGATGTATATTTTTGATGTACTCTGGTTCATATTTTTTTATATATATACATCGACGTTGACATTTCATTCTATTGTGCACATTATATTTTTTTATGTCTCTGATGTTTGATTTCGTCGTGCGACGATATTAACTTGGTTTAATAGAAATTTCTTCTATGGAAACATAGAATTGTTTTCCATGCACTAAATTAACCAAGAATGTTGATATTGGAGAGTATATTCCATAACTCAATCCGTAAAATTGATTTGAGTTTTGATGATTTCGTTTTACGATTTTCGACTATGGTTTCATTGACACGCCTTGATTTTATTCGTATTTTTCTTTGGTGTCACTTGAACCGTCGTCGTTTTCTACGACTCCCGTGCTTTTCTTTGAAGCCATTGTTGTTGTCGTTGATCTCCTCCTGCTCTTTTTGCTAATGCCAAAGGGGGAGAGATATAATAATAACGATGTGCTAAATGATAATTTAAAGCATTATTCCAAGAATCTAATTTGATATGTTAGATTCAGGGGGAGTTAAGATATATAAATAGATTTTCAAATCCGATATTTCAATAACCAACATTTGGTATTCGATATTTCAATAATCGATTCTCATTTATATACTTTACTCGTCTGCTTGATTCTTATTATTATTGTTTAATTTGGAATTAACGTGTCATCAATGCAGGGGGAGTAAGTAAATTACATTTGATATCATTATTTTTGATTATTATTTATGTTGGTTTGTCATCACCAAAAAGGGGGAGAATGTTGGATATTGGACTCCCCAGATTTGGTTTTGGATGATGAACAAACATAAATATATCGTGAGCTAACACTTTGTGAGCGTAGTTATGGAGATCGTCGCCAAATTCATATGAATATCAATTACGACGTCTCAAGACTTCTCAAAGCACGTGATCGTATGCCTAAAGCTTCGTTGAAGCTTATGGACCATTTTAGAAGTCATGAAGATTCGATTGAAGCTATTGAAGACAGTATCGTCAAGTTTTATTTATAGTCTTTAAGCTTCTTTCGTAGAATGTTAAGCCTTGAGTAGGTCTTACGGTTTAAATCTTCATAACACTCCTATCTTAGCTCTAGGATCTTAGTAGAAGTCCATACAATCTTTCCCGAAGCTTCGCGCTTCGATTCGCGACTTCTTGTGCATGTTAGTTGGTTCAAGAAGAAGAACTGACCGACTAGATGGTGATCTAGTCGGTCGGCAAAGCTTCTTGGACCGACTAGTTTCAGTCAGTCTGTTTCAAGCTAGTTACTGTTTACCATTAGTCGGTCTGTGTTCATTGATCGACCGACTAGTTGATGAACTAGTCGGTCAACTTTCCTTCTTGGACCGACTAGTTGAGTTTTACTGTACATGCCAATTTTCACCTAACTTACTGTTTATCGTTAGTCGGTCTATGCTCATTTGGCGACCGACTAGTTGGTGAATTAGTCGGTCAACATTTGTTCTTGGACCGACTAAGTCAATTTGTGCTCAGACTTCAGTTTTATCTGTTAGTCGGTCTCAGTTGAGTAACCGACCGACTAGTTGTGAAACTAGTCGGTCAGCTACTCTTCTTGGACCGACTAGTTCCTTTAGTCTGTGCTTTGACCTTTTCTCTGTTCACTCATTAGTCGGTATACGTTGATTGACCGACCGACTAGTTGATGAACTAGTCGGTCGGTAGTTGTTCTTTGACCGACTAGTTGGGTTCAGAAAAGAGCCGTTGGAGCATTAATTGAAACATTTTTCTTTCTCTCTCTCCTCTATCCTATAAATACTTGATGGGCTGCATTCATTGCAGTCAAGGCTGATATTATTGCAAGTTTAGAGATCAAGAGAAATCATTCCAAGCTCATTCAAAGCTCTTTCATTCCATTCAATAATCTCTCCCCACTCTTACTTCCAAAGAGAGATTCATTGAGTGTGAAGCCTTCCAAGCCAAGTGCTTGATTCTAGGTCACCAACATCCCCATAGCTCTCCATCGCTGATCTACATCTTGGAGCTAGGGTTTGGTGCCACTTCTTCTTCCTCAAAATCATATTTGCCCTAATTCGTAAGCATTACTCAAGGCATAGGTATTTTGTCGGTAAGAAGTTTCTTATTTCATTTCAATTTCATATTGTAAGTTTCACTCTCGGTTGTGAGAGTGTGGTTGTGATCCCGGGTTGTGGGAGTCACAAATTACTTTGTGTATGATTTGACTTGTGAAGGTTTTTCACAAGTATTTCATAGTGGAAATCTTGAGTTAGGGTTTCTAACTCAAGTATCTGGAGGGGATCCGGGTGGTTGGGACGTAGGATCACCGGGAACAAGTCGGGGAGCCTTGGGTGGATCCGAACCCAGTAATATCGTTGTTTGCGATTGTTTCTTTGTTGTCTAACATTTACATTTCCGCATTTTCCGCATTGTTTGGTAGAGTTTGCAAGTAATTAGGAATTAGCCTCTTAATTATTTTAAAGTACTATTCACCCCCCTCTAGTACTTGTGCAGTAGCTTAGCAGGGCATTACACACAGTCGACTGTTAAACAGAACAGGCGACTGTATATCCTTAAACAGACGACTGTCAAAGTAAAGAGAAATTTTCAGAGAGCTGAGTCAAAGAAATGACTTACAGACAGGCGACTGTTGCATCATAGACAGTCGACTGATCTAATAGACAGTCAACTGTATATACAGCATAAGTCGACTGGCCGTAGAAATCAGATCAAACAGAGTTTGGGCAAGGATAGACATGCGACTGATTTACAATACACAGTCGATTGTCACTAGGACAGGCGCCTGTGAATCGTTCAACAATAGCCTATGCGAAATAATCAGAGAAGGCCCAAAACTATATTGTAATAGTCTGTGCATAACAGGCGACTGTAGAACAAAACACAGTCGACTGTTTTTGGCACAGGAGACTGTAAACTGTTAAACAGTCGGCTGTTATAAACAATCCTAGCACAAACAAAAGAGAATTGAATTGGGATCAAAGGACAAAGGTCTAAAGATGTCCTATGACAGAATGTAGATGTGTGTGAGTGCTCCATCAAAATTCTACTTCTAAGCTACATACTAGAAGAGATAAAAGTTACATTGACGAATAATCTCTTCTTTCCATCGTATGAGCTTGAAGTCTTTACGGAGCTTCAATCATCAATCTACGATCATCCAATTCATGTCATTTGCCTTCAATGACGTTTGTGAGTCATCCATTGCTAGTTGATCTTCATAATAAGCTTAGGCAATGGATTAACTGCAAAATAGGGGATTAGTCACAAGTATTTATGTTTGCTGATCATTAACACCAAGTAAGGAGAAGTCCAATACTCAACAATTGCTACTCATCTTGAGACAAGTTAGTAAGTGCTCACACTCTCATCATTTAGAGCACATTACACACACCTTTATTACCTCATTCTTAAGAGTATTATTCAAGGCATATGTTGTGAAATTAGTTCATATTTCGATTCAATATTTTCTCTTGATATTTGAGAAATCCTCTCAGGTGTAAGAGAAGTCCATTCCCGGTTAGTGAGAAGTGGAAGAAATGTGCCTCTTAGTTGTGAGAGTAGTCCATTCCCGGTTTGTGGGTAGTTGAAGAAAGTTGTATTACTTTGCACTTGTCAAGTTTGGCAAGTGGACATTAGTAAAAACACTAATCATTAGCGGATTTTCTTTTGGGTTGCTGGAGTAGGATTCATAGGAGTCGGGGAGACTCAGAGTCGAGAGACTCGGTGAATCCGAACCATGGTATATCTCTTGTTTGTGTTCGGATTCTTGTGTTGTTGCTCTCTTTCTCTATTTCGCACTTTGGTTGCATAAGGGTTATTTAATTTGGCATAAATTCCTTATTAAGTTTTATAAAGCACTATTCACCCCCTCCAATGTTTTATCATATAGTTTCAGCATCACCCCACCCCACCCCACCATCCTGGTGAGTTACTCACCGATGATTCTTTGCTTTAGAACTAATGAGCATACACGATATTCTTTCCAGTAAAGACCAAAAATTACTTGCCGGTAATTACTAAACACTAGGTGAGCATTGATAATAAGGAAACACAAAAGCACATGAAAGAGAACTGCATAGTACCTACAATTTTTGTCCGGTGATGCTACTTGCTGAAACATAGCAACGAACTACAGCCTGTGTTGAATATTGAATAGTTCCTACAATTTTTGTTACGTGATGCTACTTGCTGAAACAAATGAAATGCTTACAAGACAAAAGTGTTGAATATGAAAGTATTGACAACATTTTTTGATCAAAACAAAAATCCTTCAGCCAAAGCTTGGTCTTCTACCTAAATTTAATTGCGAAATCCATTTCCCTTAGTTGAAACATTTCTTCTTGACGAATTGAAGATAAATTACACCAGATACCGAGTAAACGGGATAACTGCAATAGCTCATGCACCGCAAATAGGGGTTTGAATTATTGCTGCTTTCTTCTGTTCTTCGTCTAAGCATTTATCCTAAAAGTTTTCAGTTGTATGGATGCGGTAAAGAAGTTTGGACATGGGCATGATTTCAGATTCGATTTACTGGTCCTATTCCGGTAAAGAAGTTTCGCATTGATCCTAATCTAATGCGGACATCATGGACTATGCGGGAGGGAATGAGGGGATGGATGTCTATATCACACTCTTGAATCTAATTGTAGTCTCCCCCTAGCATTTTCCTCAGTTATATTATGGAAAATTATACCTGTTTCATGGATAACGTTCCAAAAGACAAAATGTTTCATGGAAAAAGTCTGTTCATGACCATCAAACCAGGGTGCTGTACTTCGCGTTAGTTGCTTGCATGGTCTCTCGCTATGTGGGTCCTGATCAAACTGTAGTTAACCGTGTTAATTGTGGATTTATATGAATGATTTAATGGTTTTAAGTGTTAAGTGCCATATAAATTTAGTTAATGGAGCACATGGATTTGAGCGAAATAATGGCTGGCTTGTTATAGGAATTCTTAGACTGCAGTTGGCGGCGGTGTTGTGGTGACAATGGTGGCGGGATTCCCTTTCCGATGGTGAGGCATGTCGAGAAAAGGAGACAGAAAATTAGAAAACTCTAAAAGATATTTCATCAAACACCTAACAGATCTACAAAAAATACTGGATCCCAACAGAGCACAGCCTCTTGCGAACACGATTTGATACCGGAAACTGGGGTTTTCGCGACTTGAATTCCAATCTGTGTTCAAATTCACCACACAAAAAAATAAAAATAAAAACTCATGCTGCCGTTGCTGCGCTCCTTCCGCCCCAAACTCTTTCCCCTCCGACCACCCTCTGTTTCCGTCATTCCCCACGGGATCCCCTTCTCTTCAACAGCAGCAGCAGCGACACCACCTCCTCTGAAAAAACTACCAGCCGTCGCCGTGTTTTGGGATCTCGACAACAAGCCCCCAAACTCCATCCCTCCCTACGACGCCGCCGTCCGCCTTCGCCTGGCCGCCTCCTCCTTCGGCCCTCTCCGTTTCATCGCCGCCTACGCCAACCCCCACGCCTTCCGCCACCTCCCCGCCTTCGTCCGTGCCCGCCGCTCCCACCTCCGCGCCCACGACCGACTCGAGGACTCCGGCGCCCTCGTTCCATCAGCCCATCACGTCTGCCGTGTCTGCGGCCGTAACTTCCGCCAGCACTCCAAGCTCCTGCACCACTTCAGGCAGATCCACGAGCGCGAGCAGGCCAAGCGCCTCAACCGCATCAACTCCGCCCGCGGCGCCCGGAGGGTCCACCTCGCGGCCAAGCTCTCCATGAAAATCGAAAAGTTCAAGAAGGTTGCAAACGAAATCTTATTTCCTCCCAAAGAGGGGGGATATGGGCTGGCCGATGAGCTGAAGAGAGCTGGGGTGATTGTGAGGAAAGTCAATGATCGGCCGGAATCTGCAGACCGGGCCATTCGGGGGCATATGCTGGATGAGATGGATAGAGGGAGGATTGGGTGCTTGGTGCTGGTTTCCGATGATTCGGGCTTCGCGGGTGTGTTGAAAGAGGCGCGGATGAGGTGTTTGATGACTGTTGTGATTGGGGACGAGGGAGATGGGGCACTGAAGAGGCATGCCGATGCTGCGTTTTCTTGGAAGGATGTGGCTTCAGGGAAGGCGAGGACGCATGCTGGGTCTGCAGTAGGGAAGTGGAAGGACAAGGATTTGTTGAGAAGCTTGGAGTGGAGGTATGAGCAGAGCGAGGATGGGGAAGAGATTGGGTTTGTTGGGTCTGATGGGGAGATCGAGGACATACATGAGGAGGAGGAGAGTGATGTGAGTTTGAATTTTGCAAAGAAGGGTGATGAGCCATGGTGGAAGCTAGACTTGGATGATGAGGGAGGTTCAGTCGTGAGATCGCCATCTCATTACGAGCGATGCGACTGAGGATGGAGATGGGAAAGATGTTGTGGTTTTGTCTAGAAACTTACTTGTTAAGGTTCATAAGAAAGGAGGTGGATTATCCAAGATTGCGGGAGATCACACTACTTGCGAATTTATGGATTTAACGGTTGAATTTTCTACCTCTCTCTACCCGGTAAGTCTCTTCTTCAGTATAAGGTCTACTCTCAAATAGCAAGATTATTCCGTGTAAATTTTGCATTCCAGAGGTTAGTTAATGCATAATATAGATTACATAGTTTTTATATCCTTGTATAACCTCTCTTCTTTCCCCATCAATTGTTTTTAATTTGTCGTGTCAGTTATGTGTATGCCATCCTTGTTTCTATTTATAAAGTCACTTAATAATGGTTGCACTAAGTGATGAATGCATTTTATAATGGGAAGTTTAATTGGAGGCATACACAAACCAAATGCATTGATGAAAATGTAATGATTTAGAACAGATATTGGAGATACATCTCTCTTCTGAGCCTTAACAAATTACATCAAAAACACTTGTTGTTCTGTCCATTGATCTTGTGGTAATATCTGACAGCTTAATCAAGTGCCATTCCGTAAGGTGTGCCTTCTCATTTTAATTTTTTTGGCTAAATTATAAGATAATATGAATGCTAATTTGTTTTACATATCCTAAGTGTTCCTTCAATAATGTCTGGACGAAAAAATGATGTTGACACTGACCATGGAGTTGGGCCAAGAATAATAAAAGACTGGAAGTAGCGATGTAGAACGACTCCTTGAGTTCAAGGTGAAGATTGATAGAGTTGGGGAGGAAGCAAACCATTCAAAGCCTCATTTTTTGCAATTATTTTATTATTTTGTTAAGCTAAGTTGAAGAATTTCTTTACTTTAAACTTCTATGTTTCTATACTCGGGTTTAATTGAAAATTGATTGGTTACCTTTTCTTAATAAACATGAGTTGGTCTAATATCCTAGATTTTATTTTAATGATTGAATGAATTTGATTGATTGATTATGGGTTAATAATTATTAACTTAATGATGTTAATTTCTTATCATTTTCGCGAGTCTATAATTAGAGAGGAAAAGGTTCGGGGAAAGAAAAGGTTCAAGGAAAGGAAAAAAAAGACACAGGTGAGATGCAAATTCAGCCTCACATCATAAAACCACTTAACTCAATTCTTAATAATCCGTGTACACTCTTTATTTTGCACTTACATTGATTTTGAACCAGTAGGTTAGTTGATAGTCGATATAGCTTTATGCATTTTTCTTGGGCATGTCATCCTTGTTTCTATGTAAAAAGTCAATTTATAGTGGTTGCACTAATGGTTGCACTAAGGACATGTTTGGTTGAATGTATGAGTAATAAAAAACTTGAGCAAAAATTTCTTGACATTTTAAGAATAAAAATCACATGTTAGCCACAATGCTTTTCCAAACATTGCCTCCTCTCCCAAGAGGTAAACTATTTTTTCATGGTTTCAGAGTTGCCTAGGTTCAAATCCCACAAGGCTTATTGTTGAAACCGAATTTAAAGAAAGCGCCGCTACACAAAAAGCCCAGTTTTGACATAAAAAAGGGATCCTCCTTGTTAGGACATGTTAGAATATAACAATATCACCCAAAACTTCACCCAAAACTTCAGAGTTTTGGTGGAATGACATCTTCAAGTTAATGCTGTTACACCAAAATTCAGAATTTATCACAATGATTGAGGGTAATGTTTATAAGCATATGCATGGGTGTAAAAAACACTACAAACCATGCTTAATCAGCTATTTATCCTTTTGGGTCCCCTGTCATTGTGCTTAACAGCCGAGCAGTTGGATTGAGGCCATCTTTATTCTGTTTGCAAAAGCATGCTGTAGCACTAAAAGTAGTTTGTAGGCATTCCTTACCCTAAACTTGCTACACTAAACAAAAACCATATCACTCAACCCAAAGCACATCTGTCTACATCTCCTACTCTCAATGCCATTCTCATTTCCTTATGAGTGCCACTCTCCTTTCCTTGTAACTGCATATCAAACATTGCAACGAGTCCATTTGCCTTATGATTGATAATATCTCCTACCTCCCATTCTATCTTCTCAGTTGTTTGCTCTCCATCTCATCGTCTCCCTTAGTGCGCTCTTGCAACAATGACCACAATAAACCAAGGTTTGAGGTCTCGGTATCGGTATCGGTTTCGTTCTTATGGAAATTTAGGTTTCGGTATCGGTATCGTCCGTTTCGGTGGTTTCGGAGGTTGGTTTCGGCTCGTCCGTATCGGTCGCTTCAAATACTTGAACCCCTATCAAATACTATCAAATAGTAAATAATCTATTATTTTTTTAACATTTTGCTAAATACATGTAAATATGTTATGCTTTTTTGCTAAATATATCAATTCATTGTGTAAGTTTACTAATTTGGTTGGCCAGCAACACTGTTGTTAAAGGGGCATGGCAAAATTGTAAATACATGGAAGATGTTACAGGCTTCTGCCAAGTGAAACTGCAAAAATGAGATGGCAAACTTGTAAATAACTGTGTAGATGCAAGTGGAGATGGCAAGCTAGTAAATAAATGGGTTGTTGCAACTTGCAAGTGGAGATGGCAAGCTTGTAAATAAATGTGCTGGCAAGCCTATAAATTTGCTGCTGTAATTTGCAAGTGGAGATGGCAAGCTTGTAGATAAATGTTAAGACTGTATGAGATGGCAAACTTGTAAATACATGTGCATCTGCATCCAAACATGTAAATTAATGTATGTAAATAAATCAATGTGCTGTCCTAAAGCCCGTAATGATTCATCCCCAGCTTCCAAGCGACGAGATGAAGGCGGCGGCGACATCGGCGGGATACATCGACATTGGAGGGAGGCGGCATCTGGTGCAGGTGATGGCAAGACCGGATGCAGCGAAGAAGGCGGCAGCTCGATCGAGGTCAGTTAGGTTTTTTTCCCCTTCCTCTTCTTCTTCTCCTTTTTTTCTTCTTTTTGATTTTTTTTGGTTGGAAATCTTCTTCTTTTCTTGGTTTTCCTCCTCTATCTTTCTCTTCATTTTTTTCCTTCGTTTTTTATATTGGTTTCGGCCGGAACGTTGCCGTTCCGGTCAGTTTCGGCCGGTTTCGGCCGAAACTGGCCGGAACGGCAACGTTTCGGCCGAAACCGAAACGTTGCCGCCTGTTTCGTATCGGTACCCACCGGTACCGATACGAAACGGCCGAAACGTGTGGGTTTCGGCCGAAACCTTATACCATGCAATAAACAACCTCGACCACATTTTTGATTGGACTTCATGGTTTTCTTTGACAATATAAGGATTGTTTGATATTGTGAAGGAATTATTTAGATATATATATAATTTTTTTTTGGAGAATATGCTTTGCATATTTATTGATACTCAAAAAATAGTACAGGACTCTAGGATGGAAGAGGGATGTTTGTAAGACGGGGCAAGAGCACAGGCGCCATCACCACAACCAATACAAACACCGCCCGCTATCCAAAGAGCCAAATGAAAGCAAGATTACAAGACCTACAACCTAAAAAGTCAACCCCCAATTTGAAGGGGGGAGCTCTCACCACCATCAAGATCCCAATCCACATGTCTCAAGGCAATTCTGACATCCTCAGCAATATCATCAAAGAGAGCTGTCTGCCTCTGATTACTACCTTCAAAGATTCTCATGTTTCTCTCCCTCCATATGTGCCAAGTCATCACAGCTAAGACAGTCTTGGCCAATCATCCTATGTTGCCCTTCCTATGAAAGTGCGTGAGAATAAGATCTCCCAAACCTGCTAAGGAGGACGGCAAAGCAGAAGTGTACCCCATTTTTAGAAAACTCCTGCAAAGGAGATAGTTAGTATAACTGCACTCAAAAAATATATGATCCATATTTTCATGAACATTATCAGAGCATAGAACACCGAAGGGTGAAGTGGGCACTCCCCACTGTACGAGCTTATCACGGATTAGAAGTTTCCCGTGAAAAGCTCGCAATAAAGTGATAGCCATCTTGGGGATATGCCCCTGAAACCAGACCACCTTGTGGTAGGGAAATAAGTGTTTTATAGCCCTAGACCCAACCCAGGCATCCCACAGGGAAGGAAACTTGGAGACCCAGGACCAAGAATCATCACCAGAAGTTAAAGTCACTGTGTCAATTATGTGCCGCACATTTGTAAGGGAGTTGCTGTTTACCCATCCCACATCAGTCAGTAATCCCTGACCATGTAACCCTCCTCCCCAACATGAACCTCATAAGTATCATTAAGAGGTCCACATGGAAGCCAATTGTCATACCAGAAGAGAGTAGAAGACCCATCTCTAACAATGCGCTGGGTGAGCTTCTTAGTGAATTCACGACAATGCAAGATGAATTTCCAAGTGCCAAATTGCATAGGATGAGCCTTAGCCAGAAATAACCCCGTATTGCTCATATAATATTTCCTCATATAGGAAGCCCAAATCCCCCCATGAGTAAGCATTCGCCAAGTCAACTTAACGCCATAAGCATTATTCAAATCAGTGAAGCTTCTAAGACCCACTCCCCCTTCTTGCTTTGGCACACATATGTCATCCCAAGCCCAGAGATGATTTTCTCCCCAAATGAATCCCTTGCATATGGAGGTAAGAGAGCGCAAAACGGACTTAGGAATACGGAAGGCCTGCATCCAGAAGACAACCATGCCATAGATGACAGATTTGACAAGTTCAATACGACCAGCAATGGATAATAAGGATGAAGACCATCCATGCAACCTACTCTTGCATCAATCAATCAGACGGCCATACATAGAGGCATTAGGATACTTAGCAGAGAGAGGAATGCCCAAGTATGTAGATAGGGATTGCACCCTCTTAATACCCTAGATGTCTGCCAGGCTACCAGCACCCTGACCCCCTTGTTAAATATGCCAGCACTTTTTGCTTCAGTTTACCTCAAGCCCAGAGTAGGACTTGAAGGTGGAGAGATCTCTCAATCCCTTAAAGGAGTCCTCATTAGCACGACAAAAACAAGCAAGTCATCAGCGAAGAGTAGATGAGTAACTGCCCCAATTCTTTTCATAGGCTTAATACTGCATGTGGCATTGGCCTTAGCCATAAGCAATGAGAAGGATTCCATAACAATCACAAAGAGATAAGGGGAGAGGGGATCTCCCTATCTCAGCCCCTATATTAGATTGAAACATGCCAAATGGAGAACCATTAATCATAACTGAGAAGGAAGGAGAAGAGTTACATTCACACATCCAGCTGATGAATTTGTGCTTGAACCCCATTTGGTGGAGCATGAAATAGACAAATTATCTGTTTACACTATCAAAAGCTTTCCTTAAGTCTAATTTGAGGCAGGCCCGAGCACCCATAGGGTTATTAAAATCCCTAATATGTTCATGCGCAAGCAAGGCACAATCAGCAAGTAACCGGTCTTGAAGGAAGGCGGCTTGATTAGGCAATATGAGCTCATTAACTGCTTTTTTCAGCCGATTGCAGAGAATTTTGCTGATGATTTTGTACAAAACATTACAACAGGCGATGTGTCTATAATCACCGAGCCAGAAGCATTGGCATTCTTAGGAATAAGAGTTAAAAAGGTATGATTGATTTGGCGATAGATCTTCACTGATTTGAAAAAAAATGAAGAATAGCACTGGTGACATCATTCCCAATGATATCCCACGAGTTCTGATAAAAATTACCATTGAAACCATCAGGGCCAGGAGCCTTATCCACCCCAATCTGAAAAACAGCATTTTTAACCTCCTCAGCCAAAACCGGTCTTTCAACCCACTCAGCAGCCTCATTTGTAAGAACTCTTTTAGTAGTAAGGCATGGAAAGACTCTCCAGGTAGTCATCCTGATTATACAGATTAGAATAAAATTCGGGAGCTTCAACTTTCAGTTTATCAATGGAGTTGTTGCGGGAACCATCAAAAGAAATAAGATAGCCCAGATTGTTGCGGATTTGTCTAGTCCTTATAGCAGTATAAAAGAATAGGATATTACGATCCCCAAGGCTCAGCCAATCTTGTCTACTTTTTTGCTTAAGATTGGATTCCTCAATATCAATAGCTTCAGCAAGCTGATTAATTAAGGTACGTTCTTTTCTTTGTAGCTCAACACATGAACCCAGATTAGGGTTATTCTGAATAGCAGCAAGTTCAGAACGAATTTTAGACACATCATTAGCCTCTCTGAAGGCCGCTCCAAAACTCTTATGCCCACTTTTCAAGTTCTTAAGTTTAGCAACTAGGCGTATCATGAGGCAGCCATTGACCCTGATGCGCCAATGCTCCTTCAACACATTAGAATACTCAGGGCTGCGATGCCAGGCATTAAAAAATTTGAAAGGCTTAGGATCAGTACCACAAGCCTGATGGGTGTGAATAATAAGAGTGGAATGGTCGCTAGTGCCTCCATCAACGTATTCATAGTAAGAAGTGTGAGGATATTCATCCAAGCACTATTGCAGAAAGACCTCTCAAAAGTGGCAGTAATACGCCGTTGCCCAATATTACGATTATTCCAACTCAGAGTGTTACCAACAGTTTTAAGCTCGATGAGAGCGCTGGCGTTAATGCAGTCATTAAACTCATCAACCATACATCCCTTAACCATTCTACCTCCTACTTTATCCATAGCATATCTGACACAATTAAAATCATCCCCAATGATCCAGGGGAAATTCTTAAATTTGTTGGCACTGGCAACAATATCGTCCCAAAGAGTTCTACGATCAAGATAGGAGTTGGACGCGTAAACTATGGTAACAACCATAACAAATCCCGCAACATTACTCCCCTTCAAGGATATGTGCTGAGCTGTCATATCTTCAACCATACAATTCCAAACATCGGGGTCATACATGATAACAATACGACCATTACGATGGATACTGCGATTGTTGATTGATAACCACTTCTTAGGGAAGCATTTGGTGATTCTATGGCCATTATCCTCAATGACCTTGGTTTCAATAAGCCCAACCATGGAGGGCGCATATTTTAGAAAGCGATCTTTAAGCTCCCGGTGTCTAGTAACGCTATTAAGCCCCATAGTATTCCAAATAAATAAGGTCATTGGTCAGAGTTAGTGGGCGGGGGGCGCTCATCCTCCCAATTAATTCTTGAACTCTTATGAGTGCCCTTAACCGAAATCGCCCCCCCTTTATGCTGGTTTTGTTTTTTCGCCCCTTACTATTCTGTTTCAAAAGCTCTTGCTCAACCAGCCAGGCTTCATGGGCGATAGTCATTTCATTGGGCTCATCATCCGATTCCACTTCATCCCTAGGATCAAGTAGCGATCCCCTCAATCGAGTATTGCATATGGCATTAAAAGGGTTGTCATCTTTTATACTGTTCCCGGCGGCGGGGTTACTACTTTTTTTAGCCCATGAGTTGGGCGAGAGGTTCTGCTTTGGCTTAGATTTTTCCGAGCCCATCCTCATGCAGTCCCCTGACCCGTCCCCCCAATATTATTATGTATCTGTACAAGAGTTTCTCTGCTACACGGGCCTCCAATTGCCCCACTTACGCTAGACGCAGCTAGCTCACTATCCTTCCTATACATTTCCTTATTCTGGGGTATCTTACAGTTTACAAACCCCTTCCCCTCAACTACTGCTAGGACAGTAGGTATACATTCATCAGTACAAGAGTCCTGCTGCTACTTGCTCGGGGCATTTCTAACCACACCCTCATCCCCATGTCCCTCATTACAAGTCTCGCTGCTGCTGGGCACAGCCTGCATACTATAAAACCCATTTCCAAACCCTATAATACAAGGCTCTCCATCGCCATCCCCTACAGTCACATTGCCAGCTCCATGATCCCCAGCATTAGGAACCATGTTACAACCATCCCCATCCTCAGCGTTACATTTCTCACTTCCCCATCCCTCTTTACAGCTCTCCGCAATGACAAAATTACAACCAACAGCTTCCCGTGTCTTGGGATTGTTACAAACACCAACAGCTTGAACTTCCGTCTCTTTACATTTTCCATGACCAATGTTCACCTCCCAGCAACAGATTGGGTCGAAGATGAAGCAGTTAGGGGGTTCAGAATAGGACTTACTTTACAACGGCCATCCACCGGAGTGGTTGTATCCTTCAGCAAATCATCAGTTTCCCCCGTGCCCTTGACGCCGATGGCAGCCTCCTCCTTTTTGCTGATAGGGTGCACCTCCCCATCGCCAACAGCTCTGACTTTAGAAGAACATTGCTGAACTAGGTGTCCGAAACACTTGCAATTTGAGCACCTAGGTGGATTTCCTTCATACCTGACTTCAACTTCAAAGCACTCTCCGTCTTCAACTTGGGCCACAACAACTAGCGGAAGCTCTTGTTCAGCGGAAATCTCAACTAAACACCGAGCATAGGTCATCCTCTCCATGGTGGCCGTGGCTCTGTCCAAACAAATAGGGGATCCCAGGACGCTAGTTATAGCATTCAAAATCTTAATCGACCAAAATTTAAGGGGCAAGTTAGGGAGCTGAACCCAAATAGGGGCAGATGATAACATGTCTCTATCAAAAATCAAATCCGGAGCCCATCGCTGGATCACAACGAGTCTACCGTCGAACATTCACGCCCCCCGTGTAAAACTCCATCGCTGTCGACCTTATCCTTGAATCGGAAGAAGAAGAAGCCGTTTTCTCTGGAGAAGATAGACATACCTTGCTTCTTCCCAGATCTGATGGCCCACGCCTTCATTTGACTGTAGAATGGAACGTCTCCAAGAACGTATGCAACCCGCGTGTTCTCCCAAGAACTAGCAGCTTCATCAATGGCTTCTTGCGAAAGCACAGCGATGTGAGTCCCTGTTTCATCACAGCTTGGAGGAATGTAGCTCATCTCCAAGGAATCAGCTATCTTCCTCTTGTTAGTGCACACTTCCAGCCAAGAGTGCTTCGCTGCTAGCGGATTGATCTTAATCTCATAAGAGGGCCTCAGCATTCTCCTTTCAAGTAATTTCCTGCTCCCAGAGATACCAGCTCCAACCCTGAGCGATCCGCCGTCATTCACCTGTACACGGGGCCTATGTTCCGATCTAGTTCCCTTCCCCTTGCTAGCAGCATTGTACAGCTTCCTCTTGTTCACAGTGCGCCAATTTCCATTGAGGTCAGGAGCAGTCGCTCCATCAGAGCAAGCGTTATGATCAGCCATGTCAAAGAGCAAGACAAGGCGAAGATCAGACCAAAGCACCCGAAAGAAGAGGAATCAGGGAGTGACATAACACTCACCGCCGGATCGAGAACTCCGCCTGGGTTCTCGATCCGTCCAGATAAGATCGCCGTCTGATGGGATAGTCCCCACCAGAAATGAATCCAATCGATATAAGGTAGGAGCGCTAGCGGCAGCTCAACATTCGATACCGATCGTCTCCTCTCCTGATCCTCAACCACAAGGCGATTCGAATAAAAAACGACTCGAATCGAGTCGAATCGAAGTAGAATACTCTTCCGCAGACTCCGAATCGGATTAGCAACCAAGAAAATAGATGTAGGTTAGATCTATCAAGAAAATAGCAGTAGAAGTAAAATCGAGTCGAATCGAAACTGAATCGAATAATCCGAGAAGAACTCACCGCCGGATCGAGATCTACGACAAGATCCCGATCCGAACCGATGGATGAGCAAGGTTCGACTCCGGCTGAATCCTCCTCAGATCTGCAGCAAGGATCTGAATCGCCAGGATGAGCACGTCTCGAATGCTCCTTGAACTCTTCAGATCTATGCCAAATCGACACAACTCCTGCAAAGATCAAGCCTCAATTCGGAGAGAACTTCCAAATCCGATGAGGAGCCCTAAACCAGCCGCTGGAGCGGCCGGCGGCGAACTCCGCACCAACTGAGCCCCGGAGCTTCTCTCTCTAAAAACTCGAAGAGAGGAACAAAAAACTCGTATTAGTGTATATATATATATATTAAAACACAACTGTTTTTGAGCTCTAGGGCTAACTAGGACAAGCAGGTTGATAGAAAGACGGCTCAGATTTAATCTTGATGAGTGAATGGTTGGGATGATAGTATGTGAAAAATTTTGGGGGGAACTTTTGGAGGGGGAACTAAATTTTTAGTGCAACATTACTGATAGTCGTTTATATTTAATGCATAAAAAGTTGTGCTCTGCCTTTGAAACTTGGTCTATCTTCTTTCAAAATTTTAATGGTGAGAATTTAATGCATGGCTCCATTTAATCTTGATGAGTGAATGGTTGGGATGATAGATGATAGTATGTGAAAATGGGGGGGGGGGGGGACTTTTGGATTTAATCTGGATTTAATTTTGTACATATTTTTGAAATGTTCGAGACTTCACATCTCTCCCTTGAATGGTATCTCTAATTTTGTACATAGTTTTTAATTTAAATGAACTGCGCTCGCGCCGAAGCTAAATTTTTGTTCGTTTAAATTTTAGATGGGGAAATAATTCTTGGGGAGAACAAAGATTTTGAGGGGATATCTTAAGGCGCCCCGCTAAATTCTTTTATGCTAATTTATTGTTCCGCCCCGGAGGCGCCCGCGTCGAATTTTTGTTTCGTGTCGAAGGTGCATGTACTGAATTTGTAGTTCCGCGCCGAAGGTGCCCGTGCCGCTAAATATTTTTACGCTAATTTGTTCTTTTAAATTTTGGCCGTGGAAATATCTTTTTGGGGAACAAAGATTTTGCGGGGAAAACTCTTAAATGAACCGTGCCCGCGGGCACTGATTATGACTAGTGTGTGTGTGTGTGTATATGTATGAGATAAAACTGGGCATGCGTTGTCAGCCCCGGAAATTTTTTCTGTGCTGCTAGCGTTTTGGGCCCAAAAAATATTTTTAAAGTTTTTTTCAATGTGTTCTATAACTTGTTAGCTACATCCCCACCATATTTCAAGTGAATCCAACACTTTTAAGCCTCCATCTATCCATTTCAAAAAAACCGCCCCGAAATCTGGAACTTTGAGCGCACTCTTTTTGAAATGCATGAACGAAGGCTAAAAAAGTATTGGATTCACTTGAAAATTGGTGGGGAGATAATTAACAAGTTGTAAAACTCATTGCAAAAAAATAAAAAAATTTTGTCTACCAAAGTGTTGTCAGCTCAGGAAAACCAAACCTATGCTGACAGCATAGACCCTTATTGATATATATCTATTATACATTTGACAACCTTTTTTAAATTTTAGGGCTGACTAGGACAAGATAAAGAGGCTGAGATTTGATCTTGGTAAATTAATGGTTGAGATTGGATTTTGTGAAAATTTTAGTGGGAAAACTTAAATTTTGGGGGGAACGTGTCTTGTGAACCAAAACTTTGAAATTAAAAGTGTATTGGAAAATATTGTGGAGATTAAATTTTGGGGGAAAAAGTGTCTTGAGAACCAAAACTTTGAAATTAAAAGTGTCTTGGAAAAGATTGTGGAGAAATATAATCCATTAAATTAAACAAAGTCAAAAAATTAGAGTAAAAAATTTAGTGGAACAACAAACTAGCGTAAAAAAATTTAAGTTAATACTTTCACTGAATAATACCCTGAGGTTTGTTGTTCCGCGTCGAAGGTGCCCGTGCAATTTTTTTACGCTAATTTGTCGTTTCGCGCCAAAGGCGCTGACGCCAAATTTGTTGTTCCACGTCGATTGCGCTCCCGCGTTGTTCCGCGCCGAAGGCGTCGAAGGTGTCCGCTCCGAATTTGTTGTTGCACGCCGAAGGCGCTCGTGCCGTATTTGTTGCTCGACGTCGAAGGTGCCCGTGCCGCTAAATATTTTTACGCTAATTTGTTGTTCGTTTAAATTTTGGTTGTGAAAATAATTTTTTGGGGAACAAAGATTTCACGGGACAAAATCTTAAATGAACCGTACCCGCGGGCACGGGTTGACTTGTATATATATATATACACGTGTATATATGAGGAATTTTTTAGGTGTGCTGACAGCACATGCTCGGTTTTCCTGTGCTGGCAGCACTTTGAACCTCCAAATTTTTTTGCAATGTGTTTTAAAACTTGTTGGCTACATTCCCACTAATTTTCAGATGGATCCAACACTTTTGGAGCTTCCATCCATGCATTTCAAAAAGATTGTCGCGACAGTTTTAGAATTTGGCCATGCCTTTTGAAATGCATGGATGGAAGCTCAAAAAGTGTTGGATTCACTTGAAAATTGGTGGGGAGGTAGCCAAAAAGTTGTAGAACACATTGTAACCAAATTTAAAAAAATGTTTTTGGGCCCCCAAAATGCTGACAACGCGGGAAATTTCTTGTGCTGTCAGCGTAGAAAAATTTCCTGTGCTGTCAGCGCATATACATACACACATACATACAGACACACACACACACCCCACACACACATACATGATATTGCTCGTGCTTGGAGGGCACGAAGGCAGTCGTCGCCTAGGTGCAAATGTGGACAGAAGCAGGGGCCAAAACGAAAAAAGTGTGTGCAGAGGATCGGGGGCAAAAGGAGAAAAAGCAGTGACTAAAGCGCCAAAAAAACCCACGGTGCAAAATGAAAAAAAATCGATGGCAAACATGTAAATAGGAGGAAGATGAGGGGTCTTTGGTTTTTATGAAAAAGCAATGTCAACCTTGTAAATAAGGAGAATGTGGTGGGCTTTTTTTTGGGGTTCCACCAAAACACCCAACTCCACACCCAAACCCTTACCTACAACCCATTGGGCCCCCACTCTCCCAAACACATTGTCCTTGTAGGACAAAGTGGTGCCACATGGGACAACCATTTGTCACAGTAGGACAAAATTCAAAAACATCCCTCATTCGTATTATACACTAGTCATGAACCGTGTCCTCGATATCCCCTCAAAATCTATGTTCTCCCCAAAAATTATCCCTCCAAAGTTTAAACGAACAAAAATTTAGCTTCGGCTTCGGCGCAGACACCTTCGAATTCAAAAACAGTTGTGTTTTATATAATAGATATGTTTTTAATAATTTTTGATAATTATCTTCACTTAGACGCTTACTATATCTATACACTCTCTTGTTTATTCAAATATAACATGATGCCTGCGTATTTAGATAGGAATCTAAACTTGATTTTAACATCCTAAACATAATTAACAACCAAAATTAGGTGACCCAGTGACATTTTGATTTGAAATTTGAATAATAGATCCAAAATTATCATCCAACAATATAAATCAGAAATAAATAGAGCGAAATTGAATGAAATTTAAGTGGGATTATGCCTGAGTCCTGGTTGTCTAAAGTTTTGATTTTTAGCGGATTCGTGAGGTTTCTGTTTGATGGGTACTTTGTTCTTATAGATCTTTGCGTTAATTGGGTGTTTGGGCAACGTTTGAAAGTCGAAAGATTGTTTTTACTATAACTTATTTGTTTTTTCTATGCATTAGCATTGGAAATTAGGAATTGATCTCCTACCTACTACAATATTATTTTGATTAAAGAAAATATAATAAATTGCTAATGCTTTGTTTAGGTAAGTCAGCTCTCTAGATGTAGTAACTTATTAATTAGAATTTGCATGAAATTTGCCTGATTGTTACTTTGAAGTGAAATGTGGATTAACTGTTCATACGAATTCTTTTAATTCGTTTACGTTAGTGCTTGGATTCACTTTAGCTTTCAGTGGAATATATTCAACATGCTAATTATAAGACCCTTTAGTTAGTGGCTTTGCATGTCCATTTGGATGTTACGTTTTTCCATAAAAATTTCAAAATTTTGAGTTTTCCAACCAAATTGATTCTCCCCAAAACTGTCTCAAAACTCATCTCAACCTTCCATTCTTCAAGAACAAAACCTAGCCACTCTTTATCTTGTCATAGTCAGCTCTAGAATTCAAAAACAGTTATGTATTAATATATAGATATATATACTCTATATATAATATAATATATATATATAGTATATAGTGTGTATATATATAGTGTGTATATATATAATAATGGGTATCATATGAGATGTGATGCATCTCCTCATATACAAGTTACAAAAAGTGTGGTGTTACAAGCCCACATGAGATTGTACTTGTTGTACCATCCCACTTTTTGTGTCTTGGTATATGAGGAGATGCCTTCCAAGTCATATGATACCCATTATTCTCATATACACATACACACACACACATATATATGGATTTAATGTAGAAAAGATGGCACCTGATCTAATAGATCAGGTGCCAAGACACAAAAGGTGGAAAGTACAAGCCCCATATGGGCTTGTACTCATTGGGGGCCCACCTTTTTGTCTTGCACCTGATCTATTAGGTCAGGTGCCACCTGATCTACATGAATCCATATATCTATTATACATTTGACAACTTTTTTTGAATTCTAGGGCTGATTAGGACAAGATAAAGAGTGGCTGATATTTGATCTTGGTAAATCAATGGTTGAGATTGGTTTTTGTGGAAATTTTAGTGGGAAAACTTAAATGTTGGTGGGAGAAGTGTCTTGGAAACCAAAACTTGAAATCAGAAGTGACTTGGGAAAGATTGTGGAGATTAAATTTGGGGGGGAAGTGCCTTGGGAACCTAAACTTTGAAATTAGAAGTGCCTTGGGAAAGATTGTGGAGAAGCATGATCCATTAAAGTAAAAGAAGTAAAAAAATTTAGTGTAAAATAATTTAGCGGAACAACAAATTAGCGTAACAAATTTTTGGTTCTACGCCGAATTTTTGGTTCCGCGCCGAAGGCGCCTGCGCCGAATTTGTTGTTCCGTGCCGAATTTGTTCTTCCACGCCGAAGGTGCCCGCGCCGAATTTGTTGTTCCGCGCCGAAGACGCCTACGCCAAAGGTGCACGTGCCGCTAAATACTTTTACGCTAATTTGTTGTTATTTTAAATTTTAGCTTTGGAAATAATGTTTTGGGGAACAAAGATTTCGCGGGGGAAAATTTTAAATGAACCGTGCCCGCGGGCACGGGTTATGACTAGTTATATATATACATATACATACATACTTACATACATATGTTCATACATATACATACATACATATACATACATACATATTCAAATTGATGTGTGTGTCTTCTGTTTTCTTGTTGCCGAATTTTCATGTAAAGTAATGATATTTCATTAATTCCACGTTGTTAAGGCCAAAATTGACCGAGACAGTTGTCAATCTGACGTAGACGCGAGATGCTGAGTTGGAGCCTCGTCAACAGGTGAAGTGAGATCCTGGTTGGGAGAACCTGGGTCGGGTGATGGTAGTTGACGAGCATGCGATGCTCGATCGACCTTCAAGCAACAGATGCGTTGATCATTCGAGGCTGGAAAACTCGATGACGACCCTCGACACTGGATGATGACCGTCGATCTGCACCACATGGAGTCGTTAGGGGGTTCAGATCTGGGTTTCGACCCAAATCCCATCCGATGCTTAAGTTAGTATGAAACTTAAGGGAGAGAGTGAGCTTGGTGCAGCTGAGATCGACACACAGAGGTTCGTCCCAGTACTGGCGGCGTAGGCTCGAATGTATAGGAAATATATCAGCTGAGAAAAGCGGAGTTTTATGTATCAGACCTCATGCCTTGGAAGAATGGAATCCCTTTACCTTCGTCCTTTGGTCTATTTATAGGTAATTCCGCCTTGATTGTGTATAACCGTCCCTCATTGATTCGGGCACGATCTTCTCTGAGATTCGAGATAACGGCTGCTCATTTATTCGGCCCCATTAACTTTTTCCTGAATGTTAGCGTCATCCTAACGAGCAGATGACCCATTCGTCTGACTCGGCGGTACACCACTATGAGCGGGGGTATCGGGTTGCGGACGCCAATTGGGTTGGGTACATGGATACTTCAGCGGGATTTGTACCTGTGTACTAACACAATGGCCCCATCATTCGTGCCTCAGAAATCGCGCTGACTGAGACTGAATGATGAGTAATCTTAAATGCGCACGATTGTGTACGATTTTCGAAACATCTGATTTGATTTGTGCCGTCAAAATCCTTTCGCCTTTGGAGCGATCTTCGTCGTTTCTCGTGGCTGGCTTTGGACACGCGTCGTGCATCGGACATCAGTCGGTTGGATTCCATCATATAAGAAAGAAAAGCGAGGAAGAAGAAGAGATTTTTCTGCATCGTCTTCTTCCTTGTTTCAAAAGCTTGATTCAGCATCGCCTTCCCGGAGATCGCCTGTTCCTTCTAAGGTATCTCTCCTGTCCGATTCTGATTCTCTCTACGTTCGTCAGGTATGTTTGCTCCGGTCGTACTGAAGGAGCCGACATACGAGGAGCTCGTGGTGCACTTCCGACCCCCTCGATGCGAGGAAGTTCTTGGAAAGGGTAAAGGAGTTTGGATTGAGCCAGGCCTTTCCATTCGCCGGAGGGATCGGAGTTTGAAGGTTCCTGAAGTCATCTTAGATATGGCTCCTAGGTTTTTCCTCGATCTGACTGCTGAGGTTTGGCGATGTGGGTTCTGTCATCCTTTTAGGGTTAGAGTGCCTAATCCGGATGAGTGAGTGTGCTTCCCACGGAAGAGTGAGGTGGGGGTTTCCTTAATGCTTTTCGGCTAGGACTCCGGTTTCCCTGTTACCCATTCATCATAGAGGTTCTGTGCTCTTCGGAGCTTTCTATTTGTAGACTTGCACATCAAGCTTTCCCACTTTAGTTGGCTTTATCGTGTTGTGTGAGCTCTGTAGGGTCCGACCGACCCTCGGGCTATTTAGGTACTTCTTTAGGATAGTATCCGACCCTCGCCGAGTGTGGTACCCTATTGCTGCTCGTCCTGGAATGAGGCTAATATACGACCTTCCGATTTCCGACCCCGCGTGGAAAGATACTTTTGTGTTTGTCCTTCCCGAATTGGGTCCGTTGATCAATGGTTGGAGTTCTCTTAATCCTGGGCTTGCGGAAGAGTCTAGGTTATCGATAGTGGATGTCAGAGCCAGGTTGTCATCGGACGAGGCTGAGGCGGTGAAGCTTCTTCTGGGTCGCCCGACGCAAGAAAGGTCGACTCAGTGTTTGTTGGATGATCATACGTTGAAGATCATTCTGTGGAGCCAGTGTAATGTATTTTGACTATATGTCTTTATCTTTGCCACTCACGATAATTATATCCATCATTTCAGATATGACTAACGGAAATCGACGGAGCGGTAATTTCGGTATGGACCGAGTTAGGAGGGAGCAGTGGAAGAAGAAAAGAAGCGTCGAAAGGTCGGGTGCCAGTGCTGAAAGGTCGAGCGCTCGTGTCGAGGGGTCGAGCTCTCGATCTCACATCCCAATCAACCAGAGCTCTTCTTCCAAGGGGGGCGAGGTTAGGCAGGTCTCGAGGCCTTCTTCTCGAGCCTCCTCAAGAGAAGCTTCGAGTCAGGCCCCCGTGCGGCCTGCCGTGCCCCTGGCATCCATTGTGGTTTCGAAGCCGCAGGCGGTGGTCGACGTTGATACCGCCGACGTTGCTGAGCTGGCTGAGGTCATTGGCCAGAAAAGGGAGATGCCTTTCCCTAGGGAGGGGGAGTAAGAAAAGAGGAGGTGCGTAGAGGAAGAGGATCCCTCGGAGAAAGGTACGTGGGTCCCCCCTTCGAGCTTCAAGGGGCGGTGGAGAGTCCTTCGGCGTCTCAGGCTCCCGTGATGTCCCTTTTGGATCAGTGGCCCCGTGACGGTATTGTGTCGCCCGTCCCCTTGGTCGGTCTGATCCCCACGGAGTTCAATCAAGCATTATTGCTCAATCAGCTTTCGTCCTGATCCTCTGGGCCGGTGCAGGGTGACTTTCACCCATCTCCCTTTGTCATTGGAAGGGAGGAGTCGGTCTTGCCTTCCGGACGACCGCTCGGTTGGTGGAGAACTCGATTCTCCTCAGGGATCTGGAGCTACTTCAGAGGTTGGACCTCGAAAGGGTAGCCAATTTTTTCGTTGGGAGCGGATATCAGGTATGTGATCTGCCTTTCATCCATTGACGCCCAAGTTTATCGTCCCTGACTAACCTTTCCTGCAGATGTTCGTTCTCGGCGCTGTGTTGCATCGTCAGGCCGTCGACTTGATCGAGGGAGGTCGGCGAGTGGCAGACGCAGAGCGTAAGGCGTTCGAGCTCGAAGATCGGACGAAAGAGGTGGAGGAGAGCCTGTTGAAGTCCCTCGAGACTAAGGTGGCGGCTGAGTGGGCAGCTGTGGAGGCCAAGAATAGTCTCTTGTCCCCATCGGTCCTCCGCAAGGCCGCCGAGCTTCAGTGGAGGATGGAGAAGGCTCAACTTGAGTCGAACTCTCAAGAAGGAAGCGATCGAGCTTCGAACCAACGCTTCTGACTTCGAAAGGCGGTCGGAGGCCTGCAAGGCGGATGCGGCTGAGTCTCGGTCCAAAGTCGCCGAACTCGAGGAGGCTGCTGCGAATGAGAAGGCGGAGCTCACGGCCAAGCTTACGAATGTGATGGAAGGTCTCACCAGCATCTTCGCATCCGGGCGCGCTCCTCCCTCCTCTTAGGCTAGTAGGCCTTAGTTTTAGGTTTCTTGTAACACCTTTTCATTTCTGTTTCCTTAGGCATGAATGAAAAAACTCTTGCGTTTTTATCTACTATTGGAATATGTGCATGTGTATGGCCCCCTCAACGACTTTAATTTTCGATAGATTAGAAACCGATGATAAGTTGAGTCGGTAAGTTAGCCGTATTCGATAGATCGAACACAATCCTTTAAACCATAAATCACATTTCATTTAGTAGCGAGGAGTAATGCCTTGGCTCTCGGCCGTCGACTAGGGTCGTTCGGTGGCGAGGGGCGAGGCCCTTTCGACTTACGCCCGATAAGCGTCGTGTATCGTTCAGTGGCGAGGAGGAATCCTTTCGACTTATGGCTGACGATATGGGTCGTTCGGTGGCGAGGGGCGAGGCCCATTCGACTTATGGCCGACAAGCGTCGTGGGTCGTTCAGTGGCGAGGGGAAATTCCTTCGACTTGCGGCTGACGACAGGGGTTGTTCGGTGGCGAGGGGCAAAGCCCTTCGACTTATGACCGATGACAGGGGTCGTTCGGTGGCGAGGGACGAGGCCCCTTCGACTTATGGCCGACGAGCGTCGTGGGTTGTTGAGTGGCGAAGGAGAATCCCTTCGACTTATGAATGATTACAGGGGTTGTTCGGTGGCGAGGGGCGAGGCCCCTTCGACTTATGACCGACGAGCGTCGTTTAGAAGAATAGTTGGATAAATATCGAAGGACGATTCGACTTTGTATTTATCTTGAATAGGTATAAGATAAAAGACAAAGATAAATTTCGATCCTTTATCCCCGTTGGTACAATCATTGATAATATTTTCGCAGGTGCTCAGTGTTCCATGGATGAGGAAGTTCTCTATCATCCAGAGTAGCGAGTCGGTAGGTGGCAGGACCGAATACATCGACTACTGTGTAAGGTCCTTCCCACTTCGCAGCAAGCTTCCTTTGCTTGAGGATCTCGGGAGTGAAAGCAGCCTTACGCAGTACCAAGTCGCCTATACAGAAGCTGCGTTCGCAGACCTTTGAGTTGAAATAGCGGGTCATGCTTCCTTTTTGTTCGATGAGGGTCGCCAGAGCCTGTTCAAGGACCTCGTCCACTAGTTGTAGGTTGTGTTCGAGGCCTTCTGAGTTTCTTTCTTCATCATAGTACTAGAGGCGAAGCGCTCGCTTATTGACCTCTATTGGAACGACGACTTCACATCCGTAGGCCAGCATGAATGGCGTTTCCCCCGTCGAGGTTTTGTGGGTCGTTCTGTACAACCATAGTATACCGGGATTTCGTCCGGCCAAGTCTCTTCGAGCCCGGTTATTCTCTTCCGAAAGGGCTCGAGGATACGTTTGTTGGCTGCTTCTGCTAATCCGTTTGACTGGGGGTGGGCGACAGAGGCAAAGTGCAACTTGATCTTCAGCTCTGAGCAGAAGTCTCTGAAGCCGGCGCTGTCGAACTGTGTCCCATTGTCCGTTACTATGGATTGTGGGATGCCAAAACGACAAACGATGGACTTCCAGACGAAGCTTCGAGCTTCCTTCCAGGTGATTCGGGACAGAGGTTCTGCCTCGATCCACTTTGTGAAGTAATCAATCGCCACTATTAGGTGTTTTCGTTGTCCACTCGTTGGCTTAAATGGACCAAGGAGGTCTAGTCCTCACATAACGAAAGAAACTGGACTGATGATGGGGATCAGATCGGTTGGTGGGGCCGTGCTGATCTTTGAGAACTTTTGGCAGGTCGAGCACCGTCAAACGTATTCGACAGAATCTTTGAACATCGTTGGCCAAAAATACCCTTGTCTCACGGCCTTCAATGCTATGGTTTTCCTCTGCAGTGGTTTCCGCAATCGCCCTCGTGGATCTCTTGGATCACGTAGTGCGCTTCCTGCGGGGCTACACATTTAAGGTAGGGGAAGATGTCATACCTAGTCTATCGTCTTTTCTACAATGAACCATCTAGCAGGACGAATTGGTAGGCTTTTCGTTCTAGCTTTCGTGCCTCCACTGGGTCAGTCGGCTTCTCTCCTGTGTTTAGGTAACGGATTATGGGATCTATCCAAGTGATCCATTGGTCGAGGCTTAGCAGTTCTTGCGCCAACTCGCTCGGATGGAGTAGCCATTGTACATACACGGTCCGATCGAGTCCCGCGGGGGAGGAGGATGCAAGCTCGATAAGGCGTCGGCTCGATGATTCTTCGACCTTGGCACCTGATGGATTTCCATGTATTTGAACTTGGCGAGCTCCGCTTTAGCGACTTGCATGTAGCTCTGCATCGAGTCGTCGCGGACCTCGAATGTCCCGTTCAGTTGGTGGATGAGGCTAGAGTTGCTGAGTAGTTGGACCACTCTCGCCCCTAGGGGTCAAGCCAATCGGAGTCCATTGATGGCCGCTTCGTATTCAGCACCATTGTTAGTGGTTTGGAAATCGAAGCGAAGGGCGTATTCGAATATATCACCCGCTGATGTTTGGACAATTATTCCGGCCCCGCTTCCCGCTTGAGTGGGCGAACCGTCGACTTGTACGATCCAGGTTCCCTCGTCTTCAATTGCATCATTCGCTTCACTCAGTGGATTGATACTTGTTGAGGGTGAGGGGGTAGCCTCAGGCAGTACGTTAGTTGCACATACCGCTTCTTGTGGGCCATCATCGTAAGCGAGTTCGACGATGAAGTCGGCGAGAGCATGCCCTTTGATGGCGGTCCTCGATTTAAACTGGATGTCGAATTCGCTTAGTTCGACCCCCTTTTCGTCATTCTCCCTGAACGATCGAGCCTCTTCAGGGTCTGCTCTAAGGGAGTGTCGGTGAAGACCAGGATGGTGTGCGCTTGGAAGTACGGCCGCAACCTCCTTGCAGATTAGACCAGTGCGAAAGCCATCTTTTCGATCCTCGAGTAGTTGATCTCTGCGCCTCGGAAAACCTGACTGACGTAGTAGATGGGCCGTTGTACCCCCGAGTCTTCTTTGACGAGCGTTGAACTTACTGCCTCCATGGTAGCGGCCTGTTAGATGATGAACTGGTCATCTTTATCTGGCTTGGTTAGGAGCGGTGGACTGCGAAGGTACTCCTTTAATTCAGAGAGGGCTTTTTTGCAGTCTGCATCCCATTCGATGACTCTCTTGCCGTTTGACGCGGAAGCTATCGCATTTCTCAACACCTTGAAGAAAGGCAATGACCTCTCGGTTGACTTAGACAGAATCGTCTCAAAGCAGCTATCCTTCCGTTTAACCTTTGGAGCTCTCTGAGTGTCAATGGCTCCTTCATAGTGACGATTATAGCGATCTTTCGGGGTTGGCCTCGATCCCTCGATTCGTCAGTATGAAACCGAGGAACTTCCTCGACCGAACCCCGAAGGTACATTTGGCAGGGTTTAGCCGAAAGGTTATATTGTCGGATCTGTGCAAATATCTCCCGGAGGTCTGCGACATGGTCTGTTGGCTTCTTCGATTTGACCAACATGTCGTCGACGCAGACTTCTAGGTTTCATTCCATTTGAGCCTCGAAGACTTCGTTCATCATGCGTTGATACGTGGCCCCTGCATTTTTCAAACCAAATGACATTTTGGTGCAACAAAAAATATCTCGACCAGTGATGAAAGAAGTTTTCTTCTTATCCTCTGGTGCTATCTGGATTTGGTTGTATCCTAAGAATGCGTCCATGAAGCTGAGGAGCTCGTAGCCCGAAGCACTGTCGACCAGATGGTCGATTCGTGGAAGGGTGTAGCTATCCTTCGGGCACGCTTTGTTGAGGTCCGTGAAGTCGACGCACATCCGACATTTGCCGTTCGCCTTCTTGACCATCACGACATTCGAGAGCCATTCAGGATATTTTACTTTTCGAATGAAGCCTGCTTCTAGAAGTCGATCCACTTCTTCGATCGCAGTATTCATTTTTTCGCCTCTCATGTTTCTCTTCTTTTGCTTCATGTGTCTGAAGGTCGGGTCGACCTCCAGCATGTGGGATGCTACCTCGGGGTCGATGCCGGGCATATCCTTCGGGGTCCAGACGAAGATGTCACATGTTCTCTTAGGAGGGCGATTAACTGTTTGTTTAGATTGAAAGGGAGCATCGACCCAATAGAGACAGTTTTCCTTCTTCGGAGATTCGGATATTCTCCGTTTCTTCAACTGCGGCAGGTCGTCGATCTTCGACCCATGGGTCGACTGGATCCGCCTGCTCGATTCTCCTTAGAGCGGTGGACAGCGTGTAGCACGATCGTGCATGTTTCTGATTCCCTCTTGCCTTTCTGACTCCCTCGGGGGTCTGGAATTTGATACTCTGATGGAAGGTTTAGACCACCGCTTCTATAGCGTTGAGAAGCGGTCTTTCGATGATCCCGTTATACGTCGAGTTGATCTTCACCACCATGAAACTGGTTAGGCGAGTGATTTGTCGGGGATACGTGCCGAGGGTCACCTGTAAGGTGATGATGCCTGCTATCTGGGCGGAATGCCCGGTGAATCCCACCAGGGGCCCCGAACAAGGTGTCAACTCCACGGATGACGTCTTCATCCTCTCCAACGTGGTGAAGAAGAGTATATCGCACGAGCTTCCGGTGTCGACAAGCAACCTTTTTACGGCGATCTCCTAGATGGTAGCCGTGATGACGACGACATCATCATGCGGCAATTCCACACCTTCTAGATCTTCATCCGAGAAGGAGATATGCGGCGTAGAATCTCTGGGACGCGTTCGCCCCACATATACTGTCATCAACCTTCCGGCGTAGAAGCTTTGGAGAGAGGTCGATAACTCTGGGTGCGGAGACCTCCCATTATCATATTGATGAGGCCGACGCTGAGAGGTCTCGTGGCATCCTTGGAGGATGTGGATGGATGAGTCGATATGGTCGAGTGATTCTTCGATCGGGATGCCGACTCGTAGTTTCCCACAGACGGCGCCAAACAGTTAAGGCCAAAATTGACCGAGACAGTTGTCAAGCTGACATACACTCGAGATGCTGAGTTGGAGCCGCGTCAGCAGGTGAAGTGGGACCTTGGTTGGAAGAACCTGGGTCGGGTGATGGTAGTTGATAAGGATGTGATGCTCGATCGACCTTCAGACAGCAGATGCGTCGATCGTTTGAGGCTGGGAAACTCGATGACGAACCTCGACGCTGGATGATGACCGTCGATCTGTACCACAGGGAGTCGTTAGGGGGTTGGATTTGGGTTCTGACCCAAATCCCATTCGATGCTTAAGTTAATATGGAACTTAAAGGAGAGAGGGAGCTTGGTGCAGCTGAGTTTGACCCACGGAGGTTCGTCCCATTACTGGCAACGCAAGCTCGTATGTATAGGAAATATATCAGCTGAGAAAAGTGGAGTTCTATGTATCAGACCTCGTACCTTGGAAAAATGGAATCCCTTTACCTTCGTCCTTTGGTCTATTTATAGGTAATTCCACCTTGATTGTGTGTAACCGTCCCTCATTGATTCGGACACGATCTTCTCCGGGATTTGAGATAACGGCTGTCCATTTACTCGGCCCCATTAACTTTTTCCTGAATGTTAGCGTCATCCTAACGGTCAGATGACCCATTCGTCTGACTCAGCGGTACCCCGCTATAAGCGGAGAGTATCAGGTTGCGGACACCAATTGGATCGGGTACGCAGATACTTCAGCGGGATTTATACCCGTGTACTCACACGTGTAATCTTAAGATCAACTTTGTTTTAGTTTTCTTATGCAATAATCTATATGGTCCGAGTAATAATTAAATTTTTAAGATCAGTGTTTGTAAACTAAAATTGTTAATTAATGGTGACTTGTACATATAAACTTTATTTACGTGGATAAATAATTGTAAATGCATATTTACTTGTAGAATGTGCCCCATTGTTCTGCATGGTCAGACTTGGTAGAACAAAGGACATGCCTGAGAGAGTGTTTGAGTTATCATAGATAAAATTTGAGAAAAACTATCTACACCGCATAGTTGCGGTGTAGGGATGAATTTTATTCTAAAAATAGTAAAATAATCACATCAAACCCTCTTTATATTCTTTTTGATGTGACTAACTTGCTATATTTAGCAAAAATTTCCGTATGCACCGCATAGGATGCGTTGTAGATAGCAAACCCCTAAAATTTTGTGATGTTTTAAGACGGCTTATCATTTGAAAGACTTTCTCCATAAGTTGAATGAAAGAGAAACTAATAAATATAAAGCGTTAACAATGGAAAGTGAAATGACATATATTAAGATTCTAATGATAATTCTATGAACTTTCCCGTGCTAGATGTTGGGTCCACACACACTTTAACTTTTAATATTATCGAAAATATCTATAAATATTGAACAAAAAACTTCGCAATAGTCAATAGCCCCGTGCCAGTTATGCTTCATGTTGATGTTCTTTTAAAATGTCAGTACCATGCAATGAAATCTACAATTCATAATGCTAAGTACCTCTATGATGTTGAGCAAGGTACAACCTGCCATCATTCTGAATGTCTTATTATATTTGTCACATTGCTTGTGCTTTGAAATGCGCTGTCAATGAAGCCTGTCAATGTTTGCATCAGGTTGTCTAATATGGATTTGGGCTTAACCAAATCCCTTTGTCTTAAAACTTGTTATGTAGTTTTATTACAGGTATCTCCATTATATACGAGTCAGTATACACACTACATGATGTAATCAATCATCATACGTGATTACTATCTGGACATAAAATTGAGTGATCCTAATTCCTATGGCGCAATGCTGATATGGCTGTCAGAGAGTGGGTGCAATATACTAAAGGTGCTGTCTCCACACTCGTCTGATTTGGAGACAAACAAAATTTGAGCTGTGGGTTGGGAGGAGAACTATATTTTTCATGCTTCCAGATTTTCCCAAAATCATATATCCACCACTTGTTGCTTGGTTTTTTTTGCAGGACCCTACTCCACAGACCGAACCATTTGATGTAAGACAGAGGGGGTTAGGGCCATATATTTTTCATGATCTCAACTTTACCCTCACCTTCCAACTTTATACCCATCATTTCACTAATCCTCACATATTTCCATTGAGCAACATCCTCAATCTCATAATCATGATGGATAATGATCCTAGGTTAGAACAAGAAGAAGAATAAGAATAAGACACCTAATCCAGGTAGTATTTCCTAATAGAAATTTGCGCCAATCTCTCATCCACTCTGTGACTGTCCTGCCAATTGAAATGCTTTTGTTTGTTGTTCTATCATAGAAAAGCTTTCTAACCTAGTCATATGCATGCAACTCTACACTGGATTCTTAGTCAACTCTTTTTATTAGAACAGTCTTTCTTTAACCAATCTCACAAAAGCTGATGTGTATCTTTCAACAACATAGTGTATTTTTGTGAGACATGGCATTCGAATGGTTGATATGCTCATAAACATCATTTACCTCATTTCTTAATCTTGCAGAACTACGGTTCAAACTACAAATTCTCTATATATAATTGGAAACCATGTTATCAAACATAAGATGTCACTTTACCACAAGGGACTCAGCAAAATTTCTGAAGGATCATTTGGGAGGATTCTAAGGTGAACACAAGTATACATATTTAATGAAACCACAATGTTATTGTTTCCAGCTTCCCATTGAAGGAGCATGCAACAATAAAAATCCTGAAGTAGTTTATGCCTTCTCTTGGGGGAACAGAGCATATATACATCAAATCTTCCTACGGCCCCACAATGAGAGGGATAAGAAAATAAAGAAAAAGAAGGCACATGTGTCAGCAGTCAAGTATCAATTTATAAATTGTTATTACTTTTTATCATTCAAGTCTTTACCATGAAAACTCGGTTGGTAGATGGCCAACCTTTCCAGTTGTGGATGCCCATGTAAATACTTGATAGAATAGTTCTTTGATAGAATAGTTTTACCAATTTCAAGTTGGATTATTTTCAAGTACATGCAAATAAATAACAAAGACATGCGTTCGCCTTCAACAAAGGGAGTAGTTGTTTAATTGGCAGCATCATCAAGCTTTGAGAAAGTCCATGCTAAATCTATTGGCATGTAGAAACGATCCATCCCATTATAATTACAGAAATAGTGATTTCTATCATACTGGAGTATATGGATGCTTTGAACGGCTATTTCAACATGGAAAATGTAAGTTGCCACTCCATCTGGGAAACCATGCCTTATTATGATTAAAATTTTGTTATCAATGTTCTCAGTATAGTGCATAACCATTCTATTTTTATATCGATTAGCTATTTTATGTGGACTCGGGGGGGGGGGGGGGGGGGGGGGGGGGGGGGGGGGGGCTCCTTTATTCCCATAGGAATACTTCCACTTCTCCCTTCCTCAAGGCCCCGACATGGGTACTATGATCTGCGTCCAAAAGTGAGGGAATTCCACTTACTTCTCAGTGGTAAGGGGCCTAATTTATTGAACAAGTTTGTGAGAAGCAGAGAGATCTTTGATTTCAGATGATGACACATGTCCCATTAGCTAGGTTGTTGAAAATCTCCATTCTATTTCTTATGTCAGAATACTATGTAAGGCTTTCAACAAATGAGGATCATGGATTTAAAAGTTTAACTTGAGATTTTGCAGCAACAAAGCCTATCCGGGTAGTAGATCTATAAACATAAACAAGGAAAAATGATATGTCACTCTGTACGAACTAGGGCACAAAAGTGGGTCAAAATGAGATTTTTATTTGATAAAAACACTCAAAGATAACAATAAGATAATTGGATCTCTTGTTGTAAAGTAGATCCATCGCTCCTAACTTTTGTAAGGTAAAAGCCTAAACCTTTTCTATATCTTTCTAGGAAAAATGTTAGAAAAAAATCACTCAAATATTCGATAAAGAAAACTAGGGCCGGCTAGCCGCTTTTATTCCCACCATGTAGTGCATAAAGTAAATACTCCTTGATTTGTAGTGTGCATAGAAATTTTATTCATTGGGCTTCCTTTGCTCGTGGACCTCGTGCTTGCGCCTCCTCCTTCTCTCGTACATAATGATCGCACCATTACTCCCCCCAAAGTGCCATCTTGTCCTCAAGGTGGAAGTCTGGAAAATACATGTAGATTGTATCGAAAGACTCCTATATTGCCTCATGATCTGGTAGCCCACTCCACTGAATCGGCACCTCCGAATATCTTGGTCGAACCTGTCGCACTCCCTTGACCGTCTCGGGCTCTAGCAGTACATCCATGTCCTTCGTCAACTTATGGGGCAAGGTAGCTGATGCTGAATGGTCGCCAATCGCCTTCTGCAGCTGCGATACATGAAACACTGGGTGTATAGCAGAAGTGGGAGGTAGCCGCAGCCTGTAAGCTACCTTCCCCACCCTAGCCTCAATCTCATAAGATCCATAATAGCATGTTGCCAGCTTGGTGTTACGCCTATGCACTACTGAACTCTGCATGTAAGGACGCAGCTTTAAATAAACACTGTCTCCCACCTCAAACTCCACGTCCTTGCGATGCTTATCCGCCTTACCCTTTATGATCTGCTGGGCCCGTCTAAGATGTTGCTTCAACTCTCCCAGCACTCTGTCACGCTCCGTCAACTGTTGCTCCAACTCAGACAACGGTGTACCTCCCCTCCTATAATGAACCAAGTGTGGATGCTTTCTGCCATATAAGATCCTGAACGAGGTCGTCTGTGTAGAGGAATGGTACGGGGTGTTGTACCAATATTCTGTCCAAAGAAGCCATGTCGCCCACTGCCTAGGTGACCCCGATGCAAAGCATCGCAAGTAAGTCTCCACGCTCCTATTCACCACCTCCATCTGCCCGTCAGTCTGAGTATGGTAGGTTGTGCTCCGCCTGAGAGCGATCCCTTGCAATAAGGACAGCTTCTTCCAATAAGCGCTCATGAAGACTTTGTCCCTGTTAGAGACAATAAAAGTTGGATACCTGTGTAGCCTAATAACCTCCTTCAGAAATGCTGCTGCAACCGTCGTCATCGTGTATGGATGTCGCAGAGGCACGAAATGAGCGTACTTGCTGAGGCGGTCCACCACAACAAAAATGACCGTGCACACCTCAGACTTCGGCAGCCCATCAATAAGTCCATCGAGATATCCTCACACACCCTCTCTGGCAGTGCCAAAGGCTGTAAAAGTCCGACGGGAGCAGTCGCTTGATACTTGTGACGTTGACAAACGTCACAACCTGCCACGGGTTGAGCCACATCCTTTCGCATACCCGGCCAATAAAGCTCTCGTGCCATCCGCTGGTACGTTGGGTACCACCTGAATGTCCTCCCACTGCGCTGCTGTGGAACTCCTGAACAGTAGTGGAATGTGTGACGATCTCCGTGGAATCACCAAACGATCTCTGTACAGCAGCTTTCCCTCCTCTACTGAGTACCATGGGTAGTCACCAGAGCCCTACGCCAGCGCTTCCCGAATCCGCTATAGTTCCTTATGGGCCTCAATCTCCCGTAAGTGGGAATCCCCACTAAGCATCACTGGCCCAGACAGCCATAATCTGTACCCTATCCACACTGCTAGATAGCGCATCGGCCACCTTGTTATCTAAGTCAGGTTTGTAGTGGATCTCACACTTGTAACCGCTCAACTTAGACAACCATCCTTGGTGCTCTTCCGTCACCATACGCTACTCCAGTAGGTATTTCAAGTTCCTCTGATATGTCCTCACTATAAATTCCCTGCCAAGTAAGTAGGGTCGCCACTTTTGTCCCGCGAGGACAATCGCCATCAGTTCCCTCTCATAAACAGACTTCAGTCGTGCTCTAGTAGACAACACCTGGCTGAAGTAAGCAATAGGCCACTGCTCCTGCATCAGGACGACCCTAATACATACCCTGAAGCATCCGACTCTACGACAAACGGTTTGCTGAAATCAGGAAGTGCTAGAACTGGGACCGTCGTCATTGCTCGCTTAAGGGCCTCAAATGTCCTGGTAGCCTCCTCCCTCAACTGAAACTATTCTTCTTCAGCTGCTCCGTTAGCGGCCATGCAATCGTCCCATACCTGCTAACGAATCTTCGATAGTACACTGTCAACCCAAGAAATCCTTGCAAGGCTCGCAAGGACATAGGTCGAGAGGCCAATCCATCATAGCGGTAATCTTCCCCCGATCTGCAGCCACATCCTCAGCGGACACAATATGTCCCAAGTATTCCACCTGCGCCTGACCGAAAAGGCACTTCTTTCGGTTTGCATGCAACTGATGCCTTTGTAGCTCCTTCATCACCACCTCCCACTGCTCTACATACTCATGCATGGACCTGCTATAAACCAAGATATCGTCGAATAAGACGAGTACGAACCTCCGCAAGTCGGGCCGAAATACCCTATTTATTTAGGATTGGAAGGTGGCGGGGCATTTGTTAAGCCAAATGGCATGACTAAGAACTCATAATGGTCCTCGTGAGTCCTGAAAGCTGTCTTCTGCACGTCCTCTGCCTTCATGCGTAACTGGTGATAACCAGACTTCAAATCAAGTTTGGTGAACACTGCAACCCCATGTAGCTTGTCCAACACCTCGTCTATCACCGGAATAGGAAACTTGTCTGGTATAGTTTACTTATTCAGAGCTCGATAATCGACACAGAAGCGCCGGCTCCCATCCTTCTTCTTTACCAGTAACACCGTGCTCGAAAATAGGCTGACACTGGGTTGTATGATGCATGCCTGCAACATCTCCTCCACTAGCCTCTTAATCTCGTCCTTCTGCACCTCGGGGTCCTGGTAAGGACGCACACTAATAGGAGACACTCCTTCCTTCAGAACGATGGAGTGCTCGTAATCTCGCGGTGGTGGAAGACCGCTAGGGGGCCAAAACACCTCATCATAACCGCTCAGCACCTGCTCCACGTCTCCGGGCACATCTGTCGTGCCGGCTACATCCTCCATCGCCAATCCCTAAAGCTCCATTAAGAATCCTCCCCCTACACTAAGGCTTGGGTCCCCCAACAACACCACCTTCCTCCCCTACTTGGAACTCCATCCTCAGCAGCTTCCAATTGAACTTAGTCTCTCCCAATGTCTGAAGCCACTACATACCCAAAATCAAATCAACGTTGCCCAATGCTAAAGGCAAGAAGTCACCAGTAATCAACACCCCTGAATGGACACCGTCAGGTCTCTGTATATGCATCTACTCTGCTCCACTTTGCCATTACCCAACATGACCCCAAATCCCTCTGTATGTGCGAGGTGTAGCCCTTGCTTCTCAATCACCTTAGGAAACACGAAGTTGTGTGTAGCCCCACTATCGATCAAAATCACCACATCCAAGTCCCGAACGCTGCCAGTCAGCTTCATGGTGTGGACATGTGTGAATCCTGCTATAGAGCTGAGCGAAACCTCAGCTGCCTCCAAACGTAGTGGCTCAACCTCAACCTCTCTCTCAGCCTCCACCTCCACAACCTCCTCTTCTTCTATCTCCCCCTCAAATACTTCGCACCTGAATAGCATGGTTGCGACATTTGTGGCCCGAGTGAACCTTTCGTCGCATTTAAAACACAGCCCTTTTGTCCTCCTATCCCGCATCTCAGCCGCTGTCATCCTTTTGTAAGGTCCCGCCGATCTCGCCTCGCCAGCCTTTTCCCCAACTAGCGAGGGTAGACGCTCCCTGCTGGCCCCCTGTCATGGCCTGAGGACGAGTATAATTCCCTTCCCAAGTCCATCTGGTACAGCGGTCCTCGGCCAGTCTATCCTCCACCGACTGTGCCAAATCCATCTGCTCCAATAGTCCTCTGGGCATATGGGTACAAAGCTCTGCCTTGATAGCAGGCTTCAACCCATCCAAGAAAAATCCCTCTAAGGACTCTGCTGGCATCCCTGGCACCCTGCTCGCAAGCACCTCAAACTGCTTGATACAGACCCATACTGCTTGATGGCGTGTAGCTGCTCGTATGCACATCCCTCTTATGTCTTCCTGAAGCGGTGCAACAAGATCTCCTTAAACTCGGCCCTGGTCCTCGCAGGTCTCTCCTGCTCCCTCCACCTGTATCATGATAAGACCGCTCCCTCCAAGCAGGTCCCGATCGCTCTCAGCTTCTTCGCCTTTGTCAGCCGTGTCATCTCAAAATACCTCTCTGCCTTGTAGATCCACCTAGATGCGTCACTACCTTCGAAGAGGGGCATCTTCAGCTTTTGTATCCTCTCATTAGCACATGGTCCCCTCCTTCATATCGCTCTTGGTGCCGCTGTCTGTGTGGATCTCCAAACCTAGCCCTCTCATTGGCTAGTCGCCAAACATCCCTCTATTCATGCCCACCGTCATAAGCACCCTCACCGTCATCCTCATGATACTGCACGAACTCCTCATACTCCGGTCCTTGTCCTCGGCCCCTTCCATTTGCTAAATCAGCCTCCCAGGGTCCACGATGCTCTTCGAACTCAAAATCAGCACCCCAGAAGTCATCTACTCCCTGTCGACGAAGTCTCGTGCCCTGCTCATGCTCCCAACGCTCGTCGAGACCCTTTAGGCCCTCGTCGACACCTGCCCATGCATCGTCAAGGCCCCAACGGTCAGTTGGGGCCTCGGTTTCCCCCAGGCGACCCGCTTGGAGCCCGCGAGGGTCCAGGCGGCCCGCGGGCTCCAGGCGGTTCCGCCCTGGGCCTCGCGATGGCCCAGGCGAGCCGACATGGCCTCGTGGTGGTCCTAGCGGTTTGCTAGGATCCCGTCGGCAGCTTGGCAATGCGCCAAGGCCGACGGAATGCCCTGGCGCAGCTGCCAGGCTTTCGTCCTCCCACTTCCGACCTCGCACGCTTCGTCTTATGCTTCGTTGTATCGATGAGTCTTTACGGCGAGCACGATGGTCTGATTTTCCTCGTCAGAGTTCAATCCTTCTTCCAAAACATCCTCGTCCTTCAAGATCACGTGCTTCCCTTTATCTTTTGTTGTCGGAGGTATTTTCGAAGCCAGATCTGATTGGTGGTTCAGATCTGAATTAGATGAGGATGGATCTCGTTGTGAAAGAACCCTCAAGATCTCCTTTGCCCCCTCTGCAATCGCTTCCTTTTGAATTCCTTCCTCATCTCCATCTTGGTCGTCTCCATTGAAGCCCTAAAATCCTCCTTCAAATCAGCCCTCAATCCTTCGATCTCCTTCTTTCGTTCCGCGATCTGGGCTCCGATCTTCTCTTCCAACGCATCGATCCTTTCCATCTGCCTTATGCTCGCCATGGATCTGAAGCTCTGATACCAAATTGATACGAATTAGGGCACAAACGTGGGGTCAAAATGGGATTTTTATTTGATAAAAACACTCAAAGATAACAATAAGATAACTGGATCTCTTGTTGTAGAGTAGATCCTTATCTCCTAGCTTTTGTAAGGTAAAAGGCTAAACCTCTTTTAGATCTCTCTCTAGGAAAAATGGTAGAAAACAATCACTCAAATATTCGATAAAGAAAACTAAGGCCGGCTGGCCGCTGTTATTTCCACCCCGTAGTGCATAAAGAAAATACTCCCTGACTTGTAGTGTGCATATCACACTTCTAAATGACAATTGGCAAGATATTGTTGGATATTGGAATCTCCTTATGATGAGCAAACATGATGCTTGTACTAATGTGTTTCTATGCTGCTATTAGATGTACATCTTAAACCTTAACCCATAATCTCAAGATTAGATGACAAGGACTTGGACATTAGCAAACATCAAGGCAACAAGGCAATAAGAATGAATTACGACAACTATGATACGGTCATGCGCAAAATGACTACTTCAATCAATCTAACAAGTGTATATTATGTAAATTGATGTATTTTCTCTTTCTTGTCTTAGGGTTTATGTAAAGCCTTGAAGATGCAACTTACACACATGAAACCATAGGGAAGGCTTAGATTTATCTTGGACTTAACTTTGATCAAAACCTTAGATTTCATACTCGAAAGTGTGAATTTAGAAACCTACTAGTCGACCAATATTAGGCTTTAGTCGACTAGCATATCGTAAATCAACTACCCAACTTTGAGTTATTAGTTGACCAATGAAGAACCATTAGTCGACTAATAAGACTTCACTAGTCGACCAATGACGAACCAATAGTCGACTAAAAGAAGACAGAAATTCTGGCTAGATCAGTTTAGTCGACTAATGAAGAACAATTAGTAGATCAATGAAGAACCATTAGTCGACTAGTAGTGTTTTCCAAACCGGTTCATCTGTGAACTATTAGTCGACCAATGAAATTTATTAGTCGACTAACCAACTAGCTGTTGGACAAAAACTAGCCGTTTTCTTACTGTTAAAATGTGTGTTTTAGTATAATCTTATTTCTTAGGATTTTCATTCTTTAAATATGAGATATTTCTCTAATGTTAGGACACGAAAAAAGAATGAAATAAAAAAGAAAAATCATTTTGTTTGGGGACTTGGTCAAAATTGCATTAGTTCTTCTATACCCGTTGTGCGCCAAGAAAAGAAGAAAAGCCCTAAGATCAAATCATATAGAATTGAAATTCCTCTCATTAGCCTCTATTGTATCCACGTACATAATTTTTCAAGGCTATAAGTGTTTTGTATCCATTTGCTCCACCAAGTTTTGCCTCGTTGTTTTGAGGTGTTATTACTCTCGGTTTGAATAGTGTGTTGAGATTGGTGTTAGTAATTGACAAGTTTGTTTGCAAGTTGCAAAATTTTTCTTTTACGATTTGCAAGAGTGGTATATTGAAAATCTCAAACGGGGAGCTTAGGGACTGAAGTATGTCTGGGAGACCGAACCAGAATAAAATCGGTGGTGTTTGCGATTGTACTTCTCTTGTTTGGTTGTTGTTTCTCAATTTGTTTTATGTTATTATTCAACTGTGTTTTATTAACAATTGATTTGTTAGTTTATCACTAAAACTGTTTAGTGTTCAAGTTGTACATTCTTTGACAGGGACCCTACATGTACATCATCAACAAAATGAATGAATGAAATCATTCATGTGATATGCTGCAAAATACTTACTGATCCATTACAAAACACAAAATGTATAAAAGATGTGCATCAAAAGTATTTCTAAAATACTCCGGACATAAGTTCATTTTTAAACACAAATATAAATGCACCTTGGTTGTGATATTTGTTAGTCATCTATATTACAATTGAGAGCTGTTTTTGAACTTTGTCCTATGTGGCAATGTCACATCAAATTTTGGGGGGAATTTTTTTTGGTTTGAAGGAAAATTTGTTGGAAGAATACAAAAGTTTTTCTTTTTTGAAATTGGCACCATCAGCATTTAATACTCTTCATTCAAAAATGACCAAAAAAATGAGACCTAAAAAAAACACACACAAAATGAAACCCAAAAAATATGCAACTTAAATTACAAGTATGCAAAAGAGAACTTTATATCGGCTGAGCTTATTTCGGCTGACCCCAAAAAAAATTGAAACCCAAAAAAAATACATGGAATGTGGGTTCAAATAGGCGGGCTGAGTTTTTTGGGCGTCAAGCAGAGGTCTAACCAACCTATCCGCGCCGAAGGCGCCCGCTAAATTTTTATACGCTAATTTGTTGTTCTGCGCCGAAGGAGCACCGAATTTATTGTTTCTTGCCGAAGGCGGTCGTGCCTCTAAATTTTTTTACGCTAATTTATTGTTCTTTTAAATTTTGGCTGTAGCAATATTTTTTGGGGGACAGTTTTTACGGAAAAAAATCTTAAATGCACCGTGCCCACGGGTACGGGTTATGACTAGTACAATAATATAAACTTGAATTACAAGACTTAATGAACCAATACCGTAGTAACTGACTGGTTGGGATTAGGTAAACTCATGTTTCAAGTGATCTGCAGTTGCATTGCATGCAGAAGCAATATGACAATGGATAGATCCGAAGGATGTCGACCTGAATAAGTCATTATTGTGTCAGATAGCAGCTAAACAATTATTGGTTGCCAGATTAAAAAAAATTACCAAACAGACCAGTGACCGAAGTGTTCCACCATTGCTTCTATGCAAAGAAATTGAGCTCAAAGCCCACCTGAACTGTGAAACTAGCGCAAAAATGGACCTTGCATTACTATTGTCGATCTCTTTAATCATATGAGTTTGCACTAACAATAATAAGCATATCATCATTTACTCATTACTAAGATCCACAGAAGAATTAAAAGATGTTCAGTTTCTACATTTGTACTGTAGAATTGTTAAACAAAAATTCATAATTCATGATATGTAGCTTCGGTTGGAGCAAGTAAACATGTAAAAAGCTGCTAAATCAACAAAATTATTATTTTCCCAAGAACTTAAATGCTTAGTGTTTCAGAGTGTTTTCTCACTACAAAGCGTTGACCGTGGAGAACCCGGTCAACGTGGTCAAGGGGCCCGCTTGGGTCCCTCGGGGGCTTCGAGTCGGTGCGGATGGGGCGAGGGGAAGCCTCGGCCCTGGTTGAGACGCTCGGCCTCGGACAGACGAGCACGGCCTCGGAGGTAGGACGACGAGGGGTAGCCTCGGTCGACCAGCTTGATGCGTGTTCGGCGAAGGGCGAGGGGAAGCCTCTGCCCGGGTCGAGACGCTCGGCCTCGGTAGGTTGCGCTCGGCCTTGGCAATCGGACGGTGAGGGGAAGCCTCACTCGTCCAGCTGGGTGTGTGGTCGGCGAGGGGCGAGGGTAAGCCTCTGCCCGATGAACAGCTGGCCTCCTGCGTAGAATAGAACGCTCGTCAGGGGGCCGGACCTTGGTTCCGGCCAAATCCCCTCCGATGCCTAAGTCAGACAGAGATCTGAAAGAGGAGGCCCGGCGGAGACGGTTCGACTCGTGAGGAGATCGGAACGGCGTCTCACGGCGCGAGCGGGGGGGAAGGAGATGTGATGGGGGAACTAGGTCGTTGATGGAGTACCTTAGGCTTTAGATACCTGAGATGCGGTCCCTCCTCCTGTCGTCCTCCTAGCCCCTTTATAGACCTCCGCCGTGATTGCCCCCGACCCACGTCGCTCGTCCGCCCCCAATCGTGCCCCCTCAATCCGCCCCCTGCCGCCGCTCCCTGCGCCACGCCAGCCTCCCCCCATAACTGCCATTAAGTGGTATTGGGATCGAGGGAGCGGTTATCGCAGGAGTGGGTGAGTGACTCGTATGTTACCGGGGCCGGGCCGGATCTACATTCGGGGGAGTCCCCGATAGGGTCTTATCGAGTGGGCCTGAGTGCTCAGATGGGCTCTTGACCGGAGGTCGGGTTTTTGGGCTCGTGTCTTTCGGGCCTCGGCCAAATAGGCGTAACAATTGCCCCCATCGGTCGGGTCGATCGGCCTCGGCCGGTTCGGCTCGGCCGATGTGACTTCCGCCGACTTTGACAGGCTCGCCAATCGATGTCGACTCATTTATTAGTCGTCATCATGAGTTGGTCCGTTCGGTACTTTTAAGGCGCGGGCTCCGAAGCGCCGTCGGTCTTCTGATGCTGCCACGTGTAGCTGCAAGCTTATCCCCATCGCCCGTGGGGTCGTCTTAAGTCGAGAAGCCGAGGGGCTCGTGAGCCGCCCTTGGTGGGGTCGACCGGCCTTGGCTTGCTCGGTTCGGCCGCTGTGCCTCCTGGGATTCCGAGTGGCGCTTTAATCGAGGCGTGGTCATAAATGTAGGTCATGATGAGGCGGATCGATTGGACTTCCCCTGGCGCCGATTTCGAAACGCCGCCGGTTCTTCGAGTCCTGCCACGCGTTATTGTCAGGCGCTTCGAATTCGTCCCTGCGTCCGATATATAAGATCCCCAGCTGCGTTGATCTCCTCTCCTTTCTTGCTCTTCCCATTGCTCTAGGCTTTCTACAACTCGGAGTCTCCCGTCGCCTTCGCTTCTTCGCCTCCTTCAAACTAGTTAAAAGGTAATTTCTTTCTCGCTCTCGTATTATGGCTGCTCTTAGGATAGGCGGTTCTGGCCGAGGGGCGAGGGATTCTCCAGAATCCAGGCGGGGCAGGCCCCGGCTAGTGGGATCAGGTTCCTCTTCCGGGAGTCGTCCCCTCCAAGATAAGGGGAAGTGGAAGCTATTCCCAGACTACGCCTGCGATGACGTGGCGTCGGCTGCCGTGCGTCTTAACGTGCCCCCGGTCATCATCCGTACGCCGTCGAGGACCGTTCCTTCGGTGGTCACGGAGATCCGGGAAAGGTATCTCTGCTTCCCGTACGATGTCCGAGTTCCATTCGTCGACGAGCGGATTTGCCTTCCGAGGAGCAATGAAGTCGGCGTCTACGTCGAAATGTTTCACCTGGGTCTTCGTTTCCCGCTCAATCCCTTCCTTATCCAGGTCATGGAGTATCTCATGGTGCCGCTTTGCCAGTTTACCCCTTGCTCGATTGCGGTACTGACGGGCTTCGCCACGCTCTGCTGCACCCGCGGCCTGGAGCCGTCTCTCCCCCTTCTCTTCCATTTTTACCAGATCCAGACGGTCGGCCCGGGGTTATGGCTGTAGCTCCGAGCCCGCTCGAGGAGGGAATGCCTGATCGGGCTGCCCCGCTGGTCGGGGGATTGGAGTTCAGATTACGTCTTTGTGGTTTTCCTGGGGGATGCCCAGATTTTGACAAGTTGGGGCGGTTCTGTCCAGCCTCGCCCGTCGCTAGCTCTCTCAGACGTCGACCGGGCAGCCGCCGCGCTGCTGTTGGCTCTTCCTTTGGAATCGAAGTCCATCTGGTCTTTGTTGGACGACCTACTCCTGAAGGCCGTCTTGTGGTCTCCGGGTAGGTCGCTTTTTCATCCTCGGATCGCCCTATGACTCATCCTGATTTCGGTCTCCTTTGCAGGGATGGCAGGCCGCGAGTTCGTCCGTGACGTCGATGAGCTGATCCGTCGTGGAGCCGCTCGGAGCCGAGGTAGTTCCTCTGGAAGGGCGCCTCGGCGGACCGCTGAGGAGGAAGTGCGCCGAGCCGAGCCTTCCGTGGGTAAGGTGGTGGCCGCGCCTCCCGCCTCTTCTTCTGGCGATCCCCTTCCCGGGGTGGTCACAAGGGCCGGACCCGCCCCTCCAGCCCATGAGGCAGGGGATAATGACGGGTCCGGTGCAGTCCCTCCTGCCCTTGGCGCGCCCCCTCAGGTTCCCGAGGGTGGGGATGGTGCGAGGCAGAAGCGCTCCCCTCCGGCGCCTTCGGAGCCCCACGGAGGAAAGAAGAGGAAGGAGGACACGGATCCCTCCAGTCCGGCGGGTTCCGCGCTTCCTGTGGCGACCACCGGGGATCCTTCGGTAGCTTTGTCGACCACCCCCCTCGCAGCGTCCTCGCCCGTATCACTGGGGATCGGGGCCTTGTTGGCGAGCAATATGGCTTCCCTTGTTGTCCCTCGGAGTTCGATGTTTGTCGACCGAGCCTTGGCCCAGCAGGTTGCCGAGGTCTCCGTCCCTCCCCGGGATCGCAACCTCCTCAAGAAGATCCCTGCCGACAAGATGTCGGATTCCTTGGTCTGGATCCTTCAACAGGTTCGGTTATCTTGCTATCCTCTCCTTCCTTTTATCCTCTTATTAGCACATGTCTCGTCTTTCCAGGGTTCGGCGCTCGCTGTGGAGTTGCAGTGTCGAGCCGTCCGCCTGAGGGAGCTGGAGGAGTCCTCCATGAGGGACCAGGAGCGGGCCGGGGCGGCGGAGGTGGCTATGATAGAGGCCCAGATGGAGTCTCGGCGTCTCAAGCTCCGCGTGGCCGAGTTGGAGGGACGAGTGGGTGACCTCCAGGTAAAGCTGGAGGACGCCCATCAGTCGGCTGACGAAGCGGCGGAGTCGTTCCGCCGGGAGAGGGAGGAGCTTCAGAGGGAACTGTCGGATCGGCGTCAGGTGACGCGGCTTGCAAAGGAGGTGGAGAGGGGCGTCGTCGAGACCCTGGGGAAGAGGATCTTCGAGGTTCTCAGGGAGGCCTTCGGTGCGTATGAAGACCTCATCGCCCCCCGGATCGTCGAAGTCGTCCAGTCTTCCTTCCGGGAGTGTGCGGAGCGTGTTCGGCAAGCCCCTCCGCCGGTCGATCCTCCTCGCTCCGAGAAGGGCGAAGTGCCCGAGGACGTGTCCTCCCAAGCCCGGGCTCCCTAAGCCGTCTCTCCTGGCCTTATCCTCAAATTTTTAAGCATCCGCTTCGCTTTGGGCCAGTCTACTTGAAATGGGCCCCGCCATCTCCTTTGGCTTCGCTATCGGCTCCGGGGCCAATAATTGCTGGTTGCATGGCTGCTACCTTGGGCTATCTACTTTGGGTCTTTTGTCAACCAATTTTGTTCTGTCAGTGTCGTCCTAGCTTCTGTAGGTGATGAACTCTGTCATTCGTCGTGAGTGGATTATTTGTAGAGTGTTTCCTTCGCCTTGATTCCCTGTAAATAAAACACGTTTTTGTACCCTGGTTAACTATTATAAACGAAATTGACTTACTCGGACTTCTCGTGCATTTTGCGTTGCTGCCTCGTTCTTGGCCTAGGATTGGATGGCGCTCGCGTCAGCTGGGGGAATTTCCCCCAGACTCATGGGTGCAGGAGTCGGTCGGCGAAGGCAAAACTCCTCGGCTTAGGTCCGGTCGGCGTCCGTGCCTGCTGGGGAAACTGCCCCAGACTTACGAGCGCAGGAGTCGGTCTGCGAGGGCAAAGTCCCTCGACTTAGAACCGGTCGACGTTCGCGCTGGCTGGGGGAATTGCCCCCAGACTTATGAGCGCAGGAGTCGGTCGGCGAGGGCGAAGCTCCTCGGCTTAGGACCGGTCGGCGTCCATGCTTGCTGGGGGAATTGCCCCCAGACTCATGGGCGCAGGAGTCGGTCGGCGAGGGCAAAGCTCCTCGGCTTAGGACCGGTCGGCGTCCGTGCCTGCTGGGGGAACTGCCCCAGACTTACGAGCGCAGGTGTCGGTCTGCGAGGGCAAAGTCCCTCGACTTAGAAACGGTCGGCGTTCGGGCTGGCTGGGGGAATTGCCCCCAGACTTATGAGCGCATGAGTCGGTCGGTGAGGACAGTGTCCCCCTTCCTCCTCCAGTGAGGCAGCGGCCTTCATTCTTTTGCACTATTAGTGAAATGTCAATTCCGCCGAGGATTTAAGAAAAGACAAAAAGGGAATGCAATTGTACTCTTAAGAGCCCTGTCGGACTGGTACATTTGGAGGAAAGGAAATAGGGAATAAAGCTAGACAGAGGGATGTAAACCTAGATAATCCCCTCGGGCCAGGCTACGACTGGGGGAGAGAGCTCGCCCGCTCACTCTACGATGCGAAGGGGTCCTTGGACGGCGTTGATCTTCTTCCCCTTGTCCGGCTGCATGGAGGTCACTTCCCCATGGGCCGGCTCGTCGGCTAAGTTCCTGGCATGCCCCCGACTCATCAGCTTCTCAATGTCCTTCTTCAAGTGCCAGCAGTCTTCAGTGTCGTGGCCGTCATCCTTGTGGTACTTGCAGTACTTCTCCTTCTTCCCACCTCTTTTTGCCCTCGATGGGGGGCGATCGGTGCGTTCTTCCTTTTGTACTTGGGCGAGGACAGCGTCTGGGTGACGTCTCTCGCACCTTCTCCTCGCTGCCTGTTTCTCGGCCTCTTCTCGGTCCGGTATCCTTCGGGACTGCCTCGTCCGTTGTCGCCGCGCTTGGACCCTCGAGTGGCTTTTACTGCATCCACGGCCAAGGCCTCCTCGGTTAACATGAAGCGCTCGGCCCTTGCCATGATCCCGGGGAGGTCCTTCGGGGGATCGTTGTGCAGGGACTTCTTGAGGCCTCTGTGGCGAAGCCCTTTCTTAAGGGCCGTTTGGACCACCAGGTCGGGAGGGCTGTTCACGTTTAGCCTCTCCGCATTGAAGCGGCGCATGAACTGCCAGAGCGGCTCGGCCGGGCCTTGCACTATGTTGAACAGATGTTCAGCATCAGGCTTGATCTGCCTCCCTGCCATGAACTGCTTGCAAAACAACTGGGTGAGTTCTTCAAAGCTGTCGATGGAGCGGCTGGGCAGGCTGCGGTACCAGGTCCTCGCCGCTCCCCTGAGAGTAGAATAGAAGCCTCGGCAGAGCAGGTCATCGTCAGCTCCTTGGAAGGACATGTCCCCCTCGTAGTCCATTACGTGGTGTCCCGGGTCCCCTATCCCGTCGTACTTCCCCAGCGCCGGGATCCTGAATCGAGATGGGACCCGTGCGTCGGTTATTCTCCGTGATAGGGGGCACCGGTCTCCGTGGATGCCTCTGAGGATTCGATAGTCGCCTGTCTCTGGCTCGTTCGGTGGCGGAGGGTGCACAGGCGCCGGCGGGGCTGGCTCCGCGGCCCTCGCCATGCTGGGGGCCGGGCTGACCCGGCGCTCCCGGCGCTTCCGGCGGGAGCTCCTGCTCCGCCGTGATCGGTCTCTCGAATGGTGTCGTTCGCTTCTCCTGCGGCGGGACGACCGTGACCGACGAGATGATGCAGTCATCGACTCGCCCTCCGTTCCTTCGGTTTCTCTTCGGCTCCTTTCACGATAAGGGGAGGAGGCGCATGACCTCGCCTGACGGGAGTCGGACAGCGTGAACCGACGATCCGCGTTCGGCTTTTTGGTCCCGTGGTCGTCGACCACGGCGGACCGCAAGAGCGGGGAACCCCCCGCCCATTGATGGCCATCGCCCTACGTGCCTCCGTTGGATGGTGCAGGGCCGACGAGCTGCTGTACCGTCGCGACCAACGTCTGGAGGCTCGCGTTGGTCTCCTGAGCCAGGGCACGGAGCTGTCCCTGTGTGGCCAGTCCTGAGCCGCCGGCTTCTTCGGCTAAGGGGTCGGGGTGATCGCCGACGGGTGTGTCTTCGAGGTTGCCGTTGGATGCGCCGTTCACCTCCTCTGGGATGGGGGGCATGCGCTTCCTTCCATTGCTGGCTCGTGCCATTGTTGGTGTGGTTCGCTTCTTCGTGTGACGGTTTTCGGTTCCCACAGACGGCGCCAGATGTTTCAGAGTGTTTTCTCAGTACAAAGCGTTGACCGTAGAGAACCCGGTCAACGTGGTCAAGGGGCCCGCTTGGGTCCCTCGGGGGCTTCGAGTCGGTGCGGATGGGGCGAGGGGAAGCCTCGGCCCTGGTTGAGACCCTCGGCCTCGGACAGACGAGCACGGCCTCGGAGGTAGGACGACGAGGGGTAGCCTCGGTCGACCAGCTTGATGCGTGTTCGGCGAAGGGCGAGGGGAAGCCTCTGCCCGGGTCGAGACGCTCGGCCTCGGTAGGTTGCGCTCGGCCTTGGCAATCGGACGGTGAGGGGAAGCCTCACTCGTCCAGCTGGGTGTGTGGTCGGCGAGGGGCGAGGGTAAGCCTCTGCCCGATGAACAGCTGGCCTCCTACGTAGATGAGAACACTCGTCAGGGGGCCGGACCTTGGTTCCGGCCAAATCCCCTCCGATGCCTAAGTCAGACAGAGATCTGAAAGAGGAGGCCCGGCGGAGACGGTTCGACTCGTGAGGAGATCGGAACGGCGTCTCACGGCGCGAGCGGGGGGGGGGGGGGGGGAGGAGATGTGATGGGGGAACTAGGTCGTTGATGGAGTACCTTAGGCTTTAGATACCTGAGATGCGGTCCCTCCTCCTGTCGTCCTCCTAGCCCCTTTATAGACCTCCGCCGTGATTGCCCCCGACCCACGTCGCTCGTCCGCCCCCAATCGTGCCCCCTCAATCCGCCCCCTGCCGCCGCTCCCTGCGCCATGCCAGCCTCCCCCCATAACTGCCATTAAGTGGTAGTGGGATCGAGGGAGCGGTTATCGCAGGAGTGGGTGAGTGACCCGTATGTTACCGGGGCCGGGCCGGATCTACATTCGGGGGAGTCCCCGATAGGGTCTTATCGAGTGGGCCTGAGTGCTCAGATGTGCTCTTGACCGGAGGTCGGGTTTTTGGGCTCTTGTCTTTCGGGCCTCGGCCAAATAGGCGTAACACTTAGTGAATGCTTGCAAACCAACAAGAGGTTGAGGTGTAAATTACACCAGTTACATCATCAAGAATAACCCGTTCCCATTTTATAGAATGCCACAACGACAAGACGTCAGACATTATCTTCTTATTCATCTGACCGTTGCAAGAATATTTGACATGATCTGCCTTCAATGTCGCCGTTTTGAATCCCTTCCCACAAATTTCGCACCTTATCGCGGTATTGCAATGTCGGTAAATTTTCTTGATCCGAACGTAAATTGTGAGGACAAGATCAGTCTTGCACAAGTCATGCACATTATAGTCTTCTTCTTTCCCATGAAGAAGCAACACGGAGATGCCCACTCTCTCAGTGGTCTGCACAATCTCATTGGCATATTGCATCATGGGTTCAAATCTACAGTTCATTTGCAGGTACATCCCCCTTCCGCTCTATGAGACTGTAGCATAGGTAAACAGATAACGCTTCTCTTTTATTTTATGTTATTTGAAAAAAAAATTCCAAGGCTCTAAACTGACACTTTTCTTTCTTACTAATTGAAGATGGGGAGTTCGTTCAATGGTGTCATATTTTGAAGAAAGCATTGTCGGTTGGGCGCATAAAGTAAAGAAGCGGAAAGGCGGGAGGGGGAGCAATGAAGATAGAAGACCAATTATGGAATTAGAGAATGTAAATCCACACCAAGCGCCTGCTCACAGGAAAGCCATTCTGTAATGGAAGAGGGGGAAGCAGACCACATCATTGAGGTTGATCAGAGTCGACCAGGGAATGGCGTTTAGTCTTAAAACTATTATGGCCATCACCGATGCCACCAGACTGTTTGATCATCTCAAAGGAAAGCCAACGGCATCACAGGATGTGGATATGGCGATGTTGTGTACATCATCAGATGATCGTGACTTGCTCCGGCCAGTTCATTCGAAGATTAAACGGAGATTTTATACCCGTGAACTAACAAATTGTGGTTGACAGAGAGAAAAACTGTTTGGTTTGGTTTTTAAGGCTTCTGAATTTGCATCAGTATTCTTTTTTTTACTGTTAAACAAGTTTCTATTCTCTAGTTTTTTTTTATGCCTGAAACATCTAATGAATCTTGGTAATAAATTTGAGAGATATATCATTTCTATCATTGTGTTTGAGTACTTTTTTTGAGATAAATGGGTTGGTTATGTAATATATTAATTTCACATGTTATATTGCTTTTGGTCTGCTTGTGTTGTGTTGAAGCCATCTTGTAAGTTGCAGGATGACAGCATTTTAATGTTGGTTCCAACCGACATAAAAGGCTCCAAGAACCGATGTCAGCTGTCAACCGACGGTTTTCGTGTAGTGAAAGCATATCCTTTAGGCACGTCTTATTTAGATCTGTATAATCAAAGCACATACACACTTCTCGTTTATCTTCTTGACTAGCAATAAATTGGCCAGTCACTTCAGACACTAAACTTCGAAGATAAAGCTAGCATTTAGTGTTTGGGTTGGGGTCGGGTTCTAACTTTAACTTGGCCAAGGACTGCTCCATGCCTAGTCCGTATCCTTGATCTGCCAGATACTTGCTTCAAACCCTATTCATTCCATGATTTCAATATACCCAAATTTAATAATACACAAATGTGCATTAAGGCTTATTTTGTACGATACTGTCAACATTAATAATAGTAATTTTATGCTTTCACGGCTACTTAAATTTTTGTTCTGTTTTGGCTTGTAGTGAGCACATGAATGAAGTTATCTGTGATTTGATGGAGTCTTTGGTGTATCCAGTTTCAAGGAGTGAGATACAAGGAGTACATCAGGATGTAATGTACATAAAAATTTGTTTCCCCATGAATGAAGGAGAACAACGGATGTTGGTTTCAGGGTAATATCAATAGCTTGCTGGAGAATAAGTTTGAAGAGAACAAGTATTACAGGATTGGTCCAGTTTCACAAGGGAAATCCATTATATTTCTATGGCAACCGGGCAACAAGGAATGATGACAATGCTCTGCTCCTAATTTATGCTCCAGTTTCATCAGGATGTAATGCCCCTCACTAAAAACACTTCCATTCTCGTGTCAAGTCAGAACAATATATGGTCCATGCGTATGCAAATGCAACAAGCATTTTTTGGGGTGCATGGTGCACATCATTGCATGTGAAATGTCCTTGTGCATTTTTGTAATTGAATCTATGCCAAACACTAGCCCGATGCCTTTTCCTAATAATATATCCTATGTTTTTACATAATCCTAAACTTTATAACAGCCTCATCCTATATGATAAATTTCATTTATCTATTTTTACGTAATACAACTTGTGTCAATTTTTTAATATATATTTTGAATTGACTATTTAAATTGGTTGCCTAAAATTTAGGAGATAAAATTTTTCTTGATTACTTCTTATTTAGTACAAAAATTTTTAAATTGTTATAAACGGGCTTTTGGAGGCCCAACTGTGTATTGGGTATCCACCCATTATGTAATCCTATTACTATAACAGGGCTACGGGTTCCGTAGCCACTAAGTTTACAACACGTTATCAGCACGCTCGAGGCTGAGCCGAACCTCTGCCGACGGACGAATGCGACGCGAACAGGCTTCCTTCACCGAACGTCGTGAGATCCGGCGGGTAGGATCTAGAGCTAATTTTTAACCCCTAGATCTAAATTTGTATGCGCATATGTATAAATCCAAATACTTAGATCGATGTCTTGATTAGTATAGATCTGATTTTTTCCTAAGATTTGCATGCTAAATCAACCGTTTAATGTAAAATCGTTGTTTTTATTGCTAAAAATCAACTTTTTAATATTAAAAACGCCGTTTTGAAGACTAAAAATAGTTTTTTTCCAATAAAAATCAGATTTTTATCATCTTCTTTCCCAAAAATCTCAAAACCCTAGGGGATTTCTTCATCGCCACGCGGCCGGAAGCCGCGCACGCGATAACCCCACCGATCTCGCGCCGTTGCTGCCGCCGCGCGCAGCGGCGTGCGGCAACCACCGCCACTCTGCAGACGACGGCGGTTTCCGCCGCTGCAGGCGGTGGCAGAACCTGCCACCTGCAGCGGCGGGGCCCGCCCGCCGCTGCTGCTGGCGGCGGCGGGAGCGGTCCCCCCCTGCGCGCGCATGTCCAAAACCCTAGCCGCCAGAAGCGGCAACACACGCGACTAAAAACCCTAAGTAGGGGTTGTCCACAAAAATTTTGTCCGAATTATTTTTCAGATTTATTTACGATTTTTCTTCGTTAAAATCTGGATAAATTACACGTTTTTAATTCATTGCATTTTGTTTGGATTATCTGATTATCATACGTTTAATAATTAGGAAGATCCTGTGACCGCTCTGCCGTTAGCCAATTAACCTAATGGTGTATAACGTTGCCCAGTGGTCCAATAATTATTAAACGAAAAAAATTTTCATTTCCATTATAAAATGCATGTGATGATTAACTGTCTGTAATGATTAAATTGCATGTGATGATTAATTGTCTGCAATGTAATAAAATGCCTGCTGCATTTTTCTGCGAGTATGTGTATTTATTGTGGTTTTGGATCGGCTAGCTATCACCATTATTTCCATCGCATTCTTTTCTATTTTTTGAGAGAAATTGTAGTGAGGATATTATTGTATAATTTCCAAGACCGACGGACGTCCCACGAAGATGGAGATCTATTCCAGAAGAATAGGGGCCCCACGTGGGTTCCCAAGTTGTATTTTCATTTTTATGGGACTGTATGGACTTTATTTAAATGGTGATTAGCCGATCCACACAACAAATATCTGTGTCTGAAATGCTTAATTATTTTTTTTTCTTTAAAAATATCTAATTATTGCTCATTTTGAACATGCTAGAGATAATGGCTAAAATTGCGAGCGTCGACTTTGACGTATTGGATGCTACAGGAAAAAATTATCTGAGCTGGCAGTTTGATATAAAATTTCATCTGTGCTCACAAGGACTAAGCCATGCCATCGCTGCAGGTGATAAGGTTTCTGACATAGATAAAGCGAAAGGAATTATCTATATTAGACGCCATATCGATCGGACCCTGAAGGCCGAGTACCTCACGGTGGAAGACTCTTATGTGTTATGGATCGCCCTCGAGGACATATATAAACATCAAAGAGATGTTATACTTCTCCGAGCGCGATATGAATGGGAGAACCACAGTCTCCAAGATTTTAAGTCTATCGCCGAGTACAACTCGGCACTTTTCAGTATTATCTCATGCCTGAAGTTGTGTGGTGAGAAAGTGACAGAGGAACGCATGTTAGAGAAGACGTATACATCATTCTACGAGAAGGATGTCATACTAATGCAGCAGTATTGTGAACGAAAGTTCACAAAATACTCGGAGCTTCTCTTATGCCTTCTGATGGCAGAGCAAAATAGAGACCTCCTTCTGGCCACCCATAACTCACGCCCTACCGGCACTGCTCCTGTGCCTGAAGCGCATCACAGCTCCTCCCAGAAGAAGAGGACCAACTTCAAATGCAAACCCCAGAAGGGCAAGATAATGAAGAAGCAGGCTAGAGGACCCCCTCCAAGAACCAATAATGAGGGAAAGAAGAAAAATGTGTGGAAGAGAAAAGATAACGGCCAGACATCTGCCCCCAGAAAAGACTAGAAAGATAAGTGCCACAGGTGTGGCATGACTGGATACTGGTCCAGGAATTGTCGGACTCCACACTGTAATGCCCTACCAGCTACTGCACAAGTACTAGAGGGGGGGTGAATAGTACTTTAAAATAATAAGGCGTATAATTCCAAATTAAATTGCAAACAACCACCAAATCAATTTGCGGAAGCTTAAATTGATTGACAACAATGAAATAAACAAAGCTAACAAACGATGTTAATGGGTTCGGATCCACCCAAGTCTCCCCGACTTGTTCCCGGTGATCCTACGTCCCAACCACCCGGATCCCCTCCGGATACTTGAGTTAGAAACCCTAACTCAAGATTTCCACTATGAATATCTTGTGAAAAACCTTCACAAGATCAAATCATACATGCAATGGCAAAGTGAATCCCACAACCCGGGATCACAAACTTCTCTCACAACCGAGAGAGCCAATAAGCAATATAAAGAGTTTAAATGAAATAAATACTCTTACCACAAAATCCTATACCTTGAGTTTTTCTTACCCAATAGGTGGAATGAAGGATTTGAGGAAGATGAAGTCACCAAGCCCTAGCACCAAGGAAATGAGCAGCAATGGGTGCCTAGGGAAGAGTTGGAGACTTGGATCAAGCAATAGCTTGAAGAGCTCACCAAGAACAAGCTTCTCTCTAGATCTAGAAATGAGAGAGAATGGCTTTCTTGTGAGGAAGAGAGCTTTAGATTTGAGGGAGAATGGCTATCTCTTTAGGGCTCAATGAATCTCTTAATGGCAGCTCTATTGAAGATAGAAATGACCTAGGTTCGTATTTATAGGAACCCAAAAACATAAGTTAGGTCAATCTCCAACGGAAAGAAATCTGAGTGAATTAGTCGGTCAAAGAATATTCACTGACCGACTAGTTCATCAACTAGTCGGTCAGTCACAAAGCATGGACCGACTAAGAGCAGATCTGAGAAGAGATAGAATTTCAGACCTAGAAAACTAGTCGGTCTAAGAACACTGTCTGACCGACTAGTTTCACAACTAGTCGGTCAGTCAATGAACGTAGACCGACTAAGAGGCAAAACAACATAGTCTGAAGGCAAGTTGACTTAGTCGGTCCAAGAACAAAAGTTGACCGACTAGATTGTCAACTAGTCGGTCATCAAACGTTCTTAGACCGACTAACGGTAAACAGTAGCTTAGGAGAAATTTGGCATGTACAGTAAATTACAACTAGTCGGTCAAAGAAGCATCACTGACCGACTAGTTCACAAACTAGTCGGTCGGTGAGTCAACGTAGACCGACTAACTGTAAACAGTAAAGAACAAAGATTTAACTGACTGAAACTAGTCGGTCCAAGAACAGTGGACGACCGACTAGATTGTGATCTAGTCGGTCAGTACTTGTTCTTGTACCAACTAACATGCACAACAAAGTCCGAATCGAAGCGCGACGCTTCGAGGAAATTAGAGTGAACTTGTGCAAGAATCCTAGAGCTACGAAATGAGCGAAATGAAGATAGAAACGTAAGATATACTCAAGGCTTAACATTCTATCAATCGAAACTAAAAGACTATAAATAAAACCTTAATAAACGGTCTTTGAGAGCTTCGATTGAATCTTCATTCTTTCCAAAGCGTTGCATGAGCTTCAACGAAGCTTTAGGCTTGAATACGAGCTTTTGGAAGTGTTGAGATGTCGCTTTGAATATTCTCGTGAAATTGGCGACGATCTCCAATACTGCGCTCACAAATTGTTAGTTCATGAATTATTTATGTTTGCTCATCATCCAAAACCAAATCCGGGGAGTCCAATATTCAACATTCTCCCCCTTTTTGGTGATGACAAACCAACATAAATAATAATCAAAGATAATAATTCAAATGTAAAATACTTACTCCCCCTGCATTGATGACACGTTAATTCCAAAATGAATATAAATGAATTGTATCAAGCAGACGAGTAAGATAAATAAAGTGAATTGATTTTTGAAATATCGGATTTTGAAAATCCTTATTTGTATCTTAACTCCCCCTGAATCTAACATATCAAACTAGATTCTTGGAAATTGAGTTAAATTTTTCATTTGCGCTATTTATTATCATTATCTCTCCCCCTTTGGCATTATCCCAAAAATGGGGGGCATACAACGACAACAATTAGGAAATGTAAAATCCAACATCGGGAGTCGTAGACGAAGACAATGGACCAACTTGACACCAAGGGAAAAATGTGGAAATCAAAACAAGGTGTGTCAAATTTTCCATTATCAATAAAAATCAACGATAATCAAAATCATCAAAAAAAAATACCAAATGTTTATTCATGTCTTGAATAAAGAAACATACTCTCCAATATTCAATATTCTTGGTTAATTTTGAGCATGGAAAACAATTCTATAAAATCCATTTAACCAACTTTTTATGCGTCGATTCGATATCACATTTCAAATATATTCAACGAATATTAAATTTGCACGACGAATAAAAGATAAAGTGGTCGATGATGAACATATAAATACATAGAGACAACATGAGTACATCCAAAAGATATCACATCGAATATAAGAGATACATCATATCAAGTGCTACATATCATCAAAAAGAAATACATCATCATCAACATATCATACAATCCAACACCGACAATCAGAAAGCACAAAAGCAATACAACAAGGCAACTCTCAACCCCATCCTAACCCAAAACTCTCTCACTAGAATACATCATCCAAAGTGTATATGGAGAGTCCTCGGAACAACGATCACGGGGAGGAGGCAGGATCTGCAGCGTCCGTGGGTCCAGTCGACGGAGTGGACTCAGGATCTGCAGGAAGCAGAGGTGTCTCAACAGATGGAATCGTCGGGGCAGGAGTCGAGATCTCAGCAACAGGCTCAACAGCAGCAGGAGTCTCGACAGAAGCAGCAGCAGCAGATACATGAGCAGGCTCGGACACTGGATCAGCAGCAGGTGGCTCTGGAACACCGGAAGAGGTGGCAACTCCAGGAGCAGAAGTGGAAGTACCAGCAGCAGCAGAAGTGCCCTTGGGGGCACGAGTCGAAGCACGACAGATCTCCACAACGTCCTCCGCATCCATCTCATCCATCTCCTCTCCCTCAGACACGGAAGGAGGAAGCTCAACACCCATCTGACGTGCCATACGGCAGACCACCTCCTCGGTACGAGCCAAGCGGGACTCGTGACGAAGAAGTATCCGGACGACGTCATCAAGGGTGGCAACGGGAGAAGCAGAGGCAGTGGCAGAGGCAGGGACAGACGCTGAAGGAGTCGTCCTCTGAACGTGACGAAGCGCCGCAAGAGATTTCTTGACGGCCGTCGCATTCAGCGGAGGACCGAGGGGACGCTCATCGTCACGAGGCAATGTGACACGAAAGTGACGAAACACGAGGGTCAACATGCAAGGAAAAGGAATATGAGCCGATTTATTGGACTTTCGAATACACTCGAAAGAATCAATCTTGTCGAGTATAATTCGAGCCCAATTAATCGAGCTCCCCATGAAGATCGCATAGATAAGCTTCAAAAATGGCTGGGATGGCAAAGATGAGGAGCCGTACTTGGGAAGCAAGCACGACTTCAGAATCAAATTTAGGACCCAAGCATTTGGCTTAAAAGATTTAGAGGGCACGCCAATCATAGCAGGAGGAATCTGATGGAAAATCTCTGATAGGATGGTCTGGTCAAGAGAGGAAATATCATCTACCGAGATATCAGAAGGAAGAAGGCCAGACGAAGAGATACCCAGAATCTCTCCTAAGATTTCCGCAGTGAGGACTATAGGAGTCCCCAAAACGGTCGTCTCAATAGAGTGGGTCTGATAGAACTGACCCCGGATCCTATTGGCATAGAAAAGCTTCACTAATCTAGGATAGGGGCGAGGATTCGCCTTCGGGTCAAATCGAAGGTAATCGAGAAGACCCGACGACGACAGAAGATCAGCTAGCCCTATGAAGTCGCTGAACTGGACGAAATGCTCCAGAAGCAGCGGACAATGTTCGATACGGTTATATGCCGCAAGACACAAAGGGTCATCGCGACATAAGGAAATATCGACACCGCCCACCGGCATCGGAGCCTTTCCCTTAGGCTTTCGAGAAGACGAACGAGGGTGGGTGCTAGACTCGGGATGAATAGGAGGAGAGGGTTCCCTATGAGTCTCGGTCTCGGGATTATACTCCGTATCGGAATCGGTAGGAGTATGGAACGAAGAAGGAGAGACAAGAGATTTGGCCTTTGGCTTAGGTTTGGGCTTGGGTTTGGGTTGACCTTTAGGTTTAGCGGTCGTCGTCCTCTTCTTCTTGAGAGGAGGCGAAGACGACGAAGGATGGGTGGTCTTGGCTCTACGCTTCGTAGGGGTTGGATGCTCGGGATCCGAAGAGGTTGGATCAACGGTCATCGGAGAGGGGTTAGAGGAAGGGATCGGAATGCGTGTTCTTGCCATAGTCGAAGCAAGACACGAGATCAAATCAACGAATCCTAGCACAACCCTAGAAATCCGAAACCCTAGAGGAAGAAATTTAGAACCCTAGGCAGAGAAACCTAACCCTAGAGCTGAAAAACGAAACCCTAGATAGGAGAGGGAGGAGGTAGGTTTACCCTAGGAGGAAGAACGACGGCCGGCGACGGCGGAGATGATCGGAAAGAGGCCGGAAGTCGATCGGAAGGGGAAGGGTCGGGGTTTTGAGCGGAGTGAACTGAGTTTTCGATCGATTAGAATGGAAATCGATCGACTAAACTGAGTTTAAGTCGGTCGATTTCCCAAATGACCAAACAGCCCCTGGCACAACTAGTCGGTCACAGTTCAAGCACTGACCGACTAGTTCACAAACTAGTCGGTCGGTAAATGAGCTTGAACCGACTAGGTGCAAACAGTGGCTGAATCCAAGAAGACTGACAAGATTTAGTCGGTCTGCGTTCGATTACTGACCGACTAGATCTCAATCTAGTCGGTCGGTCACTGAACATGAACCGACTAAAGAGTCAAAAACTTGAAAATTAAGTTCTCTCCATAATACGCTTGGACGAAAAATCTCAAAACTCTCAATAGACATCTAAACTACCCCATTAAACATCGAAACACAGAAATTTGACGATTACGCACAAATCGAACGAAAAATTAAGATAACACTTAAAATTCTCGAAAAATCCAATAATTCTAGCATGAATGAGATATTGTCAAGAATAATAGCATGCAAAATTATTGAATGAAACATGAATCCTATATTTCGGATTCACCCATAATCCCCAATTCTCGACGCAACCGCACAAAGGAGTCCTCCTTTAGGGGTTTCGTGAAAATATCGGCGATTTGCTTTTGGGTTTCAACGTACACTAGAATGATGTCCTTTTTAGCAACATGGTCATCTAAAAAGTGGTGGCGGACATCTATGTGTTTCGAACGGGAATGATGTACCGGGTTCTTGGAAAGACATATTGCACTTTGGTTGTCAACCATGATAGGGCAAGTATCACAATTTATACCAAAGTCTTTAAGTGTGTGTCTCATCCAAAGAACTTGAGCACACGCGGCACCGGCGGCAATATATTCCGTCTCGGTGGTTGAAAGTGATACGGAATTTTGCTTCTTGGAAAACCAAGAGACAAGAGAATTTCCTATAAAATGGCAAGTGCCACTAGTACTTTTCCTGTCGGATTTGCATCCCGCATAATCGGCATCACTATATGAGATTAACTCATATGTGCTAGATCTCGGATAAAGTAATCCAAAATCTAAAGTGTAACTTAGATAGCGAAAAATACGCTTTACCGCTACTAAGTGAGACTCCTTAGGTTGAGACTGATAACGAGCACATATACATACGGCAAACATAATATCGGGCCTACTTGCGGTAAGATAAAGCAAACTACCAATCATACCTCGATATAAACGAATGTCTACATCCTTACCGCCCGTATCCTTGTCAAGATGCGTAGTCGTGCTCATTGGAGTCTTTTTCCCGGAGGTATTCTCCATTCCAAATCGCTTTAGCAACTCCACCGTGTACTTCGTTTGGTGGATGAAGATTGCATCGTTCATTTGGCGAATTTGGAGTCCTAAGAAATATTTGAGTTCGCCCATGTGGCTCATCTCAAATTGTTCCTTCATAACATTAGAAAACTCTTCGCAAAGAGTGAAGTTAGTAGCACCGAAAATGATATCATCAACATAAATTTGTACTAATAAAATATCATTATTCGCATGCTTAACAAAAAGAGTTGAATCGGCTTCGCCCATTTTAAAATTCAAATCCAAAAGAAAATTCTTTAGGCGATCATACCAAGCTCGAGGAGCTTGTCTCAAACCATAAAGAGCTTTCTTTAGTTTAAAAACGTGATTTGGAAATTTTTCATTTATGAAGCCTGGAGGTTGAGAAACGTAAACTTCCTCAACGACATCTCCGTTTAAAAAAGCACTTTTAACATCCATTTGAAATAATTTAAAATTCTTATGGCATGCAAAAGACAAAAGTAATCTAATTGATTCTAATCTAGCTACCGGAGCGAAGGATTCTTCGAAATCAATACCTTCCTCTTGTCGATAGCCTTGAGCTACAAACCGAGCTTTGTTCCGGACGACGACTTGGTTTTCGTCGGTTTTGTTCTTGAAAATCCACTTTGTCCCTATGACGGTGTGGTTCTTCGAAGGCAATGGAACAAGCTCCCACACTTCATTCCTCTCGAATTGAATGAGCTCCTCCTCCATGGCAAGTATCCAAGCACTATCTTCGCATGCTTCAACTATATTCTTTGGCTCTATCGATGAGGCAAAGGCACAATTGGCGAAGTGGTGAACTTGTGATCTTGTCTTGACACTATCTTGAATATTGCCAATTACTTGCTCATGGGGATGGTCGTGAATGACATGAAGTCGCTTGGGAATACCTTGATCACTTGGAACATTCTCAACAACTTCATTAGTCGGGTTAGTCTCAATAGAATCAATAGACTTAGAATTATCAAATGAATCACATAAAACATCCATAGAATCATTATCATTTGAACTTCTAGTTGGAACAAATCCTTCATTAAATGAGACATGAAGCGACTCCTCGATCGTCGAGGTTCGTTTGTTGAATATCCGGTAGGCTTTGCTACGCGAAGAATATCCCACAAAAATCCCCTCATCGGATCTCGGATCGAATTTGTCCAAACTACCATATGTGTTCTTAATAAAACATTTCGAACCAAAAACACGAAAATGTTTAACTTGAGACAACCTACCAAACAACAATTCATAACAAGTTTGTTTAGTGCCGGGCCTCAAAAGTATTCTATTAAACACATAGCAAGCGGTGTGTACCGCTTCCGCCCAAAATTGATGGCCAAGTTGGCTATCATCAAGCATAGTGCGAGCACACTCCACTAGCGTCCTATTCTTTCTCTCAACTACACCATTTTGAGGCGGTGCACGAGGGAAAGAGAAGGTGTGAGTAATACCAACTTCATCACAAAATGTCTCAAAAGACTCATTCTCAAATTCACCTCCATGATCACTACGAATAGTGACAATGGTGTTTCCTAAGAGATTTTGTACTTTCTTAACAAAAATTGTGAAGTTTTCAAAAGCTTCATTTTTATTGCACAAGAAAAATACCCAAGTAAATCTTGAATAGTCATCTACGATGACAAGTCCATACCTTGCATTTCCTAAGGAAGCTACTCTAGTTGGCCCAAATAAATCTAGATGTAATAGCTCTAGTGGCCGTTTTGTAGAGATGCTTTTCTTAGGTTTAAATGAAGATTTAGGAAGCTTGCCGCGTTGACAACAATCACAAAAACTTTTCTTTTCAAAAACAAGCTTCGGAAAACCTTTAATAGAATTCAATTTTGAAAGCTTATATAGTGTTCCAAAGTTCACATGTCCAAAGCGTCGATGCCATAAGTATTGTTCACTTGTGTTGGCAACGAGACATTGTTCATATGACTTAGGAAGATCCAAAATATAAATGTCTTTACGACGAGTTCCGGAAAATAATAATTTTTCATTATCCTTTCTTAAAATATGACACAATCCTTTCGCAAAGCTAACTTTGTAACCTTTGTCACAAAGTTGACTTATTGAAATAAGATTATGATTTAAACCACTAACAAGATACACATCACTAATTAATGGTTTAGAAGGGTTACCGACATTACCAACACCTATGATGGTTCCGCTCTCGTTGCCTCCAAATACGACGCGGTTTCCATTCACAATGGGAACCACTCCGGAGAGCAATCGAGCGTCACCCGTCATGTGTTTGGAGCACCCGCTATCGAGTATCCAATTCCCTTTGGAGCTAAATTTAAATTTGTTGCTCCTTTTCTTTTTCTTTTCCTTGAGTACCTAAAGATAGATAAGTTTCATATCATGGTACCCAAGGTCATTGGGTCCAAGGGATTAGACCTTTGGAAGCCAAGTCCAAGTGGACTTAGACTTCCCCACATAATTCTTACTATGCACAACATCCGAAAAATAAGCATTCATATATATTTGTTTTTCGTCCATGCTTGTGTCCTTTGGGCTCCAAATCGTGAAAACTTTGGGAGCCATCATCCTATTGGGTGCATGCATGCGACGTTGATTTCTACGTGATGCATGTTGTGGATAGGCATACGGGACATGATGGAATGGTGCACGACGAGAATTATTCATATGATGAGGTGGGTGTACATATGCATGTGTGGGAACACGTGCGTGAGGGTGTCTCACTTGGTGTGCACGTGCCCGAGAATGTGTTGCATAAAAATCATCATAAGTGTGAGATGGTGGAGTAGGACGTGTGTTCCTACGTGGCATGGAATTGGTGTACATATAAGCATGCCCCTTCTTTGGAGGTCCACCCAATGTGGGTTTCTTTCCGAAAGAGGGTGTGGACGAGGTGGAAGCACCATTGGTAGATGAACTACCAATAGAGTGTTTGCTCCCACTCGTTGAGGCTTCGGAAGTTGGCCTAACAAAGGTAGTGACCGACTTGGAAGAATTTCCCATCATATACCCCAAGCCAATGTGGTGCTTGGCCGGAAGTAAATCTTTTAGGATATTATCCAAATGGCCTTTACCCTTGTTGAATTTGTTGATTCGGCCCAATGTGTCCTCATATTTCTCTTTGAGAGAACGCAAGGAAGTATCCAAGGTGGATATTTGCGAAGTGAGCACATAAACACGAGATTTAAGATTCTCGTTCTCAATACTCAAAGTCGAGTTTTGAGAAGTTAAATCCGCTATCTCATGTTCTTCCGCATCCTCAATGCTAACATGTTCAAGTTTAGATTTGAGATTTACTATCTCTTTTCTTAACTCTTCAACAACGGTGTCGTTGTTGGTGATGATAGTCTTAGGCGATGTTTGAATGCTAGCTAGGTCATCTTTTACCTTAGTATATCTATTTACTAACTTAGTATATTTTGACCAAAGTTGAGTGTTAGCATCCCTAAGATCATCCATCGTTACCTCATCGCTTTCTTCATCACTATCATCGGAAGAGGAGGATCCTTGATCGTGCTCCTCTCTTGCCATGAAACACATGTGTGCTTGCTCCACGTGCTCATCGTCCGACTCTCCGCTTGAGGAATCCTCGGAGTCGGTGAAGGTAGCTCCGACAAGTCCCTTCTTGTTTCCTTTCGTGTACTTCTTGGACTTGTCATACTTTGGCGCCTTCCACTTCTCCTTTTGCTTGTTTTGAGGACAATCCGCTTTGATGTGTCCTGGCTTATTGCATTTAAAGCACAAAGGTGGAGAGGCGTTAGTAGATGTAAACTTAGATTTGTGTTTGAAGTTACCCTTTCGGAAGAAGCGATTGAACTTCTTTGCCATGAGTGCAATGGATTCCATGTCCATTTCTTCTTCCGAGTTCTCATCATCGGTAGAGGTGGATGAAGCCGCCTTGAATGCAATCGCCTTTTTCTTAGGCGCATCTAGGTTCAAATATGACTTCATCTTTTCTTGTAGCTTCACCTTGCTATCTTTGCGTACCTCATATGACATCAAAGTACCCATTAGTTAAACTACGGTATATTTGTCCATGTCATTACCTTCCTCGATGGCGAAGGTACGTTTTTCCCAAGAAGAGGGAAGTCCTTCAATAAGCTTTAAGCACTTCTCCTTTTGAGTGTAGATCTTGCCGAGGGCCTCTAACTCGTTTATTATATCAACGAAACGAGCGTAATATTCTTTCATCTTCTCGCCCTGTTGCATATGAAACATTTCGTAATCTTTGGTTACGACTACGAGTTTAGAGTCTCTTACCCTACTCGTCCCTTCGTGTAGAATGAGGAGGGAGTTCCAAATTTGATATGCACTCTTACATGTGCATATCTTATTGAAATCCTCGGGCTCCAATGCACATTGCAAGGCGTTCATTGCCTTGGCATTGCTTACCTCCGCGGCGACCTCCGCGGTAGTCCATTTCTCAAAATCTTCTTCTTCGGGTTCAATATACTCCTTCATTGTAGTTCTCCATAAAGATGCACTTCGGAGGAAGGTTTCCATCCGACACTTCCAGTACCCGTAGTTGGTACCGTTGAAGAATGGAGGCCTCGTAGAGGAATGTCCTTCCATCACGGAAGATGCTCCTTCACGGTTCCTGAAGGTGTCATAGTTGGAAGGTGGACGCACGGTCTTGTTGTCGTTGGCAGACATAGCTGAGAATCTGGCTCTGATACCAAATGTAATGCCCTACCAGCTACTGCACAAGTACTAGAGGGGGGGGGGGTGAATAGTACTTTAAAATAATAAGGCGTATAATTCCAAATTAAATTGCAAACAACCACCAAATCAATTTGCGGAAGCTTAAATTGATTGACAACAATGAAATAAACAAAGCTAACAAACGATGTTAATGGGTTCGGATCCACCCAAGTCTCCCCGACTTGTTCCCGGTGATCCTACGTCCCAACCACCCGGATCCCCTCCGGATACTTGAGTTAGAAACCCTAACTCAAGATTTCCACTATGAATATCTTGTGAAAAACCTTCACAAGATCAAATCATACATGCAATGGCAAAGTGAATCCCACAACCCGGGATCACAAACTTCTCTCACAACCGAGAGAGCCAATAAGCAATATAAAGAGTTTAAATGAAATAAATACTCTTACCACAAAATCCTATACCTTGAGTTTTTCTTACCCAATAGGTGGAATGAAGGATTTGAGGAAGATGAAGTCACCAAGCCCTAGCACCAAGGAAATGAGCAGCAATGGGTGCCTAGGGAAGAGTTGGAGACTTGGATCAAGCAATAGCTTGAAGAGCTCACCAAGAACAAGCTTCTCTCTAGATCTAGAAATGAGAGAGAATGGCTTTCTTGTGAGGAAGAGAGCTTTAGATTTGAGGGAGAATGGCTATCTCTTTAGGGCTCAATGAATCTCTTAATGGCAGCTCTATTGAAGATAGAAATGACCTAGGTTCGTATTTATAGGAACCCAAAAACATAAGTTAGGTCAATCTCCAACGGAAAGAAATCTGAGTGAATTAGTCGGTCAAAGAATATTCACTGACCGACTAGTTCATCAACTAGTCGGTCAGTCACAAAGCATGGACCGACTAAGAGCAGATCTGAGAAGAGATAGAATTTCAGACCTAGAAAACTAGTCGGTCCAAGAACACTGTCTGACCGACTAGTTTCACAACTAGTCGGTCAGTCAATGAACGTAGACCGACTAAGAGGCAAAACAACATAGTCTGAAGGCAAGTTGACTTAGTCGGTCCAAGAACAAAAGTTGACCGACTAGATTGTCAACTAGTCGGTCATCAAACGTTCTTAGACCGACTAACGGTAAACAGTAGCTTAGGAGAAATTTGGCATGTACAGTAAATTACAACTAGTCGGTCAAAGAAGCATCACTGACCGACTAGTTCACAAACTAGTCGGTCGGTGAGTCAACGTAGACCGACTAACTGTAAACAGTAAAGAACAAAGATTTAACTGACTGAAACTAGTCGGTCCAAGAACAGTGGACGACCGACTAGATTGTGATCTAGTCGGTCAGTACTTGTTCTTGTACCAACTAACATGCACAACAAAGTCCGAATCGAAGCGCGACGCTTCGAGGAAATTAGAGTGAACTTGTGCAAGAATCCTAGAGCTACGAAATGAGCGAAATGAAGATAGAAACGTAAGATATACTCAAGGCTTAACATTCTATCAATCGAAACTAAAAGACTATAAATAAAACCTTAATAAACGGTCTTTGAGAGCTTCGATTGAATCTTCATTCTTTCCAAAGCGTTGCATGAGCTTCAACGAAGCTTTAGGCTTGAATACGAGCTTTTGGAAGTGTTGAGATGTCGCTTTGAATATTCTCGTGAAATTGGCGACGATCTCCAATACTGCGCTCACAAATTGTTAGTTCATGAATTATTTATGTTTGCTCATCATCCAAAACCAAATCCGGGGAGTCCAATATTCAACACACACCACCTACAGAACTTGTACAAAGCTAGCCAGAAGCAAGCTGAGACAAACCTGATGGAATATGAAGACCTGGCACCAATCAGGTTCATCATTGAGAATTTCTCAAAACGATGACCTGCTCGAATAAAGCATTATCTACTTCATGTTATGCATTGTAATTTGAAAAACAATTTACTCTCTAGTTGTTTGATTTCTATCATGTTGGATGAATTTTCAGACATTGAATAATTATTAGTAAATCTTGTGTGCCTTATACTGCTATGTTTTTTCTCTCTTAAAATTAAATGGATAATAAATGCCTAATGGACAGTGCCTCTACGCACACGATCCTCCAAGACATTTGCTTTTTTCAAAGAATAGATAAATACGATGGAACGATGAATAAATCTCTGGTCCATCAGGAATTATTGAAGGATCAGGGGAAGCACATTTTATGCTCCTCAATAAAACACAACTACTAATAAAAGATGCGCTTATCTCCCCTAGCTCTCATAGAAATCTATTAAGCTTTAAAGATATCCGTTTAAACGGATACCACCTTGAGACGGTGAATAAACAAAACAGAGAATTCTTGTATGTAACGTCTCATAAAAACGGTGCTAAAAACACCATCGAGCATTTTGAGGGACTCATGTTGGGTCTCTACCATACAAAGATAAGAGCAATGGAAGCAAACACACTTAAGCACTAGAAGTGCGACAACCAAGCAGAATTTCAACTCTAACACAATAGACTCGGACACCCTGGAAGGAATATGATGCGTCGCATCATATCCCAATCCCGTGGAATTAACTCGAAAAGCCTGAAGCTACTTCGAAAGGGTGCATCTCCTTGTCCCCCTTGTCATAAAGGGAAGTTGATTACGAGACCATCTCCCAGAAGGTGGACTCAGAGTCTCCGAGCTTCCAAGAGAGAATACATGGAGACATTTGCAGGCCTATTCACCCCGCAAGTGGCCCATTTCGGTACTACATGGTACTGATTGACGCATCTTCCAAATGGTCGTATGTGTGCCTCCTGTCCACTCGCAACGTAGCCTTTGGAAATCTACTGCCACAAATCATAAAGTTGCGGTCACATTTCCCAGACAACTAGATCAAGAAATTGCGTCTGGATAATGCTGGGGAATTCACATCACAAGTCTTTCTAGACTACTACCAAGCAATCGGTATAGAAGTTGAACATCCTATAGCTCATGTTCACACCCAGAACAGGTTAGCTGAATCTCTTATAAAGAGACTACAATGGATTGCTCGTCCATGTTGATGCAATACCAGTTGCCGGTGAACGCATAGGAACATGCCATCTTGCACGCTGCATCACTGATAAGATTACAACCGTCAGGGAGTCAATCTTATTCTCCGATGCAACTTGCATATGGGAACCCACCAGATATCTCTCACCTGAGAATATTCGGATGCGCTGTCTATGTGCCCATAGCACCACCGCAGAGGACCAAGATGGTTCCTCAACGTCGACTGGGTATCTACATAGGATTCAATTCACCATCGATCATTAGATACCTGGAACCCCTGACGGGGGACACCTTAAAGGCACATCTAACAGATTGTGAGTTTGACGAAAACACCTTTCCCAAACTAGGCATTAACAAGAGAAGCCAGAAGCTTCGAAGACCATTTCATGGGATACCAAAACTTTATCCCATTTTGATCCACGTACAAACCAATGCAAAGACGAGATCATGAAGATCATTCAAACACAAAATACCGTTCACATTTTACCGAACAAATTCACTGACAACCAAAAGATTGTCAGATCACACGTCCCTGCTGCAAACACGCCAGCTAGGATTGACATACCCAAAGATGGATGCAATCCACCTGCAGCAGAAGCAGCCGTACCTCAACAAAAGAGAGGACCACCCCCAGGCTCCAAAGATAAAAATCCTCGAAAGAGGAAAAATCCTGGAGTAATGATAACGATACCACCGCAGGATGCTGACCAGCCCAGATACCTTTCCCCTCCTAAAAACCCCTGAAGAGGAAAATATAGGAGAAATATCATTAAACTATGTACGTACTGGGGAGGTACTGGACAGAAAAAGCACAATCATCGATGATAACTTCGCGCTCATTATTGCCAATCACGTCACTGAATACGACGATGAGAACGATCCACACTCTCTAGCAGAATGTAAACGCAGAGAGGATTGGGCAAAGTGGAACGAGACAATAGGAGTAGAGTTGGACTCACTCTCGAAGCACAAAGTTTTTGGACCTGTAGTCCTAACACCAAAGGGTGTTAAACCTATGTGATACAAATGTGTATTCGTGAGAAAAAGAAACGAAAATAATGAGATCGTATGCTACAAAGCGCGCCTTGTTGCACAAGGCTTTGACTATGATGATACATATTCCCCGGTCATGGATGCGATCACTTTTCGTTTCATTATTGGCCTATCTACTAAGGAAGGCCTAGATATGCAGCTCATGGACGTTGTGACTGCATACCTATATGGAAATATAGATAAGGATATCTATATGAGAATCCCAGACGGATATAAACTATCGACAAAAATGATAGAAAGACCTCGGGACGTCTATTCCGTCAAACTTCAAAGATCACTGTATGGTCTAAAACAGTCGGGGAGAATGTGGTACAACAGACTCAGTGAATTCGTAGTGCAACAAGGATTGACAATTAATGAAGTCTGCCCTTACATCTTCATAAGAGCAAAGGGAACAGGATTCGTAATCATTGCCGTCTACGTAGACAACCTTAACATCATCGGATCTCCTGAAGAGATAACTAAGATATAGTCTCACACAGACTTTTGAGATGAAAGACCTTGGCAAAACGAACTTCTATTTAGGCTTACAAATTGAACACCTAGGCGGAGGAATCCTGTTGCACCAATCCACATACACAAAGAAGTTGTTGAAAAACTTCATTATGGACAGATGTCATCGGCTTAATACACCAATGGTTGTTAGATCATTGGATGTTAATACGGACCTCTTCCGGTCGCTAGAAGAGTGGGAGGAAGCACTGGGTCCTGAAGTACCCTTCCTGAGTGTAATTGGAGCACTCATATACCTGGCAAACTGCACGCGTCCTGATATAGCGTTCACAGTTAATCTACTAGCCAGATATAGTTCAGCGCCCTCAAAGCGCCACTGGAACAGAGTGAAGCACCTTCTGCGCTACCTCCAAGGGTCTGTAGACATGGGACTATACTTCAAGAAAGGAGTATCCTCCGACTTAGTCGGTTATGCAGATGCAAGATACAGGTCTAACCCACACATCGCGAAGTCCCAGACCGGTTTCGTATTCACATACGATGGGACAACCATCTTAAGGAGATCCGTGAAGCAGACTTCAACAGCGACCTCATCCAACCACTCCGAGCTTATTGCGATCCACGAAGTTAGCAGAGAATGCTTTTGGCTTCGATCAGTCATCCACCACATCCTTATGACTACCGGCCTGAAGACGGGAGATCTTGGACCAACCACCATGTACGAAGACAATGATGCATGCATAGCTCAACTACGAGGTGGCTACATCAAAGGTGACAGGACGAAGCACATTTCCCCCAAGCTCTTCTGGACGCATGAACAACAAGTAGACAACCAGATCGACATCCAGCAGATCCAGTCTTGCAATAACCTGGCAGATCTATTTACTAAAGCTTTACCTCGCAGTACCTTTAGAAAACTTGTATTATGAATTGGGATGAGACAGTTGAGAGATCTACAAGCATGAAACTTGTACATTTCAGGTGGAGTTAATGTTGGGCTGTACTCTTTTTCCCTTGGCTATTGATTTTTTCCACTGGGTTTTTCCATAGCCAAAGGTTTAAACGAGGCAACCACATCAACTCTGGATCCAGAAGTATCCACCTCTGATGGTATCCATCGATCAGGGGAAGTTACAGAGACTTGTACTCTTTTCCCTTAACCACTGGTTTTTCCCACTGGGTTTTCCATGGCAAAGGTTTTAACGAGGCAAGAACTCTTAACTTGGGATCCAGAAGTATCCATAGCCCCATGGTCAAATAAGCTCCATGAACCCTGAAGCACTTATTACGGCTTACAACAATGGATGGATAAAAGAAAGTGTTATAAACAGGCTTTTGGAGGCCCAACTGTGTATTGGGTATCCACCCATTATGTAACCATATTACTATAAATACAGAGCTACGGGTTCCGTAGCAACTAAGTTTACAACACAAATTAACTTATAACTCTTTCAAACGGTGGCTTTAAATTTTTAGTTAAGCAAAGACTAAAGGGTTAGTTTTAAAGCCACAATATAATAGGTCGGGCCTCAACTCCAGGACCGAAATAAATTTGGCACTGAGCTAAGGCATATTTCAGGCCTGGCCTGGCCCAACCCTAACCCATTATCATCCCTGCCTGAGGGACATATGGAAGATGCACCCCGAGAAAAAGCTGTAAACAAGAGTGAAAAAGCTAGGATAAATGGAGAGAGTTTTCATCAGTTTAATTAGAATTGACAAATAAAGTTTTCTTGAATTTAATTAACTAGACTCAGCAAAAAGAAAATAAACATGAAATGAAATGTACAGCCTGCAAGCCTTCGGTATTAATGTTAAATTTTTAAACAATTACTTTTATCATATTTAGTTAGGTTGATGACGTAGAGAGCAGATTGACATAGATGGGCTGAAAGGCATTCCTTTTACATGTTTTGTAATCTGTACACCATAATATGCAAGAGCATTAGTGAATCGAACCTAAGGTATGTCCATGTCTTTGACTCCTTAAACGCTTAAGGTAGAAATTGAGAGATAAAATATATAATCAATTATTTTAAAAAGGCTTTCCGGCATTTTTACATTTCTCAACGTTTAAAAAACACTGGCAAAAGTAAAGAGAGAGAATGATAAAAATAGAATGAATGATCTCACCTCCTCCCAAATGAGAGCGTAATAAATAAGATTATGAAAGTCCATTTTAATAACTACACTTATAAGATGATCCTCTTCTTAAATGGGCATGGCCTTTTATGGTCACTTGATGATTCCAATGATGACATAATAGGTAGATGGACCTGGATGTGATATATATGCATTCCTTCTACTTGTCCAATAATTTTCACGCCATAGTCAGTAAAAACCTTTATGAGTCGAACCTTGGGTATGAGCTCAAACTTAAACTTCTTCGATGCTCAAGTGAGAACTTGAGTGATAAAGCATAATCTCAAAACTTAAGAGAGAGAACTAGAAGACTAGAATCAGCTCTTCTCTTCCAAATAGAAGTGCTATATATAAGATTGTGAAAGGGGCATTTTAGTACCTTCATGAGTATGATGTGACTTTTCTTGAGTGGGCTAGGCCTTTTGTGGTTACTTGCAAGTTAGAACATTGGTTCTTCTTATATTGGGTTAATGGAAGTGGGATGTGTGGTGTGTGGTGCCCCCAGTATTCACATGTCATTCGTACTCAACCAAGTAGAACTCACTCATTATTATGAACTGAAAACCATGACATGTTAATCATGACCCCACGCTTAAGTAGATAATAGCACAGTCATTCCAATCACATCTTAGAAATCAACCCGAGCCAGACCATACTCCCTTGCACCTTCACCTGTTCATGCACACATATGTCAAGGGTCTTAGCTTGCTCTGTTTGAACTTACATTCCCCTACTTATACTTACACGAACATCCTAATCATCCAGCAAATCCACATGTAGGTTACATGTTTGTCAAAGTACTACAAACAGATATGAATCCATTGGCATTGTTTGTGTGCATTCACTCAATGTACACACACCTTTTTGGTTTGAGGCTAAACATTGATTCAATATGTGACACCAGCAAGATCATGACGTGTGAACCACAACACATGCGGATGACTTGAACATCACTTGTTTGTTGAAATGCCGCAATTAGTCACAAGCACCAAGTCATAAATTGATGCATGCTATCATGCACACTTATTGCACGATGAAATGTTGGAGACATACAATGATTGGTTCCACATTCGAGCTTACCTATTTCATGTATAAGCCTATCACTAACTATCTATCATGTAAGCTTGCCAACTCTATGAAGGGACGTAACTATGAACCCATCATAATAATTTTTTCATATCCAAGAGCTACCTACGTGTGATGTCTAAACTTCAGGCCTAAAGCATCATATCAAGGAAAGCTATTAAAATCGCATTATTCAGATGCTCAACCCAAGTGCTATAACAAAGAGTCAAGTCAAAATTCTTCCTAAAAGAACCATATCTAATCTTAAGGCCAAAATCAGTGTATTAGACCAAACAACACATCACCACAAGATAAGAACATTTTCTACTACCTTGTATCTTTGATTACGACAAATGCTAATCTAACTCTATGCAAGCTAGATTTGGACTGGATGGTTACTAGTGATATTATATCATGCTAAATGAAATCCACAAACCTAATATGAGAAGGTCCAATGACTCAACTTACAAGTGACCACACAAGACCTAATCCACTCAAGAAGAGGCACATCTTACAAGTGAAGTTACTAAAATGCCCCCTTCATAAATTTATATATAACCCTACCATTTTGAAGGGGTGAGCTCATTATATTCCTCTCATTACATCTACTTACTTTTAAAATTATATATTTTATCTCTCAGGTTCTAACTTGAGTGTCAGAGGAGTTGAAGGTGGGCCCCCCCACCTTTGGTTTGACTCGCTAGAGTTCTTACTGACTATGGTGTGCATATTATTTGAAAAGTAGGAGGAAAGCCTATCTAGCCCATCGATGTGTTGGGACATGTAGCTACACAACATACAATAAACCAGGCATAAATAGTGTTATGGCAAACAAATATGCGTAATTTAAAAGTTACTAATAATTAAACGCACAACACAGCAGAAATAAAAATAATACGCTCAACAATAACAACCACACAAAGAAAATACCCCATTGCAAATGCAAACACACGAGGCGTATCTATTGGTTTCTAAGTTCAAAACCAATGTTGTTTGGATGATGATCAACATTATGTTGTGTGCTAATCATCTTATAGGTTTTAGTCTCAAATTTACTAATAATTATTTGATGGAGACAAAGCATATTGGTGGTGAGACGATGGTTTCAAGGCCTAGGAGCAAAAGCATTGCATGAAGAATGAAGATCTCAAAGTGTACTTTTATATCTTCTTCATGTATTTAGTCTTTCCTTATAGAATTATTGGGAGAGCTCTAATCAGTGTCCGTTGGCGTATCAATCACACCGATAGTATGGATCGTCGTAGGGATCGGATCCCTGGGCCGGTCACGACTTTTGATCGATGACCGACCCGATCGCCCCGAAGGGAGGGGGTCGAATCTATGGCGATAATAATCGTCCCAATGTACCGCTAATCTCAACTAACCCAGCAACTAAATCAATTATTTAGTTCAACACATGGCCCCATTCCAATGGGGTTCCTCCAATTGCCCTAGATAAAAACTACTCACTATCCATTAGAATAAAGGAGGATTCTAGCAATGTGTAAGCATCCAAAGCCATGGATTCAAGCTATAGTAGCAATAGATGATAGAACAATACAAAAATAACAAAGAGAGAATAATTCTATTAAGAAAAAGATAGAGTATTACACTAATCAATGTTTAGAATAGTAAAAACAACTGAATAAAAGAGTTAGGAATCTTACAAAACGACCCAAAACCTTAGAAAAGACATAAAAACTGCTTAAAACAAGATCTCTCTCGCAGGAGGATGAAGGGGCGCTTATATACGCGCGCCCAAAAGACAAAAATACCCCCAGATCTGCCCTAGGAATCGTGGGAAAGGGTTTGACGTGACCGCGTCAAGAAACAACACAGTCACATCATTCCTTAAATGAACGGGGGACTGGGTGCTTGGCCACGTGGTCGCGTCAATGGAGCCGCGATCGCGTCGAAGATGGTCACTCGATCGCGTGGTATGTTGACGCAGTCGCGTCATTTCGCTCTAGAGGTGGTAGTTTCGCGGCCGCGTCATCCTAGATAACACGAGCCGTGAAACTCGCTGATCTTCATTCTTCACTTCACTCCAAAAAGTCTTCTGACACGGCCGTTTGGTGAAGTTAATGCAGCCACGTTAAAGTTTCTTCTTTGACAGATTGACGCGGCCTCATGGACATAGTGACACGGCTGCGTGGAGCCATATTCTTCACAAAACTCTTCTTCCTTGTGCAATTGACTCCTCAGCTTCGCTCCTTTCACCTCTTTGGACTTAGATCTTGTTATATGATCCCAAATTGGCATATATCTCCTGCAAAGCATGTGAGGGACCACAAAGCAAAAGAAGAGACAAAAACGGGGAAAACGGGAATAAATAGAGAATGAAACGGTGCAAAATGTGCATGAAAAAGAGTGGAAACCTATATACAATAAACACTCATCAAGCACCCTGAGAGTTGGCTCCTCAATTGGCCCAGATTCGCGATAGACAGCGAAGCAAGAAGATGACTGAGGGGTCTCCCTCTCATTCTCCTTGCTCTACCTGCTTGGGCTCCTTTCAAAGAAGGAGGCGAAGCTCGGGGGGACGACAGCCTTCCTCTCGGACTTTGTCGATGGAGACTTCGACCCAGGCTGTCGAACATTCAGTCCCGCCCTCGACTCTGGCCATGTACATTGTTGTTGTCACAATGAGTGTTGACAATCCTGTCATGACCTCAGGGCCCACCGACTTCTCGACCAAGAAGAGAAGTCTCTCCTAACAAGAAAGGAAAGACGCTGAGGAGAAGAGGATGGTCGTGTTGCCAACTCCAGCACTCTCTCCTCTGAGGAAAGATAGTGGCTCTTCGCCTTTGGCCCTCATGGATCAGGTGGAGGTTCCTCACAAGTCTCAGGGGACAGTCGTGCCACCTGCGAGTCAACCCAAAGGACATGTGGCCTTGGGGTACTATTCCCCCTCCAACTCCTATGGCTGGTTAGATCCCTTCAGAGTTTGATCGAGCTTTAATGTTGGATCAACTCTCGACCGTTTCTTTGGGTGATGTCCAGGGTGAACCTCACTAGCCTGAGTTTGTCGTAGGGAGCGAAGAGTCGGCCCTTCTGGATTTTGGGGGAAACTTCTAGGTTGGTGGAGAATTCCATTCTTCCCCCCGATCGAGAGCTTCTTCGAGGGGGTGGATGCTAAGAGGATGGACAACTTCTTTGTGCGTTGCAGCTATCAGGTTAGCTTTCCGCACCTATACCCTCAATTTAGGCTGTCGACTCATCTAATTGAAGATTGCCACATATGGCGATCTTTGGCACAGGCCTGAGGTGCCACGTCATCGACATGGTTAGTGAGCATCAAGGGCTGACACTGCCTGCCATAGAGTTTCTGAGCTTGAGGGCCAAAAGGAGAAACTGGAGGAGGATTTGGAGAGAGCATCAAGGTTAACTACATACTCCAGGCTGACCTAGAAGTTTCGAAGAAGGATAACCTCGAGCTTCGAACCAACGTTGCTAACTTGGAGAAATCCATCAAGGATGAGATAGCGACTCAGCTAAAAATGGCGATGGATAACATTTTGGCACCGAAGGATGCCCACTCCTCTTAAATCATTAGTCTTTTTGTTACATTTTTGTAAAACTGCTTTAGCGCAGATAACATGTAACTTCTTTTCGGCTAATGAAATAAAAGAAGAAAGCTTACTTTTGAGTGTTGCATTTCTGCATCTCCTCGTGCACTTATATATCCCCTCAACGGCTCAAAGTTCATCTTTGACAATCGATTGAACTTGGGTCGTTGGAGTATCAGGGAATTTTACTTGGCAAATATGTCCTTAAGGTCATTTAGTGGCGAAGGGGTGGCCACTTCATCTTACGGCTGACGAACATCGAGGATCGTTCGGTTGCGAGGGAATTGGTCCCTTTGACTCACGATCGACGAGATTCGAGAGTCGTTTAGTGGCAAGGGGGGTGTCCCCTAGGCTTACTGCCGATGACAAGGGTGGGTCGTTCAGTGGCGAAGGGGTGGCCCCTTCGTCTTACGGTTGACGAACGTCGAGGATCGTTCGGTTGCGAGGGGATTGACCCCTTTGACTTACGATCGATGAGCATTGAGGATCGTTCAGTTGCGAGGGGATTGACCCCTTCGACTCATGGCCGATGAGCCTCAAGAGTCGTTCAGTGGAAATGGAGTTGTCCCCTTGGCTTACTGATGACGACGAGGGTGGGTCGTTCAGTGGAAAAGGGGTGCCCTCTTCATCTTATGGCTTACGAACATCGAGGATTGTTCGGTTGTGAGGGGATTGACCCCTTTGACTCACAGCTGACGAGCCTCGACAGTCGTTCAGTGGCAAGGGGTTGGCCCCTTGGCTTACTGCTGACGACGAGGGTGGGTCATTTAGTGGCGAAGGGGTGGCCACTTCGGCTTACGGTTGACGACTAGTATGTGTCGATTAGAACAAAATATGATCAAACTTGTATTTATGACACGTTCTTTAACTCAAAAAGAATACAAGGGTTGGTAAAGATCAATTCAATTTGATATCTTTTACTGGCTTGATCATTGGTAGTACATCCATAAATGCTCGAAGTTTCAAGGATGAGGAAGCTTCCTATCCTCCATTGTGGAGAGTCAATAGGTGGCTGTGCCGATGACGTCTATCACATTGTAGGGACCCTCCCATTTTGTAGCGAGCTTTCCTAATTTGACAATCTCGGGGGAGAAGATTGCTTTTTGCAACACAAGATCACCTACACGAAAGTTGAGTCTCGAACTCTAGAGTTAAAGTAGCATGCCCTACGTCCTTTTTGTTCAATCAGGGTCGTAACAGCGTGTTCACGAACCTCATCGAGCAACTGCAAGTTAAGCTCGAGCCTTTCTGAATTTATCTCTTCATCGAAGTATCGGAGACGGAGAGGCTACTCATTGACTTCAACTGGGACAACAGCTTCATAGCCATATGCAAACATGAACGGTGTCTCTCCTGTCGAGGTTTTATGAGTCATTTTGTACGACCATAGGATGCCAAGGACTTCCTCTGGCCATGTTCCCTTGAGTGCTTCTATCCTCTTCTGCAGGGGCTTAATGATGCACTTGTTAGCTGCTTCTGCCAGACCATTGGATTGGGGATGGGCCACAGAGGCGAAGTGCAGTTTGATCTTCAACTTGGAACAGAAATCCTTGAAACCGGCACTATCGAATTGTGTCACATTGTCTGTTACGATGAATCGAGGGATGCCAAATCGACAGATAATGGATTTCCACATGAATCTCCTGACTTCCGTCCATGTGATTCGGGCAACGAGCTCTGTTTCGATCCACTTAATGAAGTCGTCGAACACCACGATCAGGAACTTCAGTTGTCCGCTTCTTGGCATGAACGGACCAAGGATATCTAATCCATATTTTGCGAATGGAATGGGACTGATGATGTGGATCAGATCTGTTGGAGGGGCTGAGCTGTGCTTTGCTAACTTCTAGTAAGTTGGGCACCTTCGCACATACTTGATCGCCTCCTTGAACATAGTCAGCCAGAAGTAGCCTTGCCTAATGTTTTCAAGGCTAAGGCCTTCCTCCATAATGGTTCATGCAGTCTCCTTCATGGATTTCCTGGATCACATAGAGAGCTTATTGTAGGGTTAAGCATTTGAAGTAAGGAAATACGTCGTACCTGGTCCATCGTCATTTGTATAATGAACCCTCGATCAAAATGAATTAGTACGCCCTTCGCTTCTGCTTTCGTGCCTCCACAGGGTCGGCTGGCTTTTCTCTTGTATTGAGGTACTGGATTATGTGATCCATTCAGGTGATCCCTTGGTCGATACTCAGCAGTTCCTGCTCTGGCACACTTGGATGTAGTAGGTGCTACATGCACACAGTCCAACCAAGTCCTGTAGGTGAGGATGAGGCGAGCTTTGATAGGGAATCGGCTCGATGGTTCTTCGACCGTGGCACATGATGGATCTCCACCTGTCTAAACTTGGCTAGCTTTGCTTTGGCAATCTGCATGTAGCATTGTAATGTCTCTTCACGAGCTTCGTAGCCTCTATTCAACTGGTGTTCTATCAGGTTGGAGTCACTAAGAAGGTGAACCATCCTTGATCCTAGTGCTCGAGCCAACCTGAGTCCATTGATGGCAGCTTCATACTCTGCCCCATTACTCGTGGTTTGGAAGTTGAACCGAAGAGCATATTCGAGTATATTTCCCTCTAGTGTTTGGACAATTATACCTGCTCTGCTTCCAGTTTAAGTTGTTGAACCATCAACTTGCACGATCCATGTCCCTTCATCTCCACATGTGTCGGCTGGAGAATTGAGATCTGGAGAAGAAGAGGAGGGCGTATTGATCTGTATCTTAGCAACATAAACATCTTCTGGTGGGTCATCGTCATAGGTGAGTTCGACGATGAAGTTAGCTAGGGCTTGTCCTTTAATGGCAGTCCTTGGCTTGTATTGAATGTCGAATCGCTCAATTTGACTCCCCATTTTGTCATCCTCCCTGATCGATCAAGTCTCTTCAGAGTTTGCTCCATAAGGGTATCAGTGAGGACTTAAATGGTATGCGCCTGGAAGTAGGGTTGTAGCTGACGTGCCCATAACTTACACCTAAAATCCACTTGACGGTGTCACAGTCGCCAGGTGCTGTATGGTTCCTAAGTGTCGATTCTGGGTTCTATCTGCAAGCGGATGATGTCAAATTATAGTATAAAGATTGTCGAATCCCAGAGGGACAGTGACAGTGTATCGGGTCTCAGAATATTTCAAGATCTCAGAAAGAATTAGCAGTCGGTTGGAAGATTGTTGGTTTATGTTGTTTGTTCAATATAATGAAACTAGGGCCTTAAGGATCACCGCTAGGACCGTTGGAAGTCGATGTTAGGCTAGGGTTCTTACGCTGCATTGGGTTTATGGGATTGGTCTCTCAGCTAGTACCACTCTCGCTGATTAGAGCTTCGAGGTACTTCGGTGGCTCTCATTGACGCAATGGCGGTAGCCGTCAATGTAGTGATATGGTTCGTCGATGGATCCCCTCAAGGCACGAGCCGGGCATGGTCACGAGCCTTGGTTGGATCCACTAACTCCCTAATTAAATCTTAAGGATACTCATTAAGCTAATTAATTCCACCGACCGTGGGCATGATCTCAGTATGAGTTCTCCTAGGGATTTGGCTGGATCGACCAAGGTACTCCCATTTTATTCCCAACACAACCTAAAATCCCAGATCTACATCTTTTTCCTAAGATTCTAGGTCAAACCCATTAGCCCTAGATAAGATTACTCAGACATGGCAAATAGGACAAAGAAAGATGCGATTTTTAGATCGGAGTTTGCAATTGGAGAAACAAGAAAGTTAAGATCTGTACGTACCAAAAGTAAGTAGCGCAATAGACGACGATAAGAAAATCTAGATCTAGAAATTCCACGCAGTAACAAGAAATAAACATCGAGTCTTTTCTTTGTCGACACAAAATCTCTAAACCCTAGATCTAGAACTCTCACGAAAAATTAAAGCTAAAACTAAAAATTAACCTAAAAGCTTTCACCTGGAAAAGTCTGGAAAAACGTCTTAAATACATAGGGGATGGACACCACAAGAAAAAATTAAAATCTGGAAGTCTGGGGCCCACTTGTCGCTGGCTGCGTCGGCTGCTCGACCGAGTAGGCGGTTGCTCGATCGAGCAGACAGGACTCTGCTGCTATGCTGATTGGAATGGATATGGGCTACTCGGTCGAGTAGCCCGCCCGCTCGATCGAGTTGTCAAGGGGTCTGAGCTTCTCCTCAAGTTGTCGTTCTGCCTGCTCAGGTCGAGTAGGTTCTGCTCGGTCGAGTCGTCAGGAAGCCTGGATTCTTTGCCCAAAACCTCACTCTATCTGCTCTGGTCGAGTATGTCCTGCTCGGTCGAGTCGGATGTCTGATGGAGGAAGCTTGAAGTTGGGTTGACTCGGTCGAGTCACCTATCTGCTCGATCGAGTAGCCTGTGCACACTGACTGAATCTGCGTGTCAGCTCGACCGAGCAGCAGAATGCTGCTCGGGCCGAGTCGCCTGGGAAAGTGACTCGGGCGTTGGCTTTTGCTCCTTTCTCTCGCTCGCTCCTCCTCCTCTCCTCCTACCTGCTTCTAAACCTCGGCAAACTCCTGTGGAGCCTTGCCTATGACGTCCTGGACATGCTGGATGTGTCTGCACCCCAAATCAACTCCAAATCGCTCTACAATCCCTGCAAGTATACAAAGCTATACGAAACTCGGATATGGCATTAGAAGCGCGTATTGTATGAAAATAAGGGATTTGGATGCGAATATGACATGGAATGAGATGAAATGATGCTATAAAAAGATGGAAAATATGGACACATCAAAATTCCCCAAACTTACATTTTACTCGTCCTCGAAGAAGACAAATACTAGACTAGCCGGGCGATAAAAATAAGAAAGAAAAAAATGGAAGAGATATGAGATGGAGGAGAGTGCTAGAATATTCAGTCAGATCTCAATCCCAAGCAACTTATTATGATACTTGGAATAATAAACTACATGCTAAAAGGAATTTCAAATCTTAGCTAATCATATGGCTTGCAAGCATTAAAGACAAAGAAAGGGATCTCCTAAAATCATGCCATCAACTCATATTAACATCGTGCAAATCATAGAGTCTAGTATAAAAAGAGTTGGCAATACACTTTTTAATCAAGAGATATAAATGAAGCACATAGAGATCACACCAAGCATGCAAATAGAGAATAGAAAGCAAATCATGGCATTCAAATATTCATTGCGAATCCTGAAAAATCTCCAAAGCTAAAATATTTCGTAAAGTTTAAGCATTATCGAATCTTTCCATTGTGCACAGTCTCCACTTTAATGTCATACTCACTCGTATAATCAAATGGGTCCACCCCCAAGCTTAGCTCGAGGCGTCACATCTAAGAATTGGATATAGAAATTTTTGGCTTTTCCCGAGTAATTTTGTAGCTTCTAATACTAGGATACGAAAAGATATTCTTTTCTCTTTTTTTTCGAACGGGAGCAATAGGATATACAAATATGTTTTTGGCTCCTTTTTGATGTTTTGGGATTTTTGGAAGCTATCGTTTTCTTTTGGGATTTTTGGAAGATAGATACGGTATAAGTAGCTACAGGGGGTGAAACCAATTGACATGTAGAGAATTTATAAGATATGTGGAGAAGAAAGCATAATGTCATTCGGTTCACTCATAAGACGGGCACAATGGTTTAATAAGATAATACCCCAACTAAACTCATGAATAGCATGAGTATTCTCATTCATTTCAATAAATACTGAAGTTATGCGGTAAAAAGCACAATCATATCATGCATGCAATCAGAAGTGGATAAGATAACAAGCATGTGCTTCAAATAATCTAGTGAGCGTGAAGCTTGGTGCATTACCCAACAAAGAACATACTAGATACTACTACATGCATTCAATTTTAATTTATATCAGGCATTCATTTAGAAGGATCATCAACAGAATATGCAAGCATATAATAGCAAGACTGAAATACTCTATATAGCACGTCAAACGAGATAAGTATCACAATAAGCTACTGAGGGCTATAAGAGACGTCATCATGCAGAATAATTCTAGCAAAAGGGAAAATAAGGCGGAGAAAGTAAGAAAATAAAATCAAGCATGCAGGCATGACAAAAAGTGGAAAACGTGATGCTAAATGTAAAAGAAAATAAAGGTGAAAAATGGGTGGAAAATGAAAATAAAGAGGTGTAAAATGATAGAAAATAAATAAAAAAGGAAAATAAAAATAAAAGCGATAGCGCTCATCCCCCATGCTAAACACAGCAGTGTCCTCACTGTCGAGAACACACTGGCATGTGGGAAATGAGGCTAGGGTGGGTAGGTGGATAAGGAGATAGAAAGTGAATGGAAAATAAAACTGTGCAAAGGAAAGAAAAAGTGATATGATGCAAGAGAAAGTGATGATGCGAATGCATGGAATGATGCAAAGTGATGGAGATGTGCAAAATGCAAAATGGGTCCTCCCCCAAGCTGTGTAAGACTAAGGCCCCGAAAAGACAGATGGGTACAAAATAGGATGAGGGAGGGACCTGAGCAAAAGAGCAGCAGGGACAACATCAAGCAGGGACACCACCCTCTAGAGGTGGTGATGGATCCCCCTGCTATGGAACAGAAACTGTGACGGTGGGCTGGGGCTTGACAACTGTGTCGACCGGAAGGTCAGCAGAAGAGGAAGCAAGCTCAGTTGAAAATGGGACAATGGCAGTCTCGACTAATGTGGACGTGTGTGTGTCGACGACTGAAGTGTCCACTACTATGGCTACCAACTCAGGTGTAGAAGTGGCAGGCCCTGCAGAAGCCTGAGAGTGTGGGGGCATTGAGTGGTATGACAGAGGAGACATGGGCTGGCTTGGGAGGAGGGGAGTGGGCAAGGATCACGGGAGGTGTGCCCCGTGTTTGTAGCAGGTCTATAATCGAAGCGAGGTCTGCATCGACTCTCTGCTTGTAGGCGGTGGTCGAGCGGGCGAAGTCGTCAAAATCTCGTCTAAGGCGAGAAGTCACGGCCTCCACCGCTGTCAGATGTGCATCGATGATACGGGAGTCGAGGGGAGGACAGGAGCTGTGAGACACCACTCTCGTAAAACGGCCCCGTGGAGAGGATCAATGGTGCCTAGGCTGAAAGGTCGGAGAGGGTGAACTTACATGGATCTCAGCGGAGGTAGTTGGCAGTGTAGCGTGGTTGATATCCGAAGAAGTGGTGGAAGCAGCAGTAGCAACGACAACAGAAAAAGGAGCTGTCGTCGACACAGACGTGTGGACAGAAGTCGAGATGCTCTTGGTGAGGATGGCTGCTGCTGTTGTGGTGGTGGTGCCAGTGAATGGTGTAGGGGACCCTAAGGAGGTAGGCAGAGAAGCTAGAAGGTCCCTAAGCGGTGGCAGGGTGCTGGCTGGGTCCGGATCCGAAAAGTGTAGAGCAGTAGGCTCGAGAGTGGACGGGACTACCGTGCCCTCAGGTACGGGCAGAGAGGAGACATCAGCAGGGGCCTCAGGGTAGAGGGTGGTGACAGTCCCCGTGGTCCCTACAGTGGCGGTGGCGACAGTGATATAGATAGAGACGAATATGCCACCTGGTGGCGGCAGGTGCACAGGCTGTACTGGCTGGCCTGCCACAATGGCAGCCAGGTCGGGCTCCTCATCTTCAGAAGAGCTGTGCACCCATTCGTCGACACGAAGTCTACGGGTGCTCCGGGGGGCTCAAGGACGTGGAAGGCAGGAAGTGGGTAGACCCTATAAATCATCCAGCTCTGCTAGACTGGCGCTATGATGGTGAGGTGAGGGGCAGGCAGGACCAAGTGGGGCGTGTGGTAGGTGCCTAGAAGATAGGCCCAGTGACACTCCCCATATGGCGTGATGATGTGCATGTACTCAAGCACATCCAAAGTCAGATGGGAAGGAGTCGCCAGGCCATTAGGAAGCTCCAGGCCCAGCATCAGTGCGAAAATAGTGAAAAATCTGCCGCATCAGATATCTGTGGTGAAGCAGACATGGGTGGTCTGGAGGAGGCGGTAACACATCCAGTGGGCTGTGTTGGAAAGGACGAAGGGGCAGAGGGAGCCGTCAGGGTAGTGGCTCATTAGTCGGGTCATTCCCATGAGATGGAATAGCTCGGGTAGGGACATGGTCCCAACTTCTGGCTGACAGAATACGGTGGTGGCGAGGTGATGCTGGGTGTAGCGAAGGCAAGGGTACACTATGCACGATGCCTTTGCCCTACTGGAGCGGTAGCAGTCCAGACCAGTGATGCGATGCGAACGTGGCAAGCTCATAGTTTGGGGAGAATGCGGCGCGGGGGTCGGTGATGGCTGGGAAGTGGAAGTGTGCATGGATCTGGGTATGTGTGACCATGACGTCGTGGTCCAACAGTCGAAAGTTAATTCCATCGCCCTCTAGTGTGCGGGTAATGGAACTCAACGCCTCTAGGGTGAGGCGGGTGTAAGTGGGCGCATGTGCGACGAGGAATCGATCGAAACCGATCATCGTGTAAATCCTAAGGACCCCTGCAGGAGTCCTAGGCACTGGAGGGTGTGGAGGTGGATGAATTGTGTGGGTACGATCGTACGCTATGACATTGCGACGAAGCGATCACGGTGCGCATCGTCCCAAAAGGTGATGCCGAACGTCCGCACCCGTGGTGGCAGAGCCGCGTGAGGGGCAGGTGATGTGGTAGTGGGGATGGGTGCGGAGGTGGAGGGAATGTGTGGGTGCTATGGCAAGTGATCGTGGGCGGGTAGAACGACTAGTGGAAGGGGGGAAACGTAGCCTGAGGAGTCGAACGAGGACAACGAATCGCCCACGTACTCCTTCTTAGTGGTGGGTGAAGCGACGCGGCGAGCGCGGCGTGCAGGCCGAGAAGAGGAGGCACCAGTGGCCTTCCTCTTCCCACACCGTGCAGGTATTGGCTTCCTCAGCCTAGTGTGAGGAGACATCGTGCAACAAGCACGTGACGTGTGTTGAAAAAAAGTATAGAAAGGGTAGAGTGTACCGACACGTGAGTTGCGGTGAGAGCAATGTGGTTGTGCACGTGCCTAGCCTTGAACCCGAGGTATGCCCTTAGCTGCTCCTGTCTGTGTCCTCCTCTGTAAGTGCAATGCACCTGAAATAGGAAGATAAAATAATATCAGCGGGAGCAAAAGTAGCGTGTAGGGGGGAAACGGGCGTGGGATGATGCGGGTGTAAGGGGGATGGATGCCAACCGAGCAGGGGCCATGCTTGGTCGAGTGGGGTGGGTGGGCTACTCGGCTAGGAGTGGGAAACTCGATCGAGCACAAGCTGTGCTCGGTCGAGTAGGTCGGGTAGGGGGGTGGTTGGTGGGGAACTCGACCGAGCACTAATTGTGCTTGACCGAGTAAGCCGGGCTGCCCTAGGCCAGCTGGAGTGGCAACGAGGTAGTGGTGGTTGAATCGAAGAGTGAGAGAGTGGGGGGTGAGGGTGTGTAAGAGGGGGCGGGGTAATGGGCGATGCCGCCGGTGCTGGGTGGCACTGGCGGAGCTCCAGCAGTCGTCGGAGCTAGGAAGGATAGAAATGGGGAGGGAGAGAGAAGTGGAGAGGGATAGGGGGGAGAGAGATAGGGAAAGGGAGGGAAGAGAGGCTGATCGAAGGGCAGCGAGGACCAGGCGGTGTTGACGTCAGCGAAGACGGTGGGGGTGGTGGCCGGTCGTGTCGAAGGAGTAGGGGGGTTGGGAGCTCCGGGTAGTTTTGCGAGGGTTAAAAATGATTAGGGTAATTGATGTGTCATTGTATTCCACATTTTATCTATATGATTACACGTCAAAATGATTGCTCAATTACATATTTCATATGCTTTTACGCTCATAATTGGAACTATTGTACTTAAAGAGCGTTTGGTTGCATTTCAGGGAATATCGAGTGATTTGGAGTATATTGTAGGAGAGAGAGTGAACTTTGACACCGGAGCGCCTGAGGCGCCGCGTTCGGTGACTCAAAGCTACTGGGGAGCAAGGAAGGGTCAAGAGAGAAGGGACGAAGAAGAGGAGAATGAAGACAACATGGTTTAATAATACCATGACTCATGAATTCTAGGTCACTCGATCGAGCTAGGATGCGGCGAAGGAATCGAGCGATCCAAAGTGCTGGAAACAGGACAACCGTGCACTCTTTTTAAATCCTCTATAACCTGGAAATTTTTAGTATTTTAATAATATTTTTACCAGATAGTAGGCTTTACGACGGTTCCAACGCCACTAAGAACGTGCCAATCGGAGGTCGGAGGAGCTTTGTGGAATTTCTGCAAGATGATACTGCAGTGCTGAAATCTGTTCTTGACCACCTACTCGGCCGACCAACTACCTACTCGATCCGAGCAGACCCTACTCGGTCCGAACAAGCAATGCGATGTTTTGGGTGATGGTTTCAGACTTCCAACGACTCGACCGAGCAGCCATTTACTCGCCCGAGCAGCTACCTACTCGGTCCGAGCAGACCCTACACGGTCCGAGCAGACCCTACACGGTCCGAGCAGAAAAAGCGACGTTTTGGGCGATGGGTCCAGACTTCTGACGACTCGACCGAGCAGCCACCTATTCGGACCGAGTCACCGTGGGCCCAGAACGTAAGTTGCGTCCGGATCTTCTCTAGGGCACGACTTTGAGAGGGTTTTAGGAAATGATATATTGAATAGCAGCCGTCAATTCGGGGGACTTTTTGGGGACTTTTTGGATACTTTTTGGAGCTTAGATCTCTTTTTAGAGAGTTTTGGGAGACGAACTTTTGGGGAGTTAGGCTATGCCCTAGGCCCCTCCCTTGTATCAAGATAAGTACTGTCGTCCTCTTTGATTCTATTGTTAATTCCTAGTGATTGTTTATTGTTTATCTCTATTTGATGCATGCAATGAAGTTTTTCGTGCGTTCTATTATCTATTGATATGCTTGAATAATCTTTTCTAGGGCTAATGAATTAGCCCTAGGATTTTAGGATCAAGATGCAAAGATGAGATTTTTATGATGCGTTGGATATAAAAGGGGTTGTATTTTGGTTGATCTAGCAAAATCCCTAAGAGAACTCGTACTGAGACGTGCCCACGGTCGGTGGAATCGATTAGCTTAAGGAATATCCTACGGATTTAATTAGGGAGTTAGTGGATTCAACCAAGGCTCATGACCATGCCCGGCTCACACCTTAATGGGATCTACCGATGAACTATATCACTAATTGACGATTACTGCCATTGCATCAATAAGAGCCATCAAAATACCTCGAAGCTCTAACTCACGAGAGTGGTATGAGTTGAGAGCATTGGAACCACGAGAGTGGTGAGATTATTGTAGATCCTTAATGCACGTACCGTATGCATCTATCGTGTGAGTGGGGTGAATACGGTATGTTAGATTCATGATGTCTAGACGTATGAATTCACTTCCTTGATGCTACGATACCCAATAAAACCAATGCAACGTAAGAGTCCTACACTAGCGTCGGCAACCGACGGTCCTAGTGGTGAGTCCTAAAGCCCTAATCTTTATATTTTATTTCTTTCTTTCCTTGTGTGGAATCCCTTGGTTGCGACGTTGAGTGACACAACCTTCGCATCCATCACCATTACATCCATCACCATTACAACCTTCGCATCCATCACCTAAACAACCTGAGGCGAATAACAAGGAGTTGATCTACGTGGTGCACGAGAGTAGAGATTTATTTCCAGGGAAGTGTCATCAACCGTATTTAATTTTAAATACTTGTGTTGATGACCCTCTTTGGAATGCATTTATTTTGGGAAAGAATTATCCACATCAGATTGATGCGGCTTATCTCTTGTAGGGTACAGGTGGAGTCGTTGGGGAGATGCTGGGGCCACATTGCTGGAATCTGATGGAGTCCGTAGACACACACACCAAGCAGAGCCATGGAAGGAGCAGTTGGAACAGTTGCCAGCACCGGCAAAGATACTGGATCCGCCTTTTGCTATAGTTGATATCAATCCAGTAGTATAGTATTTTATGCTTTCAATAAACACGAATCCTCTCGGCAGCGAGAGGACCGTATAGGATTTTATATGCTTTCTTAGTTTAATAAATTCACCCCATATGATGGCTCAATTATATTTTGCACCCAATCCACTATTTATCATCCATGCCCACCCTCGTATTTGGCGCTTATTTCACCTCTCCCCCCCAATTTTTATGTGATGTTTAATCTTGCATGAGAGAAACTATTTTGTTGCATGGCCCCCCCTATATTGTCGTTGTCCTCTATTTATATCATACGTACATTGAGGACAATGTGAAATTTAAGCTTGGGGGAGTGCATAGTGCACGCACTTTACTTCATCGTGAAATACACTTTGAAATTTCCATAAGAACCATGTTCACCTCTATATTTATGTCTCATATGCTTCATTTTCTATGAAATATCGTGGATTTATTTTTTATGAACTCTGATATCTGTTAGATTAGAGTTCGATTCCTTGATTAGTGTATCTTTGTTAATATGCTTTTTCATAGTAGAATCCATAGTTTTACAACCATATTCTCGAAACAGTTAAGCTAAAAATGAATGAATCAAATCTGAAAATCATTTGACTCCTGCGTGATTTGATTGATAATTCTATTGTTTCATGGATGTTTAGTGATTCAAAAGAGATAGAATAACCCCACGACAACCAAAGTAGTGATGATTAGGATTCCTGAAACCGAGCCATGTCTAAATTTTACGATTTTTCTTTTTCTTTTGTGAATAGCCAATAACTGATCTTTGATCATGTTTTGCATTCCATCGCATTTACATGAGTTTGCAAAAATCCTAAAAATGAAAAAAATCAAACACATATCCTGAATAAAAGGCCATATGGGTTCTTCGTAACCCAATGCCCTAAGACCATCTGGTCTGGGATGCATAGGCTGCTTTTTGTATATATCGAGTTATCTCGTGTTTATAAAGAAAGAAAAATGTATATGAAATATTCATATAGCCAAAAACAATATAAAAGTACAAAAATCCCATATCCTTATCTCCATTTCTATATAGAACAAAGACATGGAAAAGTTGATGGGTTCTAGGTGTCTTGAAATGGTCGTAGTGTGGTGATGCCTTACCTTGATTGAATTTGCTAAATTCATTTCATGAAGTATAAAAAAATACCACGCATTCTTGAAAACATTTGATCATGACATATTATACTGTTTAGAGAATGAGTTGTGGACATTGGTTTCATTCCTGTGAACTTAGTATATTGCATGATAAACTATGATATGATATAACTCTACTCTCATTTTATCACTTATCAAGTTCATTAAATCTATTGAAATCCACGTTATTTTAATTTGAGCGAGATTAAGTATTTGTTGTGTATATGTGTTCTAACTTCAAATTGACGTGTGCTCACAAGATCTTGCATACCTTGGGTTCTTGTATTTTCTGAATTTTAAATTGAACCACTTGTCTGCATTACACACCACCGCCTCACATCTCCATTGTATCCCTCTTCTGTGTTAGCTTCTTACTAGTCTTTTCCGAAGATGAGTAAGAGGTAAGCTTGGGGGATTTTGATGTGGCATTATATTCCACATTTTATCTATATGATTACACGACAAAATGATTGCTCAATTACATATTTCATATGCTTTTACGCTCATAATTGGAACTATTGTAATTTAAGAGCATTTGGTTGCATTTCAGGGAATATCGAGCGATTTGGAGTATATTGGAGGAGAGAGTGCGTGCTTCGACACCTGAGCTCCTAAGGCGCCTCGTTCGGTGACTCAAAGCTGTCGGGGAGCATGGAAGGGGCAAAAGAGAAGGAAATAAGAAGAGGGGAATGAAGAAAGCATGGTTCTATAACACCATGACTCATGGATTCTAGGTCACTCGATCGAGCTATGATGCGGAGAAGGAATCGAGCGATCCAAAGTGCTGGAAACAGGACATCCGTGCACCCTTTTTAAATCTTCTATCACCTGGGATTTTTTTAGTATTTTTCTAATATTTTTCTCAGATAGTAGATTTCAAGACGGTTCTAACGCCATTAAGAACATGCCAATCGGAGGTCGAATGAGCTCTGTAGAATTTCTTCAAGCTGATACTGCAGTGCTGAAATCTGTTCTTGACCACTTACTCGACTGAGCACCTACCTACTCAGTCCAAGCAGACCCTACTCGGTTCGAGCAAGCAGTGCGATGTTTTGGGAGATGGATTCAGACTTTTGACGAATCGACCTAGCAGCCATTTACTCGACCGAGCAGACCCTACTCGGTCCGAGCAGACAGAGAGACGTTTTGGACGATGGGTCCAGACTTCTAACGACTCGACCGAGCAGCCACCTACTCAGACCGAGTCGCTGTGGGCCCAGAACATAAGTTGCGTCCGGATCTTCTCTAGGGCACGACTTTGAGAGGGTTTTAGGAAAGGATACATGGAATAACAACCGTCACGAGGGGGGGGGGGGACTTTTTGGAGCTTAGATCTCTTTTTTAGAGAGTTTTGGGAGACGATCTTTTGGGGAGTTAGGCTATGCCTTAGGCCCCTCCCTTGCATCAAGATAACCACTGTCGTCCCCTTTGATTCTATTGTTAATTCCTAGTGATTGTTTATTGTTTATCTCTCTTTGATGCATGCAATGAAGTTTTTCGTGCGTTCTATTATCTATTGCTATGCTTGAATAATCTTTTCTAGGGCTAATGGATTAGCCCTAGGATTTTAGGATCTAGATGCAAAGATGGGATTTTTATGATGCGTTGGATATAAAAGCGGTTGTATTTTGGTTGATCTAGCAAAATCCCTAGGAGAACTCGTACTGAGACGTGCCCACGGTCGGTGGAATCGATTAGCTTAAGGAGTATCCTACAGATTTAATTAGGGAGTTAGTGGATTCAACCAAGGCTCGTGACCAGGCACGGCTCGTGCCTTGATGGGACCCACCGACGAACTATACCACTAATTGACGGCTACCGCCATTGCGTCAATAAGAGCCATCAAAATACCTCGAATCTCTAACCCACGAGAGTGGTATGAGTTGAGAGCATTCGAACCACGAGAGTGGTAAGAGTATTATATATCCTTAATTCACGTACGGTATGCATCTATCGTGCGAGCGGGGTGAATATGGTATGTTAGATTCATGATGTCTTGACGCATGAATTCACTTCCTTGATGCTACGATACCCAATAAAACCAATGCAATGTAAGAGTCCTACCCTAGCGTCGACACCCGACGGTCCTAGTGGTGAGTCCTAAAGCCATAATCTTTTATATTCTATTTCTTTCTTTCCTTGTGTGGAATCTCTTGTTTGCGACGTTGAGTGACACAACCTTCGCATCCATCACCATTACAACATTCCATATTCTACATCCACCAATAAATCCACAAGTCTAACTCAACCTTGGAGTAGATAGGTAGTGTAGCACCGCTTCCCCGTGTTAGATACTCGCTTGTCACTATACCATGTGCTTGCGGTAAACGACATCGTTTCGGAGTTTATTCCGGGTCGATCATGTTTATGGCGTCGTTGCTGGGGATTTATCTCCGTGTAATTCGCGCCATTACTAGGTTGATCTAGGGTTACATTTCAGACGCATCAGTAATTGTTAAGATCGAGTCGAGTTTTATATAACTCGACTCGGTCTCAATATAGGCCCCGCATGAATTAAATCACCTGCAACTTGGGCCGAGCTGCATAGCTGGTCGGTCGAGTCAAATAATTAAAAATATAAGGAAATTTAAGTTTAGAATACTCCCTCAGCTACTCGACCGAGTAGGATGTTACTCGGCCTGCGTAGACAGAATGCCAATTTTCACCATTTCGCTGTGCTCTCCTTAGCTCGATCGAGCAGGTAAATAATCAATCGAGTAGGTGGCTGCTCGACCGAGTAGGGTCTACTCGAGCCGCATAGATAGAATGCTGACTTCCTCGCTTTTCTTGTGCTCTCTACTAACTCGACCGAGTAGGGGTCTACTCGGTCGAGTCACAGGTGGCTCTTTTCCCCCCAAGCTTGTTCTTCTCTCGGGTGCTCTTCCCTTGGCTTCCTTGCCTTCAATACATTGTTTTGCAGGCTTCCCTCAATGTTCAACCTGTAAAGGGAGGAACTCATCAAATTTTTATAATTTTTTTGTATTTTACAAAGTAAAATGGAAGTGAAAAAGAAAATCTAAGAGATAGAAATTCGGGTTGCCTCCCGATAAGCGCCCATTTTGAGTCATGAGCTTGACTCTCTACAGATCTTCAACGAATGATATTTGGCGCATAGGAGATGCGTGCATCATGCTTGCCAACGATACCGTGTGGTGGTATTTGGCATGCTTCCTCTATGTGGTTCTCTTCCTGCATATGGACAACGTCTCCCGACTCTTGTTGGTGCAGTGAGTGGTCCCGGGGCTTCTCATCAAGTACACGAAGATATGCGACAACCGCCTTATTGTAGATGGAGTCGCCATCGTCCTCAACACTTGTCTTCATCGGGTCCTTCATGAACCCTTCAGTAGCGTACTCCCTTATAACATCATATTCTAAGAGCTCAAGATAGCTCGCTCCTTCTTCTTGGACATGCTCCTTCATGGATTTTTGTAGCCGAAATTGAGCTTCAATATTGCCCACATTCACAGAGAGAGTACCTTCGCGAACATCTATCAAGACACCAGCTGTTTCCATGAAAGGACAACCAAGTATAAGTTGGAAAATCCCTTTTCCGACATATCCATTATAATAAAATCCATCGGGACACATAATTAGAGCGGTATTTGTAGAATGATATCTCTAGCAATACCTACCGGATATGTAATTGAGTGTTCCGCTAGTTGTTAGACATGTTGGTGGGCTCCAACTCGCTTCCGGTGTGTAGCCTCTTGAATATGGAGAGTGGCATCAAGCTGATGCTCGCTCACAAGTCGATCAATGCACGACTAATAGGTCTACCTCCAATAGAACATGACACTGTAAATCTTTTCAGATCTGGTAAATTCTTTGGGAGGTGGTTCTTTATGATGGAATTTGAATCCTCCAAAAGCTTAACTTCTTCATGTTTTCGCTTTCCGATGATGTGGTCTTTCAAAAATTTTGCGTAGATGGAAATTTCTGTAATAGCATCCATAAAAGGGATATTGAGTTGAATACCCTTTAGGAGCTCCGTAAACTTTGCGTACTTTTTCTCCATCTTTGCCAAGGCTAATCTCTGTGGGTAGGGTGGAGGAGGTCGGCTTCCTTTATCCTTGGTGGCGTCCTTAGGAGTTGGCTTATTGGAAGTGGTTGTATCATCCTTTGGTGCCGGTGTGATGGTAGGCAAGATGAAAAGCGAAGCCTCCCTCTCTCCATTCATAATATGCTCATCAATAGCCTCTTCCTCATCGTTGCCAATAGGGACATCTTCAGTTGTAGCTTGAATTGTCGGTCCTTGGCTTTCCTTGATTGTAGCCGGCATCATTGCAGTGTCGGTTATCCTACCTCCTCGCATGGTGATGGTGACCACGTCATTTTCTTGAGCTCTTGGATTTAGCTCCGGTTGCAAAGGCAACCTTCCTTGATGCTTCAGTAGTTGGGACATCTGACCCTTTAACTCTTCAAGTGATGTGTTGATGTTCCTAAATTGAGCGGTTGTGTCTTGATTGAACTTTATTTGTCCGCTCATAAACGATTCCAAGGTAGCCTCCAAGTTAGGACGTGGTGGCACGGGTGCATAATTTTGCTGAGTTAGACGATTGAATTGGTAGCCCGGCGGTCTATATGGGCCAGATGGCCTAAATCCATTCTGCTGCTGAGGTGGCGGAGGTCCTTGTTATTGAGAAAGAGGAGGTGGGGCCTCTGAAACTGTAGAGGTTGCAGCCCTCCATTTGGATTTCCATAAGAAAATCCGGGATGATTTCTCACCGCTGGATGTTGCCACTGATTGCGTCCATCTCCTTGTATAAATTGTACTTCCTCAGATTGTGATTTGGCTCCAGTATATGGTCCTTCGTTGGGAGCGTAGCCTTGCTCAGCATATTCTTCTTGAGGATGATAAGCTGAAGCACTGGTAGTTGTTGGAATAGCATCCAACCGTTGTTTGATCCTTGACACTTGTTTACAGAGAAGTTCAATATGAGTATCAAGGTGCCTAACGACATTTCCCTCCAGAGTCCTAGTGATGATGGTGCACTCCTCGCTCCATTGTTGGTTGTTTGCCGCCATATGTTCAAGCAGGTCAATCGCTTCCTCGGCTGATTTATCTAGAAGGACGCCTTGTGCGGTGGCATCAATGATCATCTTTGTACTGGGCTGCAGCTGACGTGCGTTTATATTTCATACATTTACGCACGTTTTCTTCCGTGTTTTTCCGTATTTTACCGCCGTCTTTTATTCGTTTTCTTGTGTTTTCTTGTGTTTTCTTGTTTTCTTTCACTTTTCTGTATTTTCCGTGTTTTGCAGGAGTTTGTTGGCATTTGGGGCGTAAAACGATGATATCATGTGTCCTCGGAGCAACGGGAGGAGTCACGCGTGATCCAGGGGGTCAAACGACGAAGATTGCATCTTTCAGCCCCTCACCCGGTCGGTTGGTCATCTCCAACCGATCGGGTGATGCACGCGTGCACCACCCGGACGCAGCTTGGAGCTCACGAGAAGTCACCCGGTCGGTTTAGTGACCGGGTCAAAAGCTCAAAGTCTCTGGAAATTCGAAGCTGATTTCCAACCGATCGGGTGACCTTCACTCGATCGGTTCACCTGTAGTTGAATTTCAACAGCCAAGACTCGAAGCTCCAACCGGTCTCCTCACCCGGTCCGCACCAAGATCCAACCGGTCGGCACCACGATCCAACCGACCGCACCAAGTTCCAACCGACCGGTTCATACTGACCGGGTGAAACCCCGCTTTGCACTGTAATTTTGTGAAGCGGCTCACCCGACCGGTTGACTTGTCAACCGATCGGGTGATGTCGTTTTCTATAAATAGAACCCTAGGTTTTCCAGATTCGGGAGTTGGTTATTTTTTAATGTTTTCTTCATTTTGTGACGGCTGTAATTTCCCAGTTTTTGTAAGTTTTCGGATCTTTGTAAAAATTTAGTATTATCTTAATTGTTTTACTACCTTTGCATTCCTATTGTCTGATTATGATTTTAACGGTCCATTTTCATTTAGATCACTTTTTAATGAATATTTGTGAGTAGTTCCCTAATCTGGGATTTTGGCGGAAACCCCTTCGGGGGCTCTTCCCGATGCATCCATAGGGTTAGGAAATCGATAGGGATTAGGTATCTAACGGTTACGCGGGGTGTTTTATTGTCATCGGCGGGAAAAAGACCGCCTTTGACTGTTGGGCCAAGGGGGAATAAACTTGGCGGTTGACTCCCTAGCCATAGCTCACGCCCTTAGCGTAGACGCCGAATCCTAGCGCGCGGGAGCGGCAGGATGAGACGTTGGGAGTTATCGTTGCGAGCTTAGTGCTCCCGGAGTCGATCAGTGTTAATGGACACGGGAGTGTCCACTGATCGAACCCGGGAAGTCCGGCGTATCATCCTGGGCACCGACCGGAATATCGGGCCCATGGGATGCCGGTACCACTTTTAGAGGCAACGTTTCACCATTAGACCCTAATTCCGATCGCCATCCTACCCGTAGGCCGTATCGGCGAGAGTCGCTCGTTGGGGTGGAAACCAAAGTCCCGGGTTTTATTTTCATATTGTCTATACCTTGCATTCCTTTACCGTGACAACCCATCATCCGATCTGGGCTAGCTCGCCCACGGGGTGATTTTGGTCCTCTTTGACACAAGCACATCCTAGCCTCCCTATGTTCGACCCCCAAGCCACACTACAACACCGTACGCTTGCGGTTACAAATATCTAAACCTCCACAGGGTCCCCCGGCCATTTGCGGCTTGCAAACCGGGGGCACGTCAAGTTTATGGCGCCGTTGCCGGGGAGGCAACATGCTTGTTATTTTAGGATCTCATGAACCCTAGTGTCTAGCTCTTATCCCTACCTCGTGATAATTTTCGCATTCTTCTTTTTCCTTTTTATTTTCTTATTTTTATTTTTATTTTTATTTCTTATCTTATCTGTTTCTTTCCCACTTGTCGCTTCACGGGTGTTTGTTGTTTTTCATGCGCAGGAGTTCAAGAAGTCTCGACGACTTGATCCCCGTTGATCCAGAGATAAACGCCACCCTTAGGCGTTTGGCCGCCGAGAAGCGAAGAAGAGAGGATCCTGAAGCCATGGGGGAGAACACCCCGCCTCATAAGTCCCTGTTGGAGTACTCGATGCCTTCCATCGAGTCCACCTCCGCCATCCGTCCTCCAGCTATTACGGCCCAAAGCTTCGAGCTTAAGCCATCTTTGGTGACGTGGATCCAGTAGGATCAGTTTTCGGGTGCACCCATGGAGAGCCCGATCGAGCATCTAGACTCCTTCTTGGAGAAATGTGACACCTTCCGGATTAACGGTTTCACAACTGAGGCGATCCGACTGAAGCTGTTCCCCTTCTCCTTGCGAGATAAGGCCAAGCTGTGGCTTAGGGGGAAGGACCCGAATACATTCAACACCTGGGAGAAGCTCTCCAATGATTTCCTGACAAAGTTCTTTCCCCCGGGAAGACCATGAAGCTGAGGAGCGAGATCTCCGCCTTCTCCCAGGCCAGCCACGAGTCCTTGCATGAAGCTTGTACGAGATACAAGGAGATGCAGAGAAGATGTCCCCACCATGAGCTCCCCAAGTGGCAGATCATAAATCTGTTTTATAATGGGTTGAGGGACGATTTAAAATCTTCCATGGACGCCGCGGCTGGAGGGTCCTTCATGTCAAGAAGCGAAGAAGATGCCGGGCAAATTTTGGAAAATATGGCATCCAACAATGAACGGTGGTGTGACGAGAGAGCCACACCAAGGTCTAGGGGCATCCATAGAGTGGAAGACGTCGACAAATTGTCAAGCAAGTTTGACTTGCTGTCAACCCAGATCTCCGCATTGATGGTAGGCGCCGTGTAGGATCCTGCCAAAACAGAGTTAGGATCGATAATTAAAGTTGAGACTTACGCTTGCGTATGCGGCGCGGTAGTCTCGGAACTTTGCCTTTGGATTCGCCACGACGGATCGAGTCTCCTCACGAACGGAGTAAGGCTACTAAATCCACAATCTAAATCTCTACTTTAGATTAAGAACTTGGATAGAGGGAGAGGAAGTATTTCGGCAGAGCTTCGCTAGAATGAAGATGCATGCATGAATTCCATGCAAAAGTGTAAGAAATGGCTTACCCTTGGGTCTTATTTATATCCCCCAAGGTAGTTATTTTAGGGTAAGTTGTTCCTTTGGAACAACTTAATTAAGGTGTACCATGATACATGGCACATTATAAGCTTAAGTTGTACCATATGTATGGTACAACATAAGCTTAAGATATTCCCCCTTTATTAGCCATATGTAGCATGCACTTATGCATATATAATGCGACTTTCCCACTCATCTAGTGATCCTCTCCGCAAGGGAACATATTCCCTTTGCGCACGACTTCGTGTACGCGACGTTCGAGGTCCGTATTCCCTCGTACATCCCCTACAAGGGTGTACTAACGTCTTCCATATCCAACATCTCCCACTCACATTTGAGGGGATTGTAAGAGAACGTCTTTCTCTTAGTTCTTTCATCTATCATACCGAGAAATAGACCGTGCGACCGTCATGCGCGTAGAGTCTGTTGTTGTGCACTTGTTAGAGATACACAACGACCTCGAAGGTGCAAAGTTGAGTAGTTCAACGCATGCTTTACCCTAGATTATTTCTTCACATTTCTCATACTTTATATTCAACAATTGAATCCCATCTGGATTACAATTGGCTGGCCAGCTTTGAATCATTTAAAGTCCAAATGTGAATATGAAATCAATCTTCCTCTTCTTGCGAACCTTCTGATCTTGACTTGATTCGCTTTTCTAACGTGCCCCGTCGAGCCGAATTATCATAGCCCATTAGCAACACGCCAAGATAGCGATCATCTCGTCAAATCTAAAGGAACCAATTGGAGTCCTTGAGGGTAAGAGTTAGACCCGTATGGCCTTTGAGTCTCACATAATAGCAAACACTATTGCTACTAACTCAGTGGTCGAAATGCATACGTGGTATGAACACGTATTACAACATCACTCCTTTCCCAGGGAGAGTATGTCTTAATGATGTTGTACGGATGAAAAGATCAGACACCACAATGCCTATCCTTTTTGAGTCCCCTTACTACTCGTGAAATATTCACGGACTCTCATCCTGCATAAGACAGATAGGATTTAAAAATCCTATGAGATCTCTTTCAAATATCCTTGTGATACAGATCTCAGATCTTTTGTAAGCATCCATGTGATGCAGATCTTTCATTCAACTATCTTGTTTAAGTCACGACTCTAAATCATTTGTCTAATGATTTTGACTTTAAACTAGTCTCATCTTTATCTTATCCATCTGATAAGATAAGGCGGTTGCTCATGTGAGAGAGCCAACCTTAATCTGTCCGACATACATACAATAAAATAGCTGAGACTTAAACACAAATGTATAAAATCATTTGTAAAAAACTTGTATGCAATATATAAAAGAACTTCTTTCTTTTATTAAACTTTGATCTTCTATAGACATGGGAAATATTACAAGATACAGCTCAGCACCTACGCATTCCCATAGATGATAAGTGTTTGTAGAACACATCTCTGGGGATCGCCTTAGTAAGGGGATCTGCTATCATCTCATGCGTGGATATGTATCCTATGTCTACTTCCTTCCGTTTTTCATAGTCCTTCGCAAACTTGAATCGAATGTCAATGTGTTTGGTCTTACAATGAAATTTAGGATCTTTGACGTATGCAATCGAAGCTTGACTATCACTGTATATAGGAACAGTGCTTGAGTCAGTGGCATTCGTCAGCCTGTCTAAGAATTTCCTAAGCCAAACAGCTTCTTGGACCGCCATGCTGAATGCTACGAATTCGGCTTCCATGGTTGATAGAGCGATGCAGGTTTGTTTCTTGCTGCTCCAGGATATTGCACCATTCCCGAGCAAGAAAACAAAGCCTGAGGTAGATCTTCGCTCGTCGAGATCACCTGCCCAATCAGCACCCAATCAGCATCGGTATAGCCTTCGAGTCTCAAGGTATTGCCTTGATAGCATAACGCATAGTCCGCAGTCCCTTTGAGGTACCTTAATATCCTCTTCACCGCTTTCCAGTGTGCCTGACCTGGGTTGGATTGGTAACGGCTTACCATACCAACACCATAGCAAATGTCCGGTCTGGTACACATCATAGCGTACATCAGGCTCCCGACAGCACTGGAGTATGGAACCTTTTCCATAGCTTTCTTTTCTTTTGGATCTTTGGGACACATTTCCAAACATAGACCCTCGCCTTTGCTTATTGGAGTATCAATTGGCTTGCAGTCCTGCATATTAAACCGTTCCAAAACTTTCTTTATATATGTCTCTTGAGAGAGAGAAAGAAGTTTCTTGGAACGATTCCTTGAGATCTTAACCCCAAGGATATATGCAGCTTCACCCATGTCTTTCATCTCAAAGACGGATGAAAGCCAAGCTTTGATATCCAAGATAAGACGCTTATCATTTCTGACTATAAGTATGTCATCTACATAAAGAGACATAATTACATACTTGTTTTTAATCCTCTTAATATATACGCAGTTGTCTTCGTCGAGCATGGAGAAACCATACGACAAAACGACTTCTTGAAAGCGCATATACCACTGCCTTGAGGATTGTTTAAGACCATATATGGATTTACGAAGTTTACAAACCTTATGTTTGTTTTCTTCTTGTACAAACCCGTTTGGTTGTTCCATGTAGATCTCCTCATCTAGTTCTCCGTTAAGAAAAGCAGTCTTTACATCCATCTGATGTAATTCGAGGTCCAAACAAGCCACCATTGCCAGAATTAAGCGAATGGAGGTAAAACGCACGACAGGAGAGAAAGTCTCTTCGTAGTCTATTCCTTCCTGTTGCGTGAAACCTTTCGCAACAAGGCGAGCTTTATATTTCTCGATGGAGCCATCAACCTTATGCTTGATTTTGAGACCCACTTGTTCCCAATGGCTCTACGTCCCTTAGGTAAATCAACCAAGTCCCATACTTGGTTTGTTTTCATGGATTGAAGTTCTTCTTCCATTGCCGCTATCCATTTATCTTTAGCAGGGCATGCGACGGCCTGTTTGAAATTTGCAGGTTCGTCATCATCTTGCAATAATGTCATGAAAGTTTGAGGAAATTCATCCTCAAATCTCAGAGGTGTTAGCCTCGTTCGATTACTACGTCTTGTTTGAGTTTGATCACTCCCACTTGGAATGACATCAATCCCACTTGGAATAACATCACTCCCACTCGGAATAGGATTGGTATCGTTCGTATCATTCATTGGTGAAGTTTGAAACGTATTTTCTTCTTCACCAAGAATTCTCCCACTCGAACGTTCCGATCCTTCTTGATCCCAAGTCTCAAACAAGGATAAGTCTTGACTTATCTCACCATGTCTTGGAAACTCATTTTCCAAGAAGACAACATCCCTCGATTCGAATTCTATAAGTCCCCCATTGTCCTCTTGACCGACGAAAACATATCCTTTGGAGTTTTCAGCGTATCGGATGAAGATACACTTCCTCCCACGTGGCCCAAGTTTGCCATATTTGTGAGAGGATAAATGTGCATAAGAGGCACAACCCCAAGGTTTTAGAATGCTTAAGTCTGGAGTTCTATTGTTCCACAACTCATAAGGAGTAGAACTTACCGACTTCGAGGGTACACGGTTTAAGATGAACGCTGCCGTCAATAATGCATCACCTCAAAAGGTGATAGGCAAATTTGCCTGAGACATCATTGATCGGACCATTTCCATCAATGTCCTATTTCTTCTTTCCGCAACACCGTTTTGTTGTGGAGTATAAGGCATAGTTATTTGATGAACTATGCCTTTTTCATCACAGAGTTCCTTAAAACTCGTTGATTGATATTCTCCACCCCGATCGGTTCACAAGACCTTTATCTTGCGATCTAGTTGATTTTCCACTAAACTCATATAGTTCTTGAAGCAAGTTAAAGCTTCATGTTTGTGGGAAATCAAATAAATGTGACCGAAACGGGTGAAGTCATCAATGAATGTGATGAAATAGGACTTCCCGCGTCTTGTCTTAACATTCATTGGACCGCAAATGTCCGAATGGATAAGCTGTAATGGAACTTCGGCCCTTGTGCCAGTTCCAAACGGCTTGCGACAAGTTTTCCCTACAAGACAATGTTCGTAAGTTGACATTTCAACTTTTGAAACATTAGATAGCAAGCCACTTTTGACAAGTCTATCCATCCTAGTTGGTCCAATATGACCAAGTCTTGCATGCCAACAAATGATCTCAGATTCAGAGTTAGAAGCATTTGTCAAAAGGAAACTTTCATTAATGGAAGAAGAATCAACATACATTGTGTTTAAAACAATTAATCCATTACAAACATTACCAGATCCAATTAAAGAACTATTACAAACAAGGTCAACCTTTTGTTTACAGAACCTCCATTCATAATCTAAAGACATTAACATGACCACGGATACGATATTCTTTCTAATATCTGGAGCAAAGAGGACGTCGTGTAATAACAAAGTCCGGCCGTTGTCGAGAACTAGCTTGCATGTTCCGACGCCTTTGACTTCAACACGAGGTTGTTGCCGACGTATATCCACTTTGTTCCTTGAGTTATCTTTCGATACTCTACGAAGAACCTTCTGTCCTTCGCTACGTGGTCTGTGGCCCCTGAATCAATCAGCCAAAAATAGTTAGATTCAGTAAGAAACATGGAACTAGAAACACATATGTAACTAGCCCTACAAGTTACCTTATCACTTCCATCCGTACATGTACGGGCGAAGTGACCGTACTTGTTGCACTTAAAGCACTTGATCTTCTTCAAGTTTTTCTTCTTTGAGTGCACATTCTTTTGCCACTTTTTGTTCTTAGTCTTCTTTGAGGTTTCCGGTTCTTGCTTTCGTTCGTTCACAAACCTTAAGCGTTTATTCTTCCGCTTATTTCCTCCATGTGAGGAACTAGCGGCCACGTGCACTTCTGCACTTGGTTTTGCGGCTTGAATCCGCTCTTCCTCGAGTTCGAGTTGTTTTGATACATCGCTTAAAGTTTTAATGCACTCATTATGAGTGAGGTGCATTTTCATGTTATCCCAGCTATCTGGGAGTGAACGAATGACTGCTTGGATTTGCTGTTCGTCAGACAGCGTAACACCCGTATCCTTTAATTCAGAAATGAGATTCGCCATGTGGCGGAGATGCTTTTTCATAGAATGATCTCGCCGCATCTTGTACGAATCAAATTGAATATTTAAGGAGCGGAGTTTGGTAACCGAAGTTCCACCAAACTTTATTTCTAGCTCAGACCATATGTCTTTGGCTAGGTCGAATTCCCGAAATAGACGCATTATGTCATTGTCCATTGCGGACAATAACGTAATACGTGCTATTTTGTTCTTTCGAGTCCAAGTGTCATAAGCTTCCCGGTCCCTCTTGTGTTGGGCCGTTCAGGCTCTTCCATTATGTTTTGGAGTGTTTCAAGCACATCTTGCTCCTCCAAAACATATTGGATTTTAATTGACCAAAGTTTATAATTGTCGCCGTTGAGCTTTTCACCTTTGTTAAGCTCTACGACAATGTTCTTAGAAGCGGTAGACATATTTGATTCAAAAAACTGCAAAGAAAATGAAAAACACGATCAAAATTCAATGCATAAAGTTTCGATTCTTTAAACACTTGATAAGTTCCTTGGATGCGTTGAAATGTTACTCTAGAATCGAGAAGTTCACTACGTTCCCAACTACCATCTAGAAGTAACTTTCAAAGTATCCCTCTTACTTATCTCAAGTAAAAAGAAATCAGAAATGATACCCGTATGGTACCAGCAGCGGAAAAATACTTTTGAAAAACATATCTTTCAAAATAGAATAGGTGAGAGTTAGCGCAAAGAATTTTTAGCGCAACAATTGCCAAGCCACGAGACCTGTTCTACACACCCATGGGTTAGATAACCATGGCCGGATCGTGGTAGGACTTGGAATTCTAAATTGCGCTATCCCGATTAAGGACGGGACATAACCTATTTGAAAAACATCTTTTTCAAAAAATTTGAAAAATACATTGGCTAATCTCCGTAGAGTAGAGCACAATGTTATGTGTACATTGGCTAATCTCCGTAGAGTAGAGCACAATGACATGGCTAATCTCGCATGAAGTAGAGCACTATGGCTAATCTTCAAGGAGTAGAGCCCAATGAAAAACTTCATTAAAATGTTAGCCCCGTATGGGCTAGTCGACACTGTGGTTAGTCCCGTATGGGCTAATCGGCACATTCGAGTTTGGCCAAGACCTTTTGTCACCCCGTATGGGTCAGTTGGCAAGTTTGCAATCGACCCAGACCTTCTGTCGGATTGGTCGACCAAAAACACCAAATTGGTCGACCAATTTTGGTCTGCAACTTCTTCCCGGCCAGGGCCTCTGCCCTGGCCGGGGCTTGGCCAAGGGCCGGCCAGGGGCCCTGGCCCCTCGGCCAGGGCCTCTGCCCTGGCCGAGGCCAGGGCATTGGCCCTGGCCTCTGCCAGGGCTGGCCAGGCCGGCCCTGGCCTCTGCTAGGGCCGGTAGGCCGGCAGGCCGGCCCTGGCCACTGCCAGGGCCGGCCAGGCCATGGCCGGCCACTGCCGGCCTGGCCATGGCCGGTCATGGCCAAGGCCATTTGGCATTGGCCGGCCATGGCCCCTTTGGCCATGGCCGGCCACCCCCTTTGAATGGAGTTGCCGCACACCCCGCCGGAGGGGTGGCCGTGGTGGTTATTGGCCGTAGCCAACCCCCTCCGCATGGGGAGGGGGGGTGCATGGCCTTCATAGCCCATTTGGACATGGTGCACATGCACCAAATTTCATCTTACCCGATGGAAATAACTACCATCATCTTCCTCGATGAAGCACCCGTTCGTCGATGAAGCACCTGTTCGTCGAGAAATTAGTTATTTTCTAATGGCCGTGTGCCAAAAATGAAAAATAACATACTACGTGAACGGTCGGTTCTTCCCGTCACGGAGAGTTCCTACCATATCCGTAATGATAGGAGACCCTAACGTGAAAAGAACAACCGCTGCGTTCTCTCCGTCACGAAGCGTTCCTACCATATCCGTAATGGTAGGAGACCCATTCGTGAAAAAGACAACGACTCGTTCATAGTTTCGACGAGACGACGGGTTAACCGGGGCGAACCCATATGGCTCTGATACCAATGTAGGATCCTGCCAAAACAGAGTTAGGATCGATAATTAAAGTTGAGACTTACGCTTGCGTATGCAGCGCGGTAGTCTCGGAACTTTGCCTTCGGATTCGCCACGACGGATCGAGTCTCCTCACGAACGGAGTAAGGCTACTAAATCCACAATCTAAATCTCTACTTTAGATTAAGAACTTGGATAGAGGGAGAGGAAGTATTTCGGCAGAGCTTCGCTAGAATGAAGATGCATGCATGAATGCCATGCAAAAGTGTAAGAAATGGCTTACCCTTGGGTCTTATTTATAGCCCCCAAGGTAGTTATTTTAGGGTAAGTTGTTCCTTTGGAACAACTTAATTAAGGTGTACCATGATACATGGCACATTATAAGCTTAAGTTGTACCATATGCATGGTACAACATAAGCTTAAGATATTCCCCCTTTATTAGCCATTTGTCGCATGCACTTATGCATATATAATGCGACTTTCCCACTCATCTAGTGATCCTCTCCGCAAGGGAACATATTCCCTTTGCGCACGACTTCGTGTACGCGACGTTCGAGGTCCGTATTCCCTCATACATCCCCTACAAGGGTGTACTAACGTCTTCCATATCCAACACGCCGGTGGCGCCGGTTCACAACAGATTGCTGCGGTAGAATCCGAAGTTTTTGGAGAGTTCGACGGTGGTGACATCTCACCACCGTTGGATCAGGCGAGTGCATTGTTTTACAATTCTACGGAGAATGCGCCATTTCCACCACGAACCAACTCAAACCCGACCTACTCTCCCAACAACCGGAATCATCCGAACCTCAGTTACCGGGCACCTTACCAACAACCGGCTCAGCAACAACAGCAGATATATCAGCCGTCTAGGCCCCAGCAGCAGTTTCAGCAGCAGCAATATCAGCAACAACAACCACCACAGCAGTATCAACAGTATGCTCCTAGGAATCAGCAGCCCACCCAGCAGCAATACGGCCAGCAGAGGGCCATTTCTCCGGTTGAGTCCATCTTGACTCAATACATCGCCAATCAGGAGAAAATAAATCTGAAGCTGGAGATGGGACAAAGAGTCCTCACTGATCAGGTAACCCAGCTGGGGTTGCAAGTGGCTAACCTTCAGAGACCTCAGAATCTTTTACCGCCACAGCCTGAGGTGAACCCGAGGGGGGTAAATCGGACCTTGGCGCTCACACATGAGCATGAGAATGTGTCCCCCATCGTCTTGAGGAGTGGAACTCAAATACCTACGAGAGAGCCCCCCAAAGGACCGGAAGCACCGTTGGTCGTGGAACGACCAACCGAGAAATTAAATGACGACGGTGCCTCGTCACCTAAGACAACTACTTCGGAGGGAGTTCATAGAGAGGAGAAGAAGAAGGATGAGGAAGGGAACCCAAGAGAATTCAAGCCCGTTGTGCCTTTCCCACAATGGCTTGCCAAAGCCAAAATCGATGAGAAGTATGTCAAGTTCTTTGCCATGGTGAAAGATCTGAGCTTACAAATCCCCTTCCTCGAGGCCATTGAGACAATCCCCTCATATGCCAAATTTCTGAAAGACTTGGTGACACGGGGATCTAGAAAAGAGAAGGTCGTGTTAATGGCGGAGTGCAACGCACTCATTCAGCGTGCAAATCCGCCCATGCTCAAGGACCCCGGAAGTTTCTCCATCCCTTGATCTATTGGGGAAGTGCAAATCCAGAGGGCGCTCGTCGATCTTGGTGCGAGCGTCAGCTTAATGCCCCTATCGTTGTACAAGAGAATAGGGATGGGAGACTTAGAGCCCACCGGCATGACATTACAACTTGCTGACCGTTCGGTCAAGTATCCGGTGGGAGTAGTGGACGACCTCCCTGTCGATGTGAAATGAGTACATGTACCGGTTGATTTTGTGGTGATGGACATGTCGGATGACAAGCATACCCCAATTATTCTTGGACGACCCTTTATGGCAACCACCGGAGTGTTGATAGACGTGAAGAATGTGAAGCTTTCCCTCAATGTGGGCCAAGAAAGAGTCGAATTTGACTTAGGCTTGTCGATGAAGTATCCAAATCCCCCGGACGATCCGAGTATCAGTATGCTGGAGAATGAAGAAGATAGAGTTGTTGAAATAAGTGCCTGTGAAGTGCTCTCGAGGAATCCCCCCGATAGCTTTGGGGACCTTGGAGAGCAAGTTGGCTCCCCAAAGATTGAAGTTGCTAATGAGGCGGTTGCGCGACATGTGATCCCTCCCAGATTTCCTAAGTCTCCTCCTACGAGGAGAAAAGGGAAAGAACCCATGGACCTCACCGGCGATGAGGTCCGGATCCTGAAAAAGATGGTGGTGGACGCCAATTTGAGGGAGAAGCCCCCGGATCCTGTCAACAAAGGGAGGGTAGTCGAGCAAATCTTCTTACAACCGCCGACTACACCAATAGCCACAACCTCTGGAGCTGAAGAGATGCCGGATTTTGGGCATCATCTGTATCGCCCACCATGAACATCATCGACGTGCGTCGAGCTAACGACGTTAAACAAAAGCGCTTCATGGGAGGCAACCCATGCTCTGAACTTTTACTTCCGTTTTAAGGACTTTTTCTACTTTATTTTTATCTATTTTTATAAATAAATCCAGCCGCAATAACTTCCGTCGCGAAACTTAGGCGATTTTTGGGTTTTTGCAGAAAACAAGGCCCCAACCGACCGGGTGATATCTCACCCGATCGGTTGGGACGTATCAGTTAACAGCCGTGTCTGTCAATGAACGAACTGACCGGGTGGAGAAAGTTCAGACTGGGTGAAAAGACCGGGTGACCTGGGCAAACTCTCGGGAAAATTTCAGTATTCATCCCCGACCAGGTGACAATATGCGAGACCGGTTGAGGGACCGGGTGAAAAACTCTGAGTTCTCGGGAAAATGTGTGGAGCGGTGAACCGATCGGTTGAGTTCTCAACCGATCGGGTCGCCTGTAACGTTTCTTCAGCATCAAATTTTCGACCTAAGGTCAACCGATCGGGTGAAAACTCACCCGACCGGTTCGACTTAAAACCTATAAATACCCCCACCCCACCCGCTCACAAACCCTCGCCCGATCTCGCTGTTTCTCCGTCGTTTCGTCTTCCTCCAAGCACCCGACTGCCAAAATCCCTCTCCCACAACCTCAAATCCTCCATTAGTCTCTCTCTCCACCTCCCCCTCGCATTTCTCCATCTCTTCCTCTCTCTCCCTCTCCCTCTCCCTCTCCCTCTCCTATTTCGTATTTTCTAGCCCTAATTCCCAACACCCACCCCCCACTTTCGAATTTTTTGCTGAAAAAAGAGTGCCGCGGCTCCACACTTCTCCCATTACACGGCATTGGGTCATCTACAAGCGGGGAGCTCTAATTGCTACGGGGTAACTTCGCTCCACTTCTCAAATTTCAATTTTTACCCTAATATTTGATTTGCTTGGTTTTCGTATGTGTGCACTTTGATAGTATTTTGCACCCATTTGCATCACCCACACACACATGGCCCGGGAGAGAGATAAAGGAAAAGGTATCTTGCGTGAGGAGGAACCGTCTCGTAAGAAACGGAAACAAACACGTCCTCCTCACCGCACACGTGAGCTAACACTTGTCCCTCCCCCGCCTATCATTCCCCCTGTGGACCCCATGTTGGGCCCGCATGGATACATATTTAGGAACCAAGAGCAGAAAGACTTCTACCACAGACTTGACACTCGGGGGCATTTATCAACCAAGTTTGCCCACACCCAATCACTCGTCGACCTCGGTGTCTTCACCGAGGTCGAGACTCTTTTTGCTAATCTAGGTTGGTTGGCCTTCCTTAATGCCTCTGCGGTATCCTACCCGTCACTCACCCTAGAATTCCTTTCCTCCATCGTTTGTGAGTCGGGGTCGACCGTCACTTTTCGGGTGCGTAACCAAACCATTCGCACAAACCTGGACACCATCTGCGATATATTTGGTTTCCCTATTCTAGGGAATGACGCTATCCGGCACTACGGATATCCCCCGGAATTTGACGTCGATAATTTCTGGGTCTGCCTCACCATACTCCGTCGCTATCCCCGGGGTAAGGCCAAGGCCTCCTCCATCATCCATCCCATATTTCGTCTGGCCCATAGGATCATATCATCTGCATTTTTCCCGCGGGATGAGTCAGGCACCGTGACTATCCCCGATCTTTTTATTCTCTGGGCCATGACTTTCTCCTTTGTTCGTGATGATGATGGAGTTAGTTTCAGGGCCCCGGTTGTCCCTGTTCATGCTGGCGATTGGCTTGTTTACAAGCTTCTCGAGATTAGCAGGGTCGGGAAGGGCAAGATCTGCTGTGGGGGCATTATCACTATCATTGTTTCTTACACCCCGTTTAATATCCATATCCCCCGTGGTCTTCCCATCGCTGCAGGACCCTCACGTCTCGATCTTGACGTCATGCGGCACATTCACATGATTAAGCCCCGCCCCGACGGTCATTTCGAATTCAATTACGGCCACCCCTCGCCCCTACACTATTCTCCCCAACCCCACTCGCATGACTGTGGCTATCGTGGCGGATTAGACTTTTTCACCCGACCCTGAGTTCTTTGAGGGGTTGCACCTTCCTTTCTTTCCCCCGGACGCACGTAGACCACCTTCCCCTGCCGCCCACTTAGGCGAGCAGGATATTCCTGCGTCCTGGGGAGCTATGGGGGCTGGCCCGAGTCGCCCTGTTTCTGCTCCTAGCCCCATCACTTCTGAGCACCTTTTAGCGGCCATTTCTGGCCTTGTGTCCTGTGCCGGCATGACCACTGTCGCTGACACTACTTCCACATTACCTGCCGGCACCACTTCTGCCTCACGTCAGTCCACATCCTTTGGTCGTCGCCAGGTCTCTGCCCGTCTTTCTCTTGAGAGGGAGGTCGCTGCCCTCCGTGATCTTGCCATGTCCTCTGCCCCCTCGGACCCATCACCGTCCTCATTTCTCACTCACCCACGTTTCCTCGCACTTGAGAGGAATGTGGTCGCCATTCTTCGCCTTCTCACTCACATCCACGGACCACCTCCACCTTCACCACCTCGACGATCTTCTCCTCCACCCTCCCACACACCCCCACCTCCATCACCTCCCCCATCACATTCTTCTCCTCCACCATCCCACCCATCCCCACCTCCCCCACCCCCACCTAGGCGATCATCTCCCCCTCCCTCATCTATTCCCATCCCGGTATCCACTTCTCCTCTCCCGACCACTTCCATCGCACCCACACCACCTTCTACCACCTCCACCGTCACATCATATGTGCGCCACAAGAAATTGCAGGTGCGCTCCAAATCCCTCCCACCTCCACCCACTACTGTCTCCATCATGCCTTTCCCCCCCACTTCTATTCCTTTCACTACCGCCTTGATCACCGTCCTTCCACCACCACCCACCTCCACCGACACCCCTCCCATCGTTCACACCACCACCGCACCTATTCCTCCACCTCTTTCCCCGCTTCTCCGCACACCCCCAGTCTCCCCCACCCACCCATCCACACTCTCTTCCGAGGAGGGCGAGGATTCACCTTCTCCTGATTTTTGATTTCTCTTTGTTTTTTTTCTGACCTCCTCCTTGCATTTCTGCACTTTCACGCTCATATTTCATTGCTAGCATCGTCATGTCTAGCTTGGGGGAAGTCTGTTTTGCTGTGTTGTCTTGTTTTATTTTCTTTTTGTGTGTGTGCTTGTTTTTACTATTTGTCGTGTCGTGTCGTGTGCTTTTTGTCGTGTCGTGTCGTGTCGTCTAGTTTGTTCATTTTCCTTCTTTCTTTTTCTATTTTCGTGTCATACGGTTTGATTTTGATTTTTCTTTATTTTCAGTTTCGTATCTGTGTTTTCCTCGTTTTTCATTTCTTTTTGTGTCGGTGCGTATTTCCCCCCCATTTTCATTGCCCTCCCGTACTCACTCTTATTGCATTGAGGGCAATGCAAGCTTCAGCTTGGGGGAGTCGCACTTTGTGCGCCATTTGAGTCTTTCTTTTTCGTTTTTGTGCCGTTTTCATCGTGTTTTTTATTTTTTCTTCTCTTCTTTTTATCTCTTTCTCCTAGAGATGAACCCTATGATGAATTGCCACAAAATCACACACACACCTAGCACGGCTTCGATAATCACATTCACTAACCTCAGGAAGCCGAGTCCTCATGCATTTCACGCATCGTGGGTCCACTTAGCTTTTTTTTGTGAGTCGTGTGTCGTGCCTAGCCGTGTGGTGTGCTTCTACTTTGTGATTCACTTTATATACCTGTCCAGGAATGACCCCTAGATTATCATGTTTCGATATGAATATGTGGTACTTGTTTCTACTGTCTGCTTCTTCTGCATGCTATATATATCGTACGCTTCATTTCGCATGTGTCGGGATTCCACAATTAAGGACTAGGATAACCCATTTAGCCCATGCTATAATTAGCGAGTAGAGTTTCCTCTGGCCAAGTGTTTAGATTCCGATTTCTCTTTTGTTTTACTTGGTGCAAATCCCCTCGTCGTGTACCGTTCTCCCACTTGGGAGAGTACACATGTATATATCCCATTATCCAAAAATTCCAAAAAAAGGAGAAAAGAAAAGAAAAACCCAAAAAGAAGAGAAAAGAAAAGAAAGAAAAATTGTATAGCTAAAAATCCAAATCCAAAAAAAAATATATACAAAAACCCAAAACCCAAAAAAAATTCCCGTGTTAATATTTTCCTACTTGCCGAGAATAAAGGGAAGGCGAGAATTTGCACCGAGTGTTCTTCTCCACATCATCTCAACCCCCATCGGTTTCGAAAACACTTGGCTTAGGAACTTTTTAGCTAGTATCTAGGCTATAGTGGTGTGATTTCCTTAACCCTAGTTGTGGAGTCCCTGATGCATGATACGCTTCTATTCTTATACTCTTCTCATGCATGCTTGAGCTAATATTCATCGCAATTTCAAATTCGAATCGATATTTGGGTCATTTCCTGGATTTGTGTATATCGAGCTTTATTGCACATCGTAGATAGTGACACCGACTGCTAGCGCACGACCACACTCACTCGCGCTTCACCGCGTGGGCCCACGGCACTTGTCTGGACTCGTACACCTTGGTTTAGTGATGTGATTTGGCGTTTGCTTGCTTGGTGTGTCGTTTTTGATTTTGTTGGCCCTGACGGGCGATCTAGGATATAGAGTTTTCTTTTTCTCTTTTTCTCTCTATTTTTCCCCTCCGAGCTCCTACTCTCACTTGTCTTCCTCGAGGACGAGGAAGAGTTCAGATTGGGGGATTTTGACGTGCGTTTATATTTCATACATTTACACACGTTTTCTTCCGTGTTTTTCCGTATTTTACCGCCGTCTTTTATTCGTTTTCTCGTGTTTTCTTGTGTTTTCTTGTTTTCTTTCACTTTTCCGTATTTTCCGTGTTTTGCAGGAGTTTGCTGGCATTTGGGGCGTAAAACGATGATATAATGTGTCCCCGGAGCAACGGGAGGAGTCACGCGTGATCCAGGGGGTCAAACGATGAAGATTGCATCTTTCAGCCCCTCACCCGGTCGGTTGGTCATCTCCAACCGATCGGGTGATGCACGCGTGCACCACCCGGACGCATCTTGGAGCTCACGAGAAGTCACCCGGTCGGTTCAGTGACCGGGTCAAAAGCTCAAAGTCTCTGGAAATTCGAAGCTGATTTCCAACCGATCGGGTGACCTTCACCCGATCGGTTCACTTGTAGCTGAATTTCAACAGCCAAGAATCGAAGCTCCAACCGGTCTCCTCACCCGGTCCGCACCAAGATCCAACCGGTCGGCACCAAGATCCAACCGATCGCACCAAGTTCCAACCGACCGGTTCATACTGACCGGGTGAAACCCCGCTTTGCGCTGTAATTTTGTGAAGCGGCTCACCCGACCGGTTGACTTGTCAACCGATCGAGTGATGTCGTTTTCTATAAATAGAACCCTAGGTTTCCCAGATTCGGGAGTTGGTTATTTTTTACTGTTTTCTTCATTTTGTGACGGCTGTAATTTCCCAATTTTTGTAAGTTTTCGGATCTTTGTAAAACTTTAGTATTATCTTAATTGCTTTACTACCTTTGCATTCCTATTGTCTGATTATGATTTTAACGGTCCATTTTCATTTAGATCGCTTTTTAATGAATATTTGTGAGTAGTTCCCTAATCTGGGATTTTGGCGGAAACCCCTTCAGGGGCTCTTCCCGATGCATCCATAGGGTTAGGAAATCGATAGGGATTAGGAATCTAACGGTTACGCGGGGTGTTTTATTGTCATCGGCAGAAAAAAGACCGCCTTTGACCGTTGGGCCAAGGGGGAATAAACTTGACGGTTGACTCCCTAGCCATAGCTCACGCCCTTAGCGTAGACGCCTAGCACGCAGGAGCGACAGGATGAGACGTTGGGAGTTATCGTTGCGAGCTTAGTGCTCCCGGAGTCGATCAGTGTTAATGGACACGGGAGTGCCCACTGATCGAACCCGGGAAGTCCGGCGTATCATCCTGGGCACCGACCGGAATATCGGGCCCATGGGATGCCGGTACCACTTTTAGAGGCAACGTCTCACCATTAGACCCTAATTCCGATCGCCATCCTACTCGTAGGCCGTATCGGCCAGAGTCGCTCGTTGGGGTGGAAACCAAAGTCCCGGGTTTTATTTTCATATTGTCTATACCTTGCATTCCTTTACCGTGACAACCCATCATCCGATCTGGGCTAGCTCGCCCACGGGGTGATTTTGGTCCTCTTTGACACAAGCACATCCTAGCCTCCCTGTGTTCGACCCCCAAGCCACACTACAACACCGTGCGATTGCGGTTACAAATATCTAAACCTCCACCGGGTCCCCCGGCTATTTGCGGCTTGCAAACCGGGGGCACGTCAGTAGCTTGCTATAGAAGCTTTGGACTAGATCCCATGATGGGATTCCATGGTGTGGGCATTGATGCTGAAGGTCCTTGAACCTTTCCCAGGCTTCGTAGAGCGACTCTTGCGGCAGTTGCTTAAAGTTGGAGATAACTCATCTGATCCCTTACTGTTTTGGACGGTGGATAAAATTTGTCCATGAAAGCAAGCGCTAGTTGCTCCCAAGAAGTAAAGTGGTTGGATGGGTGGGCCTGCAACCAATGTGAAGCCTTATCCCTCAAAGTGAAGGGAAAGAGCCTTAGCTTTATTGCATCTTTGCTCACATCCTTGGTCTTAAACGTATCGCACTTTGCCAAAAAAGTGTCGATATGATGGTTTGGGTTCTTTGCAGATTCCCATGGAAGGGAACTTATTACATCAGATTTATAAGCCTGGTCTTTATTTCAAAGTTACATGCCGCCACTTGCGGCCCCAGAATGGAAGAATTGTTCCCATAGCTAGGTTTCATATGGTCCCGGATGGACCCGATGCGAGGCAGAGTGGGGGTACATGACGTGCGTTTATATTTTATATATTCACGCACGTCTTCGTCGTGATTTTCCGTTGTCCCGTGCCCATTTTCTTGGGATTTTTAGTTTTCTTTCACTTTTTGGTGTTTTTATGTATATGCAGGAGATTGCCAGTGTAGGGGACATATAACGAAGATATCATGAGTCCCTGGAGCAACGAGAGGAGTCACGCGCGATCCAGGGGTCAAACGACGAAGATCACCATTTTTTAGCCCTCAACCGATCGGTTGGACAAATCCAACCAATCGGGTGGTGCACGCGTTTCCGACCCGGACGGAAGCTGAAGCGAAGTGCAGCCCAACCAACCGGTTCACCGACCAGTTGAACACAACAGAGTTCTCGGCCATTTGGAGCTGAATTCCAATCGATCGGGTGACATCTCACCCGATCGGTTCATCTGTAGCTGATTTTCCAAGTGACGACCCGGAGAGCTCAACCGACGGTTCGCTGACCGTGCCAAATCGACAGACTTCTCTGTAATTTTTGTCGAAAATGCCAACCGATCGGTTGAATAGTCAACCGATCGGTTGACCTGATGCTGAATCTCTTCAAATCGACGACCCGCTCGCTCCACCCGTTCTCCTCAGCGACCGGTTGAAGTTCTCGAAGCTGACGGCCGAAGCATCTAGCAGCTCACCCAATCAGTTGATGATTCAACCGATCGGGTGACGTCGATTTCTATATATAGTTGCCCTAGGTTTCTAAAAACGAGGGCTGTAATTTTTCTGTCTTTTTCTCCCATTGTGACGGCTGGAATTTTATTGTTTTTTGTAAGTCTTCTGATCTTTGTGAAACTTTAATATTATCTTAATAGCATTGCTACTATCTCTTTTCAATTGTCTGATCATGATTTCTACGGTTGAAATTTGTTTAGATTGCTTTTTAACCATGATGTGTGAGTAGTTCCTAAATCTGGGATTTTGGTGGAAACCTCTTCGTGTGATCTCCTTAATGCGGTCATAGGACTAGGATTTCGATAGGGATTAGGAATTTAAATGGTTACGCGGGGTGTTTCATTGTCATCGGTGGGAAAAAGACCGCCTTTGACCGTAGGGCCAAGGGGGAATAAACTTGGCGGTTGACCCCCTAGCCACAGCTCACGCCCTTAGTGTAGACATTGAATCCTAGCGCGTGGGAACAGCAGGACGAGATATTGGGAGTTATCGTTGCGAGCTTAGTGCTCCCGGAGTCGGTCGGTGTTAATGGACATGAGTGTAGGATCCTGCCAAAACAGAGTTAGGATCGATAAATGAAGTTGAGACTTACGCTTGCGTATGCAGCACGGTAGTCTACGAACTTCGCCTTCGGATTCGCCACGACGGATCGAGTCTTCTCACGAACGGAGTAAGGCTACTAAATCCACAATCTAAATCTCTACTTTTAGATTAAGAACTTGGATAAAGGGAGAGGAAGTATTTCGGCAGAGCTTCGCTAGAATGAAGATGCATGCATGAATGCCATGCAAAAGTGTAAGGAAAATGGCTAACCCTTGGGTCTTATTTATAGCCCCCAAGGTAGTTATTTTAGGGTAAATTGTTCCTTTGGAACAATTTAACTAAGGTGTACCATCGTACATGGCATATTATAAGCTTAAGTTGTACCACATGCATGGTACAATATAAGCTTAAGATATTACCCCTTTATTAGCCATATGTCGCATGCACTTATGCACATATAATGCGACTTTCCCATCAATCTAGAGATCCTCTCCGCAAGGGAACATATTCCCTTTGCGTACGACTTCGTGTACGCGACGTTCGAGGTCCGTATTCCCTCGTACATCCCCTACAAGGGTGTACTAACGTCTTCCATATCCAACATCTCCCACTCACACTTGAGGGGATTGTAAGAGAACGTCTTTCTCTTAGTTCTTTCATCTATCATACCGAGAAATAGACCGTGCGACCGTCATGCGCGTAGAGTCTGTTGTTGTGCACTTGTTAGAGATACACAACAACCTCGAAGGTGCAAAGTTGAGTAGTTCAACGCATGCTTTACCCTAGATTATTTCTTCACATTTCTTATACTTTATATTCAACAATTGAATCCCATCTGGATTACAATTGGCTGGCCAGATTTGAATCATTAAAGTCCAAATGCGAATATGAAATCAATCTTCCTCTTCTTGCGAACCTTCTGATCTTGACTAGACTCGCTTTTCTAACGTGCCCCGCCGAGCCGAATTATCATAGCCCATAAGTAACACGCTAAGATAGCGATCATCTCGTCAAATCTAAAGGAACCGATTGGAGTCCTTGAGGGTAAGAGTTAAGACCCGTATGGCCTTTGAGGCTCACATAATAGCAAACACTATTGCTACTAACTCAGTGGTCGAAATGCATACGTGGTATGAACACGTATTACAACATCACTCCTTTCCCAAGGAGAGTATGTCTTAATGATGTTGTACGGATGAAAGATCAGACACCACAGTGCCTATCTTTTGAGTCCCCTTACTACCCATGAAATATTCCCGGACTCTCATCCTGCATAAGACAGATAGGATTTAAAAAATCCAATGAGATCTTTATATCCTTGTGATACAGATCTCAGATCTTTTGTAAGGATCCATATGATGCAGATCTTTCATTCGACTATCTTGTTAAAGTCATGACTCTAAATCATTCGTCTAATGATTTTGACTTTAAACTAGTCTCATCTCTATCTTATCCATCTGATAAGATAAGGCGGTTGCTCATGTGAGAGAGCCAACCTTAATCTGTCCGACATACACACAATTCAGCTGAGATTTCAAAAATGTACACAAACATTTCTTAAGAAATTCATATGCAATGTTGGAAAAAGAACTTATTCTTTTATTAATTTTGATCATTTACAGACATGGGAATTTACATTGGTACAACTCAGCTCTTACGCAATCCTTGAGATGATAAGTGTTTGTAAAACACATCTCTGGGGATCGCCTTCGTAAGCGGATCCGCTATCATCTCATGCGTAGATATGTACCTTATGTCTACCTTCTTGGTCTTATCATAGTCTTTTGCAAATTTGTAGCGGATATCTATGTGTTTGGTCTTACAATGGAATTTCGGATCTTTGACATAGGCTATAGATGCTTGACTGTTGCTGTGTATAGGTACAGCACCTGAGTCACTTGCATTAATTAGCCTGTCTAAGAACTTCCTAAGCCAAACAGCCTCTTGAACTGCCATGCTAAATGCTACAAACTCGGCTTCCATGGTTGAAAGTGCGATGCAGGATTGTTTCTTGCTACTCCAGGATATTGCACCAGATCCGAGTAGAAAAACATATCCTGAGGTCGATCGTCGCTCATCGAGATCACCCGCCCAATCAGCATCAGTGTAGCCTTCGAGCCTCAAGGCATCTCCTTGATAGTATAAAGCAAAGTCTGCAGTTCCTTTGAGATACCGCATTATCCTCTTAACCGCTTTCCAGTGTACTTGCCCTGGGTTGGATTGGTAACGACTTACCATTCCAACGGCAAAACAGATGTCCGGTCTTGTACACATCATAGCGTACATTAGACTACCAACTGCACTGGAATATGGAACTTTTTCCATAATCTCCTTCTCTTTTTGGTTCTTCAGACATGATTTCAGACATAAATTATCGCACTTGCTTATTGGAGTATCAATGGACTTGCAGTCCTGCATATTAAAACGTTCTAGAACCTTCTTTATATAAGTCTCCTGTGAAAGAGAAAGAAGTTCCTTCGAACGATTCCTTGAAATCTTAACTCCAAGGATATATGCGGCTTCTCCCATGTCTTTCATCTCAAAAACTGATGAAAGCCAAGCCTTGATATCCATCACAAAGCCCTTGTCATTTCCGGCTATTAAGATGTCATCTACATATAGAGACATAATAACATACTTGTTCTTATTCCTCTTGATATATACACAGTTATCTTCATCAAGCATGGAAAATCCATTTGATAAGACAACCTCTTGAAATCGTATATACCACTGCCTCGAGGATTGTTTAAGACCATATATGGATTTAAGAAGTTTACAAACCTTATGTTCGTTTCCTTCTTTTACAAACCCTGTTGGTTGTTCCATATAGATCTCCTCGTCCAATTCTCCATTGAGAAAGGCAGTCTTTACATCCATTTGATGTAATTCGAGGTCTAAGCAAGCTACCATTGCCAGAATCAGGCGAATTGAGGTAAAACGAACAACAGGTGAGAAGGTCTCTTCGTAGTCTATCCCTTCCTGTTGCGTAAAACCTTTCGCGACAAGGCGAGCTTTATATCTGTCAATAGAGCCATCAGCCTTATGCTTGATCTTGAGAACCCATTTGTTCCCAATAGCTCTACGTCCTCTGGGTAAGTCAACTAAGTCCCAGACTTGGTTAACTTTCATGGATTCTAATTCCTCTTGCATCGCTTCCATCCATTTGTCTTTAGCAGGGCAAGATACGGCCTGTTTGAAAGTAGCAGGCTCGTCATCTTCTTGTAGTAAAGTCATAAAGGTTTGCGGAAATTCATCCTCAAATCTTAGAGGAGCCAACCTTGTACGACTACTACGTCGTATTTGAGATTCTTCAAGTCCTTGTTGACTTGAATTTAGATCAATTCTAATATCACTCCCACTTGGAATGTCGTTAGAATTGCTCCCACTTGGATCATTATTCCCGTGTGGAATAGGATAATCGTCATTCGTATAATCCATTGGTGAAGGTTGAAACGTATTTTCATTTTCACCAAGAATTCTCCCACTCGAATGAGGTAATCCTTCTTGATCATAAATCTCAAATAGAGATAAGTCCTGACTTATCTCGCCCTGTCTTGGAAACTCGTTTTCCAAGAAAGTGACATCCCTCGACTCAAACTTAATTAGCCCACCATTGTCTTCCTGACTAACAAAAACATAACCTTTGGAGTTTTCTGCGTATCGTATATAGATACATTTCCTTCCCCTTGGCCCAAGTTTGCCATACTTATGGGAGGAAATATGTGCGTAGGATGCACAACCCCAAGGTTTCAAAATGTTTAAGTCAGGAGACCTTTGGTTCCACAACTCATAAGGAGTGGAGCTAACGGATTTCGAGGGTACACGGTTTAAAATGAAAGTGGCCGTCAATAATGCATCACCCCAAAAGGTGATTGGCAAGTTAGCTTGCGCCATCATTGAACGGACCATTTCCATTAAAGTCCTATTTCTCCTTTCTGCAACATCGTTTTGTTGAGGAGTATAAGGCATAGTTACCTGATGTACTATGCCTTTTTCATCACAAAGTTCCTTAAAACTTATTGATTGATATTCACCGCCCCTATCGGTTCACAAGACCTTAATCTTGCGATCTAATTGATTCTCCACTAAACTCATATAGTTTTTAAAGCAAGCCAAAGCTTCACTTTTGTGGGATATCAAATAGACATGTCCGAATCGGGTGAAATCATCAATAAAAGTGATGAAATAGGACTTTCCGCGTCTTGTCTTGACATTCATCGGACCACATATGTCCGAATGGATAAGCTGTAATGGAACCTCGGCCCTTGTGCCGGTTCCAAATGGCTTGCGACAAGATTTCCCCACAAGGCAATGTTCGCAGGTCGACATTTCAACCTTTGAAACATTGGATAGAAGGCCACGTTCGGCAAGTCTATCCATACGCGTTGGTCCAATATGACCAAACCTTGCGTGCCAACAATTCACATCAGACTCATAAGTCTTAGAATTTGCAATAAGGAAATTTTCATTACATGAGGAATCATACATTGTACTCATTACAATAAATCCTTTAAATACAAACCCAGTACCAATAAGAGTATTATTACAACTTAAGTCCACATTACAATCATGAAAAAACCAGTTATAGCCAAGACCCATTAATACAACCACAGAAATTATATTCCTTCGAATATCTGGAGCGAAGAGGACATCATGAAGTAGGAGAGTGCGGCCGTTGTCCAAGACTAGCTTGCAAGTCCCAACGCCTTTCACTTCAACACGTGTGTTGTTAGATCCACTTCGTTCCTTGGGGTATCCGGTGATACTCCACGAAGGACCGTCTGTCCCTTGCTATATGGTCGGTGGCACCTGAATCAATTATCCAAAACGGATTAGAATCCACAAGAAATATCGAACTAGAAACACATATGTAACTAGTATATTTACAAGTTACCTCGTCCCCTCCACTCGTACACGAACGAGCATAGTGACCGAGCTTGTTGCACTTGAAGCACTTGATCCTCTTCAAGTCTTTCTTCTTGTGCCATTTCTTGTGCCCACCCTTATGTTTGGGTTTCTTGGTAGACTCAGGTTGCTTATTACGTTCATTAGTGAACTTCGAACGATTTTTCTGTTTCTTTCCCCCGTGTGAGGAACTAGCAACCATGTGCACTTCTGCACTTGGTTTGGCAGCCGCAAGCCGCTCTTCCTCTAATTCGAGGTGCTTGGAAACATCGCTGAAGGTCTTGATGCTCTCATTGTGAGTGAGATGCATCTTCATTTGATCCCACCCATTTGGTAGGGAACGTATGACTGCTTGGATTTGTTGCTCATCAGTGAGCACATGACCTGCGTCCTTTAACTCCGAGATAAGGTTCGCCATATGTCGCAGATGTTTCCCCATGGAATGATCTGGACGTTTCTTATATGTATCGAACCTTATAGTTAAGGCGTGAAGTTTGGACACCGATGTGCCACCGAACTTCTCCTCTAGCTTGGACCATATGTCCATGGCTAGGTCATGTTCTCGGAAGATGCGCATTACGTCATCAGCCATACTGCTTAATAACGTAATGCGCGCTATCTTGTTCTTCCGAGACCAAGCATCAAAAGCTTCCTTGTCTCGTCGGTGTTGGGTCGTAGTGCCCAACTCGGGTTCAATCATAACGTTCTTTAGAGTTTCGAGCACTTCTTGCTCCTCTAGAACGTATTGTATCTTGATGGACCAAAGGTTGTAATTATCGCCGTTGAGTTTTTCACCTTTGTTTAACTCAGCGACGATATTCTTTGAAGCGGAAGACATTTTACTTTTAAAATGCTGCAAAAGACATAAAACCAAAGGTTTGATCAAAAAATTGCATTGAAAAATTCTTAGAATACAATTCCCATTTGAAGTGAAAGTAGAATATCCCTTTTGGATGGTTCTAACTTCAACTCCCACTTGGAATGATATTTATAATTTGATAAGTTACTTTCGAAAAATATTGAAGATGTTACTCTAGAATCGGAACGGTCACTATGTTTCCAATCACCATCTAGATTAACTTTCAATATTTCTCCCTCACTTTATCAAAAGTTAGTACTCTTATAGTACTTCGCAGCGGAAAAGCGTTTTTGAAAACGTATTTTTCAAAACGTATGAAAACGTATTTTTCAAAAAATTATATTTCAACTTAGTACCCTTATGATACTAGTGAAATATTCGACACTTCCTGACCATTTGTCGGGAATGAGCCGTAGCCGTGCCTAAGTCGGATCCCCCTTTTGGGGATTCTTCTGCAAATTATCGTCGCCGACTCCCGTATGGATCCAGGCGTTTCCCCCCGTATGAGAGAATTTTGATGTAGACGACTGTTGTTTGGCCCCGTATGGGCTAGTTGGCACGTTCATGTTCAACCAAGGCCTTTTGCCGAATTGGTCGACCAAAACACCAAAATTGGTCGACCAAAATCTGGTTTTCTTCACTCCCAGCCAGGGCCCCTGCCCAGGCCGGCCAGGGACGGCCTGCGGCAGCCCTGGCCACTGCCAGGGCCGGCCTGGCCTCGGCTAGAGGCCGGCCAGGCCTCTGCCTAGCCTGGCCAAGGCCAGAGGCCCCTGGCCGGGGCTAGTGCCCCTGCCCTGGCCTTGGCCAGGGCGGCCAGGCCCTGGCCTGAGGCCAGGGCGCTGCCCTGAGGCCAGGGCGCTGCCCTGGCCTCTGCCAGGGCGGCCAGGCCCTGGCCGGGGCCAGGGCCGCTGCCCTGGCCTCTGCCAGGGCGGCCGGGCCCTGGCCAGAGGCCAGGGCGCTGCCCTGGCCTCTGCCAGGGCGGCCGGGCCCTGGCCGGGGCCAGGGCCCCTGCCCTGGCCTCGGCCAGGGAGGCCAGGCCGTGGCCTGGCCGCGGCCAGGGCCTTCTGGCCCTGGCCGTGGCCGGCCAGGGCCGGCCGGCCATGGCATTTTTGCCTTGACCGGCCATGGCCCTTTGGCCATGGCCGGTTTCCCCTTTCATGGGTGGCCGCACACCCCCGCCAGAGGGGGTTGCCGCGGTGGTTATTGGCCGTAGCCAACCCCCTCCGCATGGGGAGGGGGGTGCATGGCCTTCATAACCCATTTGGTCATGGTGCACATGCACAAAAAAATTCATCTTCCCCGATGGGAATAACCACCACCTTCTTCTCCGGTGAAGCACCCGTTCGTCGAGGAAGTAGTTGTCCTCCAATGGCCGTGTGCCAAAAAAAATGAACCCACTTCAAAAATTCGTAAACTACGCGCTCCACATGAAGAGAGCGCCCATTCCCTATGAATGGAGACTCAGCATACATGAAGAGAGCGAGTTTGACGATATGAACGGTCGGTTCTTCCCGTCACGGAGAGTTCCTGCCATATCCGTAATGACAGAAGACCCTAACGTGAAAAGAACAACCGCTGCGTTCTCTCCGTCACGAAGCGTTCCTACCATATCCGTAATGGTAGGATACCCATCCGTGAAAAAGACAACGACTCGTTCATAGTTTCTCTGGGGCGACCCCGTATGGCTCTGATACCAATGTAGGATCCTGCCAAAACAGAGTTAGGATCGATAAATGAAGTTGAGACTTACGCTTGCGTATGCAGCACGGTAGTCTACGAACTTGGCCTTCGGATTCGCCACGACGGATCGAGTCTTCTCACGAACGGAGTAAGGCTACTAAATCCACAATCTAAATCTCTACTTTTAGATTAAGAACTTGGATAAAGGGAGAGGAAGTATTTCGGCAGAGCTTCGCTAGAATGAAGATGCATGCATGAATGCCATGCAAAAGTGTAAGGAAAATGGCTAACCCTTGGGTCTTATTTATAGCCCCCAAGGTAGTTATTTTAGGGTAAATTGTTCCTTTGGAACAATTTAACTAAGGTGTACCATCGTACATGGCATAGTATAAGCTTAAGTTGTACCACATGCATGGTACAATATAAGCTTAAGATATTACCCCTTTATTAGCCATATGTCGCATGCACTTATGCACATATAATGCGACTTTCCCATCAATCTAGAGATCCTCTCCGTAAAGGAACATATTCCCTTTGCGTACGACTTCGTGTACGCGACGTTCGAGGTCCGTATTCCCTCGTACATCCCCTACAAGGGTGTACTAACGTCTTCCATATCCAACAATGAGAATGCCCACCGACCAAACCTGGGTAGTTCGGCGTATCATCCTGGACATCGACCAGAATATCGGGCCCATGGGACGCTGGTATCACTCTTAGAGGCAACGTCTCACCACTAAACCCTAAATCTAATCGTATTCCTATCCGTAGGTCGTAATAGTGGGATCACATGATAGGGTGGAAACCGAAGTCCTGGGTTTCCTTTTATATTGTTTATCCTTAGTGTCTATTTTCCGTGACAACCATCGATCGTACGGGCTAGCTCACCCGTAGGGTGAACCGGTTCCTCTTTGACACAAGCACAACCACGCCTCCCTGTGTTCGACCCCCAAGCCACACTACAACACCGTGTGCTTGCGGTATAAATATTTAAATCTGGTATCCCCAATTCTATTGCACTCGTATGCGTCAAAATTAGGGGACGTTAAGCTTTATGGCGCAGTTGCCGGGTAGGCAACGTGCTTGTTAATTTTGGGACCCATTGAACCTTTGAGCTAGCTCACATCTTCACCTCACGATAATTTTCACTTTCTTCATTTTCATTTTTTATTTTTTGTTTTTATTTTCTGTTCTTATCTGTTTCCATACCATACTTGCTTCACAGGGTGTTTGTGATTTTTCATGCGCAGGAATACAAAGAGTCTCGACGACTTGATTCCTTTAGATCCTGAGATCAATGCCTCCGTGAGGCATCTAAACACAGAAAGAAGAAGAAGGGAAGAAGCTGAAGCCAAGGGAGAGAACACTCCTTCCCAGAAATCTCTGCTGGAATACTCGATGCCATCCATCGGGTCCACCTCCTCCATCCAACCTCCGGCTATTACGGCCGCGAGCTTCGAGCTAAAGCCGTCACTAGTGACATGGATCCAGTAGGATCAGTTTTTAGGGGCACCCATGGAAAGCCCTATTGAACATCTGGACTCCTTCCTTGAGAAGTGTGACACATTCAGGATTAATGGTGTCACGACTGAAGCTATCCGACTGAAGCTACTCCCCTTCTCTCTGTGGGATAAAGCCAAGCAATGGCTTAGGGGAAAGGACCCGAACACCTTCAATACTTGGGAGAAGCTCTCGAATGCTTTCTTGACTAAGTTCTTTCCTCCGGGGAAGACGATGAAGCTGAGGAGTGAAATCTCTTCCTTCTCCCAAGCCAGCCACGAGTCCCTGCACGAAGCTTGGACGAGATACAAAGAGATGCAGCGGAGATGCCCTAATCATGAACTTCCAAAGTGGCAGATTATAAATCGGTTCTATAATGGGTTGAGGGATGACTTGCAATCTTCGATGGACGCCGCGACTGGGGGGGGGGGTCCTTTATGTCTAGAAGCGAAGAAGATACCGGCAACATTTTAGAAAACATGGCATCAAACAATGAGCGGTGGTGCGATGAGCGTGCAACACCCAGATCTGGAGGCATTCATAGAGTCGAGGACATCGACAAGTTGTCTAGTAAATTCGATTTGCTATTGACCCAGATCTCAGTGCTTATGGTAGGAGCTGGTGGTGTCAGCACCCAACAAGTAGCAGTTGTGGAAGCGGAAGTCCTGGAAAACTTCGAGGGTGGTGATATTTCACCACCGGTGGATCAAGCTAGCGCACTTTTCTTCAACTCGACGGGTAATGCGCCGTATTCACCAAGGACTAGCTCGAATCCGGTTTATTCTCCCAATAATCGGAACCACCTAAATCTTAGCTATCGGGCACCGTATCAGTAGCCTCAGCAGCCGCATCAACAAGTATATCAGCTGCCTGGCAATAGCAGCAACAGTATCAGCAACAGCAGCAGTCCCCACAAATGTACCAACAGTATCCCCCCAGGAACCAGCAGCCCATATAGCAGCAGCAGCAGCCGTATGGCCAGCAGCGAGTTATCTCCCCGGTGGAGTCCCTCTTGACCCAGTATATCACGAATCAGGAGAAGATCAACTTGAAGCTGGAGATGGGGCAGAGGGCTCTCACCGACCAAGTAACCCAGCTGGAGTTGCAGGTGGCAAACCTTCAAATGGCGCAAAACCAATTACCGGGTCATCCGAAAGTAAATCCAAGGGTCAGACTTTGGCACTAACGCATGATCATGCGAATGTGTCTGCCATCGTCTTGAGAAGTGGGACGCAAATTCCTACAAGAGTACCCGTTAAGGAACTTGAAGCTCCGTTGGTCGGTGGGCGACCAATTGAAAATGCTAATGATGACGGAGCTTCGTCACCAAAGAATACGACTCCAGAGGGAGTCTCTGAAGAAGAGAAGAAGAAGGACGAGGAGGGGAACCTGAGAGTATATAAGCCCGTTGTGCCTTTTCCACAGCGACTTGCCAAAGCTAAGATTGATGAAAAATATGGCAAGTTCTTCGCTATGGTCAAGGATTTGAGCTTGCAGATCCCTTTCCTCGAAGCCATAGAGACAATTCCCTCCTATGCGAAATTTTTAAAGGATTTGGTGACGAGGGGGTCCAGAAAGGAAAAGTTCGTTCTCACGACGGAATGTAGCGCTCTCATTCAGCGAGCGAATCTGCCCAAGCTTAAAAACCCGGGAAGCTTCTCTATTCCTTGTTCAATTAGGGAAGTGAAGATCCATCGGACGCTCGTGGATTTGGGAGCGAGCGTCAGTCTGATGCCCCTGTCACTATACAAGAGGATAGGGATGGGAGACCTGGAGCCCACGTGTATGACCTTTCAACTAGCTGATAGATCGGTCAATATCCGGTGGGAATTGTAGACGACCTGCCTGTTAACGTCACGGAGTGCATGTGCCGGTAGACTTCGTGGTGATGGACATGCCCGAAGACACTCATACACCCATCATCCTTAAACGGCCCTTCATGGCCACCACTGGCGTGTTGATAGATGTAAAGAAAGGGAAGCTATCCCTTAATGTTGGCGACCAGAAGGTCGAATTTGACTTGGGGTTATCTATGAAGCACCCCCTGATGAACCTGGCTGCAATATGCTGGACGTTGAGGAGGAAAGATCCGTAGAGGCTGGGGCCTGGGAAATTCTCTCAAGGAATCCCCCCGATAGCTTGGGGGACCTGGAAGAGCATGTTTGTTTGAAGAAGGAAGAAGTTGCTCGGGAAGCGGGTGTCTCACATACGATCCCTCCCAGATTCCAAAAAGTTGCTCTACGAGGAGAGAAGGGAAAGAGCCCATGGGGCTCACCGCTGATGAGATCCAGATCTTGAGAAAAGTGGCGGTCGACGCCAATATGAGGGAGAAGCCCCCGGACATCAACGGAGGGAGGATCATCGAGCAAGTCTACTTATCACCGCCGATGACACCAAAGGCCACCGCTCCAACATCTGAAGGGATGCCAAACATTGGGTATCACCCCCGTCCTCCTGAAAATCATCTACCGGGCGTCGAGCAAACGACGTTAAACAACAACGCTTCATGGGAGGCAACCCATGTTCTAAACCCTCGACTTTGTTTTTAGGATTATTTTTACTTTTATTTTTCTTATTTTGATGAATAAATTCAGCAACGGGAACTCTCTCGAGGGACTTAGGCGATTTTTGAAATTATGCAGGAAACAAGCCCCCAACCGATCGGTTGATCTCTCAACTGATCGGGTGGGACATATCTGAAGATAGCCTATATCTGTTCTTCAGCGAACCGCTCGGGTGGAGCAAACTGAGACCAGGTGGTAGATCGTGTGAGAAGAGCAAAGCTCTCGGGAAATTTGGGGATTAGTTCAACCGATCGGTTGATTGGAGCTCTGACCAGGAGGCTGTCCGGGTGAAGTCGGGGATGCTCTCGAGAAAATCTGAAGCAGCCAACCGATCGATTGAAATCTCAACCGATCGGTTCGCCTTTAGCCACTTTTCAACAATTTTTTTCAAAAATTAGCTCAACTGATCGGGTGAAATCTCACCCGATCGGTTGGCCTAAAACCCTATAAATACCCCCCCCCCCCCGCTTCGCCCGATTCATTTTCTCACCCGACTTCAAATTTCCGCCGCCGTTTCGACTTCCCCACTCCTCAACCGGCCGCATTCTTCCCCCAAACGACCTCCAATCCCTTTCAACCGATCTCCCCACTTCCTCGTCCCTTCTCTCCATCAATCCCACTCTCATTCTCTCCCATTCGACCCAGCTCTTTGCCCTAACCCTAGCCGCTCCTACCCGTTTCGAAAATTTGTTGAATCGGCGTGCCGCGACTTCACACTACCATCAATTGCACAACGTTGGGTGATTTGCGAGCAAGTATTAACTTCGCTTCTGGGTAACTTTGCTCCTTTGCTCAATTTTAAATATTGCCATATTACTATATTTTTGCTCAATTGCCATTGATTGTGTGCATTCGTCATATCTTGCATTCACTTGCATCACACACTATCATGGCTAGGGAAAAAGATAAGGGTAAAGCTATCATGCATGAGGAGGAGCCGTCTCGTAAGAGACGGAAGTCCACACGTCCATCTATTTCACGTCCTCCTCCTACACCGCTTACACAACCCCAACCCCAACCAATTATCCCTCCTGAGGACCCAATGTTGGGACCGCGTGGTTACTGTTTTTTGAGTCTTGAACAAAAAGATTTTTATAATAGACTCGACGCACATTCACACCTTTCCACCAAGTTTGCACATGCCCAAATGCATATCGATCTCGGAGTTTTCTCTGAAGTCAAGACCCTCTTCGCTAACTTGGGATGGTTAGCTTTCTTGAACGCCCACGCGGCGTCCTACCCCGCCCTCACACTAGAATTTCTATCTTCCCTAAAGTGTGAGTCGGGATCGATCTTCGTTTTCGGCATCCGAAACAAAACTATCCGCACCCACCTGCATACTATCAATAACATTTTCGGATTCCCCATTCTAGGGGCGACACTATCCGTCCCTACGGATATCACCCGGACTTCGACGTCGATCAATTTTGGTTTCGCCTTACCCTCCACGATCATTTTCCTCGAGGTAAGGCCAAGGCCTCCTGCATCATTCACCCCGTATTTCGTCTGGCCCACCGAATCATATCTTGCACATTCTTCCCCAGGGATGAGTCCGGGACCGTGACTATCCCTAACCTTTTTATTTTGTGGGCCATGACATTTGATTTTATTCGTGGTGACGACGGGATCGCCTTCGTGGCCCCTTGCATTCCTATTCATGCTGGTGCTTGGCTTATTCACAAGTTACTTGAGATTAGCCAAAAACTTTCCTCTCTCACAACAATGTGAGCTTTACCCCCAAGCGCAGGAGATCGTGCAAGTAGTACCTGGAGAGTCCAGAGTCGAATCCTCGGGACAAGTCGACCTGAGATAACACAAATTCAACTAATCAAATATAATATACGGTTAAGAAAACAACCACCTTTATGAAGGTGAAGAATAGTGTAAAGATTGGTAGCAAAGAAAGTGGTTCCTAAAAGTATTACGGTATCATGAAAGTTTGGTATTCAATGAGACAAATATGCTACAGTTGTGAGTTCATTAGGAGTTTATAGTCGCTGAAATTTCACGTCTTTTAATATCACACGACGCTTCACCCGGTCAAGGCGTGAAGGCGTCGGAAGATGAATCGATGAAAACTAGTCAAAATAGCCTTAAACGTATTACTAGCAATGTTGATCTCATTAAGCAATAATCACAGCGATAAGTTCAGATTAGAGAACACAAATTAGCTAGCCTTATCAGGGCCTAGCCATAGGGCACATCAACAATATCGACAATAAGCAAATACCCATCAAATACGTTGTAGAAATCAACATAACTAGCAATTTTGACATGATAATAGGGCTAAAGACATGAAATTTAGCGACTACATACTCCTAACTACATCACAACCATAGCACAAGGAGATTAGCCACACATGGTGCAATAAAAATCAGATTGCATAGCAAAATACATCGTTTTAGTAGCAAAATACAATGAAATACACCAAATACGAGGTATAAGTTCAAGAATTTATCACCAAATCTCCACTTTAGAACCCAAAACTCTCTGAGAATAGGAAGAACAGCCTCTGGAAATTTTCAGAATTTTCTCCTGTAGAAATACGCACAGTAGCCGCTCCAAAAGACCCAAAATACGCCAGAATACCCCCAAAAACCCTAGAATACGCTTAAATAATAGCATTGCGGGTTTAAGAAGCTTAACGGGTCGAAATCCGCACCCAAATGGAACCCAAACCCGCATCTCCGGTCGGTGCAAATAGTGGCCGTTGATCGAAACGGGATTTAACCACGTTGCGACACGTGTCACCCCTTAGCGCGCGCCCAAACCCGCTCCGATATGCGGCTTAGATGACGCCGCGTCGCCTCATCGCTTTGACTTCGATCGGGTTGTTCGCAGCCGTATGATCGTGATCTGACGCCCCGAAATGCGCCACGTCGCCCCATCGCTTATGCATTTGAAATCGCAGCGCAGGAGATCGTGATCCGTCGGATCTCGATCTGACGGTCGATAAGAAGCCACGTCGCCGCTTGATAGGATGCGTTGGATTCAAGCGGGAGTCGACAGGATTGCGCCACGTGACCGCCAAGATTCGTGCGGCCGTATTTCCAAGCGTATTTTGAGCGTATTTCTTCATTTAATTGGTATTCTGCATTCAAAAATTCATAGTAATTAGCACAGATCTCAGAAAAATACAAATAAATAGTCGTTGGAATCGTGAGATCGAGAACTTGCCATGAAAAATATAAAAAGGCAGAAATACTCAATAAAATTCATGTGTTATGCTCAAATTAAGTAATTTCTCTAATAAATGATTTTTTATAAAATACGAACGTATTAGAGACCAATTGAGCATCATATGAGCATAAAATAGGACTAAATAGGGGGTTAAATATGCAATATTCAACCCGAATCAGGGCCTCATCACCATCATAGCTTCATATCCCCAGTATAATATCGTCATCCCCAGAGATTTGCCTTCTGTCGCAGGACCTACACATATAGATCTTGATGTCCTGCGACATATACACATGATCAAGCCCCGCCCCAACGGTTCGTTTTACCTTTTACTACGGTCACCCCTGCTCCTTACACCATTCTGCCCAACCCAGGTCGTATGTCTATCGTTCTAGTGGCAGATTGGACATTCACTCTTGACCCAGAGTTTCTAGGGGGGTTACGTCTTCCGTTCCTTATCCCAGGCGCACCCATATCACCTTCCCATGTCACCCACTTAGGCGAGCAGGACATCCCTGTGTCCCATGGAGACCCTGAGGTGGGCCCTAGTAGAGCCACCCCGTCTTCTGTCCCTATCGATTCTGAGGCCCTTACCACTTCCACCGTCCGTCTGGCCACCACTTCTTCTGTTCGTCGCGCCGCATTCGCTCGCCTCGGTCTCGAGGCTGAGTTAGCTGCACTGCGTTCTGGTGCCTCCACTTTGGCCTCATCGGTCCCATCCACTTCTATCTTTACCCACCCACGTTTTCTTGCACTTGAGAGGAACGTGGCCACCATCCTCCGCATTCTCACTCACATTCACGGACCACCTCCACCCACACCACCCCCTTCACCTCCTCAACATTCTTCACCTCCCCCATCACATTCATCACCACACCCATCACCCCCTAGGCGACCTTCACCTCCCGCCACCACCACTTCCATTCCCTCCACTACACCTCCACTCACGACCACTGACGTCGCCCCCCACAGATCCTTCACCCTCCTCTTCTATCACCCCATACACGCGCCGCAAGAAATTGCAGGTACGATCGAGATCACTACCCCCACCATCTTCTTCTACCACCGTACCTCTTCCATCCACCACCGCTTTGGTCGCCGTTTCACTACCACTTACCATCATCACCACTTCACCCATTGTTCATACCGCCTCCACACCCACTTATCCACCACCTTGACCCCTCTCTCCACTTCTCCGCACACCCCCTACCTCTCCCCTCTACACCCATCCATCTTCTGTCGAGGAGGACGCGGATAGTCCCTCTCCTGCATATTGATTTCTTTTTCTTCTTCGATCTTTCCCCTAGCATTATTTCTGCATCATCACGATCATATCATATCGCTAGCATTGTCATGTCCAGCCTGGGGGAATTAGAATTTTGTGTGTTTTGTCATGTTTTTCGTTGTGGTGTGCTTGTTTATATATGTCGTGTGGTGTGATTTTCTATCTTTTATTTTTTGAATTTATTTTTCCTCATTTTTTATTTTTCAGTTTCGTATGTGTGTTTTTTCTCGTTTTTCATTCTCTTTGTGTCGGTGCGTATTCCCCCCCATTTTCATTGCCCTCCCGTATTTACTTTTATTGCATTGATGGCAATGCAAGTTTCAGCTTGGGGGAGTCGCACTTCGTGCGTCAATGTGTCTTTTCTTCGTTTTTGAGTCGTTTTTCTTCGTGTTTTTCTTTTTTTTCTTCTCATCTTTTGTTCTCTCTCTCTCTTAGAGATGACCCACTATGATGAATTGCCACAAAATCACACACACACACACACCTAGCATGGCTTCGATAAACACATTCACTAACCCTAGGAAGCCGAGTCTTCTTGCATTTCATGCATCGTGGGCCCATTTTGCTTTTGTGTGAGTCGTGTGTTGTGGCTAGCTTATAGTGTGCTTCTACTTTGTGATTTTGATTTATATACTTGTCCTGGGATGACCCCTAGATTATCATGCTTCGATTTGAATATGCGGTATTTGCTTCTCCTGTCTGCTTCTATATGCATGAATATATTTATATCTTATATTTCAATTTGCATGTGTCGGGATTCCACAATTAGGACTAGGATAACCCATTTAGCCTATGCTCTGATTAGCGATGAAAATATCCCTTGCCCAAGTGTTTAGAATCAGATTTCTTTTTTATTTTACTTGGTGTAAATCCCGTCGTTGTGTACCGTTCTCCCACTTGGGAGAGTACACATGTATATACCCCAAAATCCCAAAAATCCAAAAAAAGAGAGAAAAGAAAAACCTAGAAAGAAAAGAGAAAAGAAAAGAAAAGAATATATATATATTTATATATGTATAGCCAAAAAGCCAAAAAAAATACATATATCCAAAACCCAAAAAATTTCCTATGTGAATATTTTCCCACCTACCAAGAATAAAGGGAAGGCGAGAGTTTGCACCGAGTGTTCTACTCCACATCTTCTCAACCTCCATCGTTTTCAAAAACACTTGGAATAGGAACTTTCTAGCTATTATCTAGGTGATAGTGTGGTGATTTCCTAGTCCCTAGCTATGGAGCCCCCGACGCATGATTGACCGACGCCCCGTTTACGGTATGGGCACGGTGTCGTTTTACCGCAAGTGCACGGTTAGTGTAGGGTGCGGGTTTATCGAACTCAGGGAGGTGGATGGCTTAAATGGCTACTAGCCTCGCCTAGGTTGTGTGCTAGCTACGTGGATGATATGGGTGAAGTGTAGAAATAAAAGGAAGAAATGAAAAAGACACGAAATGAATCCCCGCTAACACGGGCTAGAGCACTCATGACACTTGGCATTTGACTTGACCCAGGGTGAGACATTGCCCCAAAAGGTGGTACCTAGCATCCATGGCCCGATATTCCGGTCGGTGCCAAGCACGCTAGGCCTACCCGGTTCCAGACGGTGGGCATTCCCATGTCCATTAACACCTTCCGCAACCGGGAGCATTAAGGCCACAATAATAACTCCCAACACTTTGTCCAAGCCGTTCCCACGCGCGAGGACTCAATGTCAACACTAGGGGTGTGAGCTGTGGCTAGGGAGTCAACCGCCAAGTTTATTCCCCCTTGACCCGACGGTCAGAGGCGGTCTTTCTCCCGCCATTGACAATGAAACACCCCCGCGTAACCCTAATGGCCAAATAGGTCAAATGTGATTTCTAGCAATACATCGAAGCGGATCTTGACTGGACAAGCACCGGACCCCAACCCCCAACACAACTAGTGTGTTACCGTACGAATTGGACTCAGATTGCTAGAAATCCCCATTGACACATTTCATCGAACACTTGCCATGCAACCAAGCCAAATGAAACAACCCAAGCATCAATCCTACTCTAACCAGTATTAGGGTTCATCGACACTACTCAATGGTGAAGAACACAAAAATAAACAACATAAAAGAGATACAAACATTCACCATCAAGAAAAATTAACACAATACAAAACAATAGAAAATAGGAGAAGAAAAATACTTATCTTGATTCGAATCCAACAATCCGGTACAAGATTTATTGAGCAAAGACCTAATCTACCATAAACCTCCCAACAAAGGGGCTGAAAAAGCCCTAAAAACTAGAGAACATTCATCAAGTCGGCCAGCCTCGTGTATTTATAGCCCCACTTCGAAACCCTAATGGTTCGGGTCCAAACCCGCAGAAAATCCGCCACCCGATCGGTTGATGAGTCAACCGATCGGGTGAGAGCTTCGAAAATCTTCAACCGGGCGCTGAGGCGAGCGGGTGGCTCAGTCGGTTCGCCAAATGAGGAATTACAGCTACAGGTGAACCGATCGGGTGATAAGTCACCCGATCGGTTGGAATTACGCTCCATTTGGCTGAGAGCTCTGTCGGATTCAAACGGTCCACGAACCGGTCGGTTGAGCTGTCCGGGTCGTCTCTTAGAAAATTCCGTTACAGGTGAACCGATCTAGTGATAAGTCACCCGATCGATTGGAATTCAGTCCAAATGACAGAGAGCTCCGTCGGTTCACCCGATCGCTGAACCGATCGGGTGAGCTGCTATTCTTCTTCAGCTGCCGCCCGGGTAGGATACGCGTGCACCAACCGATCGGGTGACTGGTCCACCTGATCGGTTGAGGGCTGAGGAATATCAATCTTCATCGCTTTGACCCTCTGGATCGCACGTGACTCCTCCCGTTGCACTGGGGACTCACTATATCATCGTTTTATGTCCCAAATGCTAGAAATTCCTGCAAAATACCAAAAACACGGAAAAGTGAAAGAAAACAAGAAAACACGAGAAAACGAATACAAGACGGCGGTAAATAACGGAAAAACACGGAAGAAAACGTGCGTAAATATATGAAATATAAACGCACGTCAAAATCCCCCAAGCTGAACTCTTCCTCGTCCTCGAGGTAGACGAGTGAGAGTAGGAGCTCGGAGGGGAAAAATAGAGAGAAAGAGAGAAAAAGAAAACTCTATAACCTAGATCGCCCGTAAGGGCCAACAAAATCAAACACGACACACGAAGCAAGCATACGACAAAACACAACACTAAACCAAGGAATGTGAGTCCAAACAAGTGTCGTGGGCCCACGCAGTGAAGCCCGAGTGAGTGTGGTCGTGTGCTAGCAGATGGTGTCACTATCTACATTGTGCAATAAGACTCCATATACACATACCCAAAGAAAGACCCAAATATCGATTCGATTTGAAATTGCGGTGAATATTTGCTCAAGCATGCATGAGAAGAGTATAAGAATAGAAGCGTATCATGCATTGGGGATTCCACAGCTAGGGACTAGGAAATCACCACACTATAGCCTAGATAATAGCTAAAAAGTTCCTAAGCCAAGTGTTTTCGAAAACGATGGGGGTTGAGATGATGTGGAGTAGGACACTCGGTGTAAATTCTCGCCTTCCCTTTATTCTCGGCAAGTAGGAAAAAAATATTCACACTGGAATTTTTTTGGGTTTTGGGTATTTGTATGTTTTTTGCCTTTTGGATATACATATTTTTTTCTCTTTTCTTTTCTTTTTTTTGGGTTTTTCTTTTCTCTCCTTTTTTTTGAATTTTTGGGTATTGGGATATTTACATGTGTACTCTCCTAAGTGGGAGAACGGTACATGACGAGGGGATTTGCACCAAGTAAAATAAAAATGAAATCAGATTCTAAACACTTGGGCAAATGAGATATTTCTCACTAATCAGAGCATAGGCTAAATGGGTTATCCTAGTCCTTGTTTGTGGAATCCCGACACATGCGAATTGAAATATACGATATAAATATAGCATGCATATAGAAGCAGATAGTAGAAGCAAATACCGCATATTCAAATCGAAGCATGATAATCTAGGGGTCAACCAAGAATAGGTATATAAAACATAATCACAAGGTAGAAGCACACCAAATGCTAGTCACGACACACGACTCACAAGAAAGCTAAGTGGACCCACGATGCATGAAATGCAAGAGGACTCGGCTTCCTGAGGTTAGTGAATGTGATTATCGAAGCCGTGCTAGGTGTGTGTGTGATTTTGTGGCAATTCATCATATGGGGTCATCTCTAGGAGAGAGAGAACAAAAGAGGAAAAGAAAAAGAAAAAGAAAAAGACGGAGAAAAACGACTCAAATAGCGAAGAAAAAGAGACAAATGACGCACGAAGTGCGACTCCCCCAAGCTAAAACTTGCATTGTCCTCAATGCAACCGACACAAAAAAATGAAAAACACGAAAAACACACGAGCGAAACTAAAAAATAAAGAAAAAGAAACACTCAATTAAAAGATATAAAACACGACAAAAGAACACCTAGACACAGACACACAACAATGACACGCGAAAACATGCACACAAATCGATTTCCCCCAAGCTGAACATGACAATGCCAGCGAAACGATATGATCAATGTGATGCATAAATATGCAAGGGGAAGATCGGAAAAGAAAAGAAAGAAATCAAAATGCAGGAGAGACGGTGTGCTCATTCTCCTCGGAAGAGGATGAGGGTGAAATGATAGAAGGGCACGACATGAAGGGTTGTTATGATACAAAAGTAAATCCTAGATACGCTCCCCTCCCTAATGAGATGAAACGAGATTATTCAAATCTAAACTAGAAAGCTGTAAATTTTTACACTACTGGATTAGGATACACCTGAGCATAGGCGGATCCAAGATCTGAAGTGGGGTAGGTAGCTGCTCTAACTGCTCCTTCTGTGGCTCCGCTAGAAGCGCTGTGCCACGTGTGCCAATGGACCCAAGCAATGCACCTCCAAGCATCCCTCGTAGGTGTCCACCTGTGACCTGTAAAGGACGAGGTGCATTAGTCCATGGCCAGAAATTATTTCCCGAAATAAATGTATCCCAGAGATAATCGTCAACATAAGATGGAAAAATAATAAACGGGTGACGAATACTCCCGGAGAATGGGTCACTATCCTCTGTACTAGTGACGATCGAATTCTCGCTCTCCATGACAAGTGGCTCTCCAGGTAGTGACGCACCACAGCATACCTCAAGGGAAGTAGATCCTGTGTCCTGCGAGAGATATGGCGTGTCAAAAATATATGAGTCTAAAGAAATAGGAAGTGAAAAGCGAGACTCAAAAGTGGGTGAGAGTGAGTATGAAACTCTCCCTGAATAGGGGCAATATGCTCAAGTAGATGCTCAGCCGCAGAAGAAGTGGAGAGCGACGGTAAAGGTAGATGTGACTCGGGCTCCATGGAGTAGACCATCGTATCCAAGCCCTCATGCACGTCCTCCTAGATGATATGCTCATACTCCACCATCTGCCCGATGTCCTGAATGACATCCTCATGGTTGACCACCGACCAAGGAGGAAGCTGTGATAGAGATGGTTGTGGAGGTGGATGTGGAGCGGACCCCTTGTATGTGGTCATCGTGTCCTCATCCTCACGCACATCCTCCTCGCCCTTATGCATAAGCCCTGTAAACTCCTCGGTGCTCTCATAGGACTCATGCGGGGTATCCAAATCAAGACAAGAAGTCTCTCCCACAGATCCTATAGAAATCAGCCCATCCTCACTATCATCATCAAAAAAATGCTTCGTCATCCAAGTGGTAGTGATGGAAAAATGGGGTATCGGCTTGAGATGTGTCTATGGTGGCCGATGGCATGGTGGTCTCAACCATGAAAGTGGGTATATCCTCTCCTTCATCCCCTCTCCTCCGTGTAGGCTCGGTGATTGGTACCATCAAGTTTTGTAATATTTGACCTTGGTTAAACATGGCACTTTCAAGGAGAGACACGAGGCTTGATTCTTCTAGTGTTTGTGGAGGGGTATAAGGTTGAGGAAATGGATGGGAGGTGTTTGGGCTAAGATTGTGGAAAAATGTTTGGCCTTGGGGTGGGGGGAGGCTCTCAAGCGTAAATGGGCAAACATAATACACGTGCCCCGCCGTCCCGCAAGTCTCACAAACCACAAATGAATAGGGATCGTAGCCTCCCATCTGAGCATCGAAGTCTGATCTCCACATGGCAATATCAAAGATACCTGGACAACAAAAATAAGAAAACTAGAGAGGAGCGTCAAAAGTACAAGAGAATAACAAAAAGATAATATAATGGTGGGGGAAAAATTTCTTGGTTATTGAATATTCTTTTTTAAAAAAAGAAATTTTTTTTGTGTTTTTATGCGTAGTCTAACGAACCCAAGCTAAGCTAATATCAAACCGAACGCCTCCCCGGCAGCGGCGCCAAAAACTTGACCGACGCCCCGTTTACGGTATGGGCGCGGTGTCGTTTTACCGCAAGTGCACGGTTAGTGTAGGGTGCGGGTTTATCGAACTCAGGGAGGTGGATGGCTTGAATGGCTACTAGCCTCACCTAGGTTGTGTGCCAGCTACGCGGATGATATGGGTGAAGTGTAGAAATAAAAGGAAGAAATGAAAAAGACACGAAATGAATCCCCGCTAACACGGGCTAGAGCACTCATGACACTTGGTATTTGACTTGACCCAGAGTGAGACATTGCCCCAAAAGGTGGTACCTAGCGTCCATGGCCCGATATTCCGGTAGGTGCCAAGCACGCTAGGCCTACCCGGTTCTGGACGGTGGGCATTCCCATGTCCATTAACACCTTCCGCAACCGGGAGCATTAAGGCCACAATGATAACTCCCAACACTTCGTCCAAGCCGTTCCCACGCGCGAGGACTCAATGTCAACACTAGGGGTGTGAGCTGTGGCTAGGGAGTCAACCGCCAAGTTTATTCCCCCTTGGCCCGACGGTCAGAGGCGGTCTTTCTCCCGCCATTGACAATGAAACACCCCCGCGTAACCCTAATGGCCAAATAGGTCAAATGTGATTTCTAGCAATACATCGAAGCGGATCTTGACTGGACAAGCACCGGACCCCAACCCCCAACACAACTAGTGTGTTACCGTACGAATTGGACTCAGATTGCTAGAAATCCCCATTGACACATTTCATCGAACACATGCCATACAACCAAGCCAAATGAAACAACCCAAGCATCAATCCTACTCTAACCAGTATTAGGGTTCATCGACACTACTCAATGGTGAAGAACACAAAAATAAACAACATAAAAGAGATACAAACATTCACCATCAAGAAAAATTAACACAATACAAAACAATAGAAAATAGGAGAAGAAAAATACTTATCTTGATTCGAATCCAACAATCCGGTACAAGATTTATTGAGCAAAGACCTACTCTAATCTACCCTAAGCCTCCCAACAAAGGGGCTGAAAAAGCCCTAAAAACTAGAGAACATTCATCAAGTCGGCCAGCCTCGTGTATTTATAGCCCCACTTCGAAACCCTAATGGTTTGGGTCCAAACCCGCAGAAAATCCGCCACCCGATCGGTTGATGAGTCAACCGATCGGGTGAGAGCTTCGAAAATCTTCAACCGGAAGCTGAGGCGAGCGGGTGGCTCAGTCGGTTCGCTAAATGAGGAATTACAGCTACAGGTGAACCGATCGGGTGATAAGTCACCCGATCGGTTGGAATTACGCTCCATTTGGCCGAGAGCTCTGTCGGATTCAAACGGTCCACGAACCGGTCGGTTGAGCTGTCCGGGTCGTCTCTTAGAAAATTCCGTTACAGGTGAACCGATCGGGTGATAAGTCACCCGATCGATTGGAATTTAGCCCAAATGACAGAGAGCTCCGTCGGTTCACCCGATCGTTGAACCGATCGGGTGAGCTGCTATTCTTCTTCAGCTGCCGCCCGGGTAGGATACGCGTGCACCAACCGATCGGGTGACTGGTCCACCCGATCGGTTGAGGGCTGAGGAATATCAATCTTTATCGCTTTGACCCTCTGTATCGCACGTGACTCCTCCCATTGCACTGTGGACTCACTATATCATCGTTTTATGTCCCAAATGCTAGAAATTCCTGCAAAATACCAAAAACACGGAAAAGTGAAAGAAAAAAAGAAAACACGAGAAAACGAATACAAGACGGCGATAAATAACGGAAAAACACGGAAGAAAACGTGCGTAAATATATGAAATATAAACGCACGTCAATGATACGTGACGTGCGTTTATATTTCATATATTCACGCACGTTTTCTTTTGTGTTTCTCCGTGTTTTCCGTCGTCTTTTATTTGTTTTCTTGTATTTTCTCGTTTTCTTTCACTTTTCTTTGTTTCTCCGTGTTTGCAGGAGATTGCCCGCGTAGGGGACGTTTAACGACGATATCTCAAGTCCTCGGAGCAACGGGAGGAGTCACGTGTGATCCAGGGGGTCAAACGACGAAGATTACATCTTTCAGCCACTCACCCGGTCGGTTGGTCATCGCCAACCGATCGGGTGATGCACGCGTGCACCACCCGGTCTCAGCCGGAGCTCAAGTGAATGTCACCCGAACGGTTCACAGGCCGGTTCAAACGGTGCTGATTCTCTGTCTTTTCAAGCCAAATTCCAACCGATCGGGTGACTCTCACCCGATCGGTTCATCTGTAGCTGATGCTGAGGACCCGAGACACGGGCACCCAACCGATCCCTTCACCCGATGGCGCCAAGATCCAACCGGTCACTCCAAGAACTCAACCGACCGGTTCATATGACCGGGTGAAAGTCCGCCATTTTCTGTTTATTATCTGTAACGGATCACACGATCGGTTGACTTGTCAACCGATCGGGTGATACGAGATCCTATAAATAGGACCCCTAGGGTTCCAGAAACGGGGGGCTGCTAGTTTTTACTGTTTTCTCCTATTTGTGACGGCTGTAATTACTTTTCTATTGTAAGTCTTCGGATCTTTCTTAAACTTTAGTATTATCTTAATTGTTCTACTACCTTCGCATTCCAATCGTCTGATTATGATTTCAACGGTTCATTTTCGTTTAGATCGCTTTTTAATGAATATTTGTGAGTAGTTACCAAATCTGGGATTTTGGCGGAAACCCCTTCGGGGGCTCTTCCCGATGCATCCATAGGGTTAGGAAATCGATATGGATTAGGAATCTAACGGTTACGAGGGGTGTTTTATTGTCATCGGCGGGAAAAAGACCGCCTTTGACCGTTGGGCCAAGGGGGAATAAACTTGGCGGTTGACTCCCTAGCCATAGCTCATGCCCTTATCGTAGACGCCGAATCCTAGCGCGCGGGAGCGGCAGGATGAGACGTTGGGAGTTATCATTGCGAGCTTAGTGCTCCCAGAATCGATCAGTGTTAATGGACACGGGAGTGCCCACTGATCAAACCCGGGAAGTCCGGTTTATCATCCTGGGCACCGACCGGAATATCGGGCCCATGGGATGCCGGTACCACTTTCAGAGGCAACGTCTCACCATTAGACCCTAATTCCGATCGCCATCCTACCCGTAGGCCGTATCGGCGAGAGTCGTTCGTTGGAGTGGAAACCAAAGTCCCGGGTTTATTTTCTTATTGTTCATACCTTGCATTCCTTTCCCGTGACAACCCATCAACCGATCCGGACTAGCTCGCGCACGGGGTGATTTCGGTCCTCCTTGACACAAGCACATCCTAGCCTCCCTGTGTTCGACCCCCAAGCCACACTACAACACCGTGCGCTTGCGGTTACAAATATCTAAACCCTCACGCGGGTCCCCCGGCCATTTGCGGCTAGCAAACCGGGGGCAACGTCAAGTTTAAGGCGCCGTCGCCGGGAAGGCAACGTGCTTGTTATTTTAGGATCTCTTGAACCCTAGTGTCTAGCTCTTATCCCTACCTCGCGATAATTTTCGCATTCTTCCTTTTTCTTTTTATTTTCTTATTTTTATTTTTTATTTTTATTTCTTATCTTATCTGTTTCTTTCCCACTTGTCTCTTCACGGGTGTTTGTTGTTTTCCATGCGCATGAGTTCAAGAAGTATCGACGACTTGATCCCCGTTGATCCAGAGATTAACGCCACCCTTAGGCGTTTGGCCGTCGAGAAGCGAAGAAGAGAGGATCCTGAAGCCATGGAGGAGAACACCCTGCCTCGCAAGTCCCTGTTGGAGTACTCGATGCCATCTATCGAGTCCACTTCCGCCATCCGTCCTCCAGCTATTACGGCCCAAAGCTTCGAGCTAAAGCCGTCTTTGGTGACATGGATCCAGCAGAATCAGTTTTCGGGTGCACTCATGGAGAGCCCGATCGAGCATCTAGACTCCTTCTTGGAGAAATGTGACACCTTCCGGATTAACGGTGTCACGACTGAGGCGATCTGTCTGAAGCTGTTCCCCTTCTCGTTGCGAGACAAAGCCAAGCAATGGCTTAGGGGGAAGGACCCCAACACTTTCAATACCTGGGAGAAGCTCTCCAACGCTTTTCTGACGAAGTTCTTTCCTCCGGGGAAGACCATGAAGTTGAGGAGTGAGATCTCCTCCTTCTCCCAGGCCAGCCACGAGTCCTTGCATGAAGCTTGGACGAGATACAAGGAGATGCAGAGAAGATGCCCTCACCATGAGCTTCCGAAGTGGCAGATTATTAATCTGTTCTACAATGGGCTGAGGGATGACCTAAAATCTTCTATGGACACCGCGGCTGGGGGTTCCTTCATGTCAAGGAGCGAGGAAGATGCCGGACATATTCTGAAAAATATGGCATCCAACAATGAATGGTGGTGTGACGAGAGAGCCACACCCAGGTCTGGGGGTATACACAGAGTCGAGGACGTCGACAAACTTTCAAGCAAGTTCGACTTGCTTTCGACCCAGATCTCCGCACTAATGGTAGGAGCCGGTGGGGCCGGTACACAACAGATTGCTGCGGTAGAATCCGAGGTTTTTGGGGAATTCAATGGCGGTGACGTCTCACCACCGTTGGATCAGTCGAGTGCACTATTTTACAACCCCACGGGAAATGTGTCGTATCCACCAAGAACCAATTCCAACCTGGCCTACTCTCCAAACAACCAGAACCACCCTAACTTTGGTTACCGGGCACCATTCCAGCCCTCGCCGCCTCAGCAGCCGCAGCAACAAACATATCAGCCGATTAGGCCACAGCAGAGTCAGTTTCAGCAGCAACAATATCAGCAGCAGCCTCAGCAACAATATTACGCCCCCAGGATTCAGCAGCCAATCCAGCAGCAGCAGCAGTATGGCCAACAGAGGGCCGTCTCTCCGGTTGAGTCTCTCTTGACTCAATATATAACCAACCAGGAGAAGATCAATCAAAAGCTGGAGATGGGTCAGTGGGCCCTCACGGACCAAGTAACCCAGCTGGGGTTACAAGTGGCGACCCTTTCAAGGTCACAAAACCAATTGCCGCCACAGCCTGAGGTGAACCTGAGGGGAGCAACCCAAACGTCGGCACTCGTGCACGAGCACGCAAATGTGTCCTCTATCGTTCTGAGAAGCGGGACACAAATCCCTACTAGAGTGCCCCCTAACAGACCGGAAGCACCGTTGGTCGTCGAGCGACCGATCAAAAAATCAAACGACGCCGGTGCTTCGTCATCAAATCCTACGACTCCGGAGGGAGTCTCTGAAGAAGAGAAGAAGAAGAACGAGGAAGGGAGCCTGAAAGTGTTCAAACCCGTTGTGCCTTTTCCACAACGGTTAGCTCAGGCCAAAATCGATGAGAAATATGGCAAGTTCTTCGCCATGGTCAAGGATCTGAGCTTGCAAATCCCCTTCCTGGAAGCAATCGAAACAATCCCCTCCTATGCAAAATTCCTGAAGGATTTGGTGACGAGAGGGTCTAGAAAGGAGAAAGTAGTGTTGACGGTGGAGTGTAGCGCTCTCATCCAAAGGGCAAATCCGCCGAAACTTAAAGACCCGGGGAGCTTCTCAATCCCTTGCACGATCGGGGCAGTAAAGATTCATCGTGCACTCGTCGATCTCGGAGCGAGTGTCATTTTGATGCCCTTATCGATGTATAAGAGGATAGGAATGGGTGATTTGGAGCCCACCGGTATGACCCTACTGTTGGGGATTGGCGGTCCTTAGGGCACAAAAACTCTAGTCCCGTCCTAAGTCGGACGGAACATAGACACAAAAAACATTTTGCAGCGGAAGAAAAATATATGTTAACTAATTAACATACAGCTTAAAAACAATGTTTAACTTAGCCCTAAGGTCCAAGACCCTATGCCAAGATCTATGCCGACTTAGGATGGATCTGACCATCCCAAGAAGGATCTAGCCTACTGCGATTAAACTAAACTAATGCAAAAAATACTTTAACCACATACCCGGAATCTCAGCCCTGGAGCAGGCGAGATGTTCCGCGCCGTCTTCCGAGCTGCTCTCGTCCCACGCCGAGCCGCTCCTTGAACCGCTCCCCGAACCGCTCCTGGAACCGCTCCGCATCCCGAGGCGATCAATCCCCGTGCCGCCGAGCCAACCACGCGCCGAAGAAAGTTTCACGCGAGTGAAACCTCCGCCTAGATTTCAGATTCAGAATCCGAACTCCTTTGTGGCTTTGCTAGAGCCCGCAGGAGTAAGGCAGAATTTTAGGGAGATAGAGAAATATTTATTTAAGCCTAGATCCGAGCGTGCTCCAACATTTACGAGAGCCGCTCAGATCTAGAGCTTGGGACGAGTTTTGAGGAAGGGGGGAGACCCCTATTTATATAGGCGGCGGACTCTCCCCTTTTCTCAAAATCCGATGTGGGACTAAAATTATGAGTTAATTAAATCAAGTTAGTTTGCACTTCACAAAGTGCAAACTTCCGTGAATTTTAACTCACTCACCGTTGAGCTTCAAGATTGATACAACCTATCAATACGACAAGCGTTCAACGGTGAACACATAGGAAAAAACCGTTCGTCAATCGGAGTCCGTTTGACCCTCCAATTGAGTGTCCAAAGATTGACAAAAATCAGATTTTCGCCAAAGTAATCAGCCGTCATGCAAATCTGTGACTAGGGTTCGAAACCCTAGGCTTGGGGCCCACCCGTGGGCCCTGCTACATCAAATCGCGCGCGCTACACAGCCTGGGCAGAGCCCAGGCCGCGCCTGGGCGCGCCCAGGCGCGCGCCTGGGCTCGCCCAGGCGGCCTGGGCTCGCCCAGGCCCGCGCCTGGGCAAAGCCCAGGCGGCCTGGGCTTAGCCCAGGCCGAGCCTGGGCTTGCCCAGGCCGAGCCTGGGCTAAGCCCAGGCTTGTGCCTGGCTAGCCCAGGCAGCCTGTTCTGCCTGGGCCTGACTTGGTCTGATGCTTTGGGCTGTTTTGGCTCTAACTTGAGCATTTGGCGTCCGATTTGGACGCCGTTCGAACCTGGGTTTAGACCGGGACATTCCCGTCTTACCCGTGAACTTTTCCTTGCGTTTATTTTATTAAATATTGTATTAAACAATTTAATACGCATTTAATCGCTTTTGCATCAAATGCAAAATAGTCCCTATCTAAGCTTAAATTACCATATTGCATCAAATGCAATTATCTCTTCTTTTGCATCAAATGCAAATATTCTCCCTAACTATTTTCTACCTATTACTAGACGAAGCGTTGCACTCTGTGTGAGACCCTACCGCCTGACCCTTACAACAGGTTGGGCTCGAAGCCCTATACGGCAGTGACCACGAGCAGTGGTTGCCGTCCCTGCTTCAGGAATCATCATTATGTGGTTAACTCATTGACATGAGTATTGTCGGGACCACCTGACTGTTTCCGTGATGATTTCCGCAGTTATAGTCTCTTCGTCTTAAATATGTCGTGTAGATCAAGTCTGGGGTACGGTCAAACTGTCAACCCCAATAACTTGACTCCGGTTAGTTTCTATCGATCTTTAGTCAACAAATGTTGGACTTCTTCCAACATACTCTGCGCAGAGTTTTTACTAAAGACCGAACTAACTCTACGACACTAACTCCCATTGACCGGGAGAGACGAATCCTCTCTTGGTCATTACTCGCCTCGTACGTTTCAAGTGACACCCAATCAAAAGACCTTTCGTCAGGCCTTGCCTCGAAGCTAGGTCAGTTGATCTAAGTGGCACCGTTCACGCACAGGTTTGTCAAAAATGACCTCAAGTCAAAAGACCAACTATCCTATCATCACTCAGAGTTATCACTGACAGATTGGTCAATATAACCATATGATAACTCTAGTGGATCGTTCAGTGAACTCATTCTAATGAGCACCTGTGTCTTGTCTTCGACTTCGCCAAGTCAAGCGATCATGAGATCATCGCCACCGCTAAACGGTAAAGACTAAGACACAATGGTCTATCCGATGTTTCGATATCCTTGTCTCGGAACATCTACGACCACGAACCATTTTAGACTTATGCTACAGACAGTCAAACATTTCTCCATGATCGAGATACTCATCTCGATACCCGTTTGACCTTGCATAAAGTCTCAGGACTTTACCTAAGTTGATATCTAATGTTGACTACATTACAATATGACTTAGATAAATTATTACCAAACAGCTTACTGTTATTTCGAACAAGATGTTTGTGCTATTCACACAGGAATAAATGGCCTCGAGGGCACCATATTCCTACACCTACAACTTGCTGACCGATCGGTCAAATATCTGGTGGAGATTGTGGATGACCTCCCCGTCAATGTAAAAGGGGTGCATGTGCCAGTGGACTTCGTTGTCATGGACATGCCTGAAGACGCACACACCCCCATCATCCTGGGACGGCCTTTCATGGCCACTGCCGGCGTTTTGATTGATGTGAAGAATGGAAAACTTTCACTAAACGTCAGCAGAGAAAAGGTTGAATTTGATCTGGGGTTGTCCATGAAGTACCCCGATCCCCCAGATGACCCTCGGTGTAATTTGCTGGAGGTGGAAGAAGATAAAGCTGCTGAAGAGAGCTCCTGGGAGATTCTCTTAAGAAACCCCCCCGATAACTTGGGGGATTCAGAAGACCAAGACGGCCCCAAGAACAATGATGCTGCTGGGAAAGCGAGTGCAGCACGTACGACCCCTCCCAGGTTCCCCAAGGCTCCTCATGCGAGAAAAAAGGGGAAAGAACCCATGTACCTCACCAAAGGCGAGGTCCGGATCCTTAAGAAGATGGCGGCAAACGCCAATACGAAGGAGAAGCCCCCGGATCCCAAAAACAAGGAGAGGGTAGTCGAGCAAATCTTTCTCCAGCCGCTGACTACTCCAAAGGCCGTGAGCACCGATGAAGAAGAGATGCCGAACTTCGGGCATCACCCGTATCAACCACCGTGAACATCACTTGCGGGCGTCGAGCCAACGACGTTAAACAAGTGCGCTTCATGGGAGGCAACCCATGCTCTAAACTTTTGCCCCACTTTTTAGTGTTATTTTTGACTTTATTTTATCTATTTTTATAAATAAAATCAGCCGCAAGAACATCCGTTCAGGGACTTAGACAATCTGTTGGTTTTTGCAGGAAACAAAGCCCCAACCGATCGGTTGATAACTCAACTGATCGGTTGGGATGTATCAGATACAAGCCGCAACTGTCCCCAAATGAACCGATCGGTTGAAGAATGGAGAGACCGTGTGACAGACCGGGTGATCTGGGGAGAATTCTCGGGAAATTTTTGGGAAATATCAACCGATCGGTTGAGTTAGAGCGCGATCGGTTGAGGCGACCGGGTGAGCAACCCTCAATTCTCAGGAAAATGAGTGGAGCGGCCAACCGATCGGTTGACAAGTCAACCGACCGGTTCGCCTGTAGCACTTCTTCGGCAAGAATTTTCGACCTAACAGTCAACCGATCGGGTGACAAGTCACCCGATCGGTTCGACTTAAAACCCTATAAATACCCCCGACCACCCGTTCGCATTCACCCTCGCCCGATCACCCATTCCGTCGTCGATTCACCTCCTTCTCCTCCCCAACGTCCGGATTTCACTCCCCCACGTCCTCCACTCCTCCAATACTCCCTCTCTCAACCTCCTCCACCAATCTCTCCATCATTTTCACTCCCTCTCCCCTTCATTTCGAATTTCTGACCTAATTCCCCCCAAACAACGCCTATTTCGAAAATTCTTGCTGAAAGAGGTTGCCGCGGCTCCACGCTTCTCTCATTGCACAGCGTGGGGACATCTACGAGCAAGCTTCGCCATTTCGCTTGGGTACACTCGCTTCTACGCTCATATTTCTATTTGTTGCCCTATAAATTGTGCTTGCTCATTTTGCTTGTGTTAGTGTGCATTCATTGTTTTTTGCACTCATTCATACACGCACACTCACGCATGGCTAAGGATAAAGACAAGGGGAAGGAGATTTTGCGGGAGGAGGAACCATCTCGAAAGAGACGAAAACAAACACGTCCTCCTCACCGCATACGTGAGCTGACACTAAACCCTCGCGCGCCTGTTATCCCCCCTGTGGACCCAATGTTGGGCCCGCATGGGTATATCTTTAGGAACCAGGAACACAAGGATTTTTATCGTAGGCTCGATGCTCGGGGGCATCTATCAACTAAGTTCCCGCACACACAGTCACTAGTCGATCTCGGTGTCTTCACCGAGGTCGAATCTCTTTTCGCTAACTTAGGTTGGTTGGCCTTTCTTAATGCCTCTGCCTTATCCTACCCGTCACTCACCCTCGAATTTCTCTCTACACTTGTTTGGGAGTCCGGGTCGATCATAAAATTCCGGGTGCGTAACAAGAGTGTCACCACAAATCTGAATACCATTAACGATATATTTGGTTTCCCCAATCTTGGGGATGACTCCATCCGACACTACGGGTACACGCCCGAGTTTAAGGTCGATCAATTCTGGTTCCGCCTCACACTGCTCCTTGACTATCCCCGAGGTAGGGCCAAGGCCTCCTCCATCATCCACCCCGTATTTCGTTTGGCCCATAGGATCATATCATCTGCATTTTTTCCCAGGGACGAGTCCGGCACCGTGACTATCCCTGACCTTTTTATCCTCTGGGCCATGACTTTCCCTTTTGTTCGGGACGATGATGGGATTAGCTTTAGGGCCCCTACCGTCCCCATCCATGGCGGTGATTGGCTTGTTTACAAGCTTCTCGAGATCAGCCGGGCCGGTAAGGGGAAATTTTGTTGTGGGGGCATCATTACTATCATTTGTTCTTACCCCCAATTTAATATTCCCATCCCCAATAATCTTCCCGCTGCCGCAGGACCCTCACAGCTAGATATTGATGTCCTGCGGCACATTCACATGATTAAACCCCACTCCGATGGCCGCTTCATCTTCAATTATGGCCACCCCCAGCCCCTTACACCATTCTCCCCAACCCCGTTCGCATGACCGTAGCTCTTGTGGGAGATTGGACCTTCCCACCTGATCCGAACTTCCTAGCTGGGTTGCACCTTCCTTTCCTTCCCGCAGACGCACGCAGACCACCGTCCCCTGCCGCCCACTTAGGCGAGCAGGATATCCCTGCGTCTCAGGGAGATATGGGGGCTGGCCCGAGTCGTCCTGTTTCTGTTCCGGGCCCCATCACTTCTGAGCACCTCTTAGCGGCCATTTCTGGCCTTGTCTCCTGTGCCGGCATGACCACCGCCGCCGGCACCACTTCCACCTTACCTGCCGGCACCACTTCTGCCTCACGTCAGTCCACATCTTTTGGTCGCCGCCAGGTTTCCGCCCGTCTTGGTCTTGAAAGGGAAGTCGCTGCCCTCCGTGATCTCGCCACGTCCTCACCTCCTCGGACCCATCACCGTCCTCTTTTCTCACTCACCCACGTTTCCTCGCACTTGAGAGGAACGTGGCCGCCATTCTTCGCCTTTTCACTCACATCCATGGTCCTCCTCCACCTTCGCCACCTTGACGATCTTCTCCTCCACCCTCCCACACATCCCCACATCCATCACCTCCCTCCCCACATTCTTCTCCTCCCTCATCTATTCCCATCCTGGTATCCACTTCCCCCCTCCCGACCACTTCCATCGCACCCACACTACCTCCTCCCTCCTCCTCCATCACTTCATATGTGCGTCAGAAGAAATTTCCGGTGCGCTCCAAATCTCTCCCACCACCACCCACTACCGTCACCACCACATCTTCTCCCCCCATTTCTATTCCTTTCACCACCGCCTTGACCACCGTCCTACCACCACCACCCGCCTCCACCGACACTCCTCCCATCGTTCACACCACCGCTGCACCTATTCCTCCACCTCTTTCCCCACTTCTCCGCACACCCCCAGCCTCCCCCGACCACCCAGCCACACCCTCTTCCGAGGAGGGCGAGGATTCACCCTCTCCTGCATTCTGATTTCTTTCTTTTCCGATTTTCCCCTAGCATATTTCTGCATTTCACGATCACATTTTATTTGCTAGCACTGTCTTGTCTTGCTTGGGGGACGTCTATTTTGGTGTGTTGTCATGTCTCGTTTTTTCTCATTTTTGTGTGTGTGCTTGTTTTTCCCGTTTTGAGTGTCGTGTCGTGTGGTTTGATTTTGATTTTTCTTTATTTTCAGTTTCATCTCTGTGTCTTTCTCGTTTTCATTTCTTTTTGTGTCGGTGCGTATTCCCCCCATCTTCATTGCCCTCCCGTACTCACTCATATTGCATTGAGGGCAATGCAAGCTTCAGCTTGGGGGAGTCGCACTTTGTGCGCCATTTGAGTCCTTTTTCGTTTTTGTGTCGTCTTCATCGTGTTTTTTATTTTTTTTCTTTTTTTATCTTCTCTTCTTTTTATCTCTTTCTCCTAGAGATGAACCCTATGATGAATCGCCACCACAAAATCACACACACCTAGCATGGCATCGATAATCACATTCACTAACCCCAGGATTTCGAGTCATCTTGCATTTCACGCATCATGGGTCCACTTAGCTTTTTGTGAGTCGTGCGTCGTGCCTAGCTGTTTGGTGTGCTTCTACTTTGTGATATTACTTTATATACCTATCCAGGAATGACCCCTAGATTATCATGCTTCGATTTGAATATGCGGTATTTATTTCCCCTGTCTGCTTCTGCATGATATATATATATATCGTGTACTTCATTTCGCATGTGTCGGGATTCCACAATTAAGGACTAGGATAACCCATTTAGCCCATGCTCTATTTAGCGAGAATAGTTTCCTTTGCCCAAGTGTTTAGATTCCGACTTCTTTTTTGTTTTACTTGGTGCAAATCCCCTCGTCGTGTACCGTTCTCCCACTTGGGAGAGTACACATGTGTATAGCCAAAAACCCAAAAATTCAAAAATAAGGAGAGAAAAGAAAAGAAAAACCCAAAAAGAAAAGAAAAGAAAAATTTTGTATAGCCAAAAAGCCTTAAAAAAATGCAAATACCCAAAACCCAAAAAATTTCAAGTGTGAATATTTTTCCTATCTACCGAGAATAAAGGGAAGGCGAGAATTTGCACCGAGTGTTCTACTCCACGTCATCTCAACCCCCATCGTTTTCGAAAACACTTGGCTTAGGAACTTTTTAGCTAGTATCTAGGCTATAGTGGTGTGATTTCCTTAACCCTAGTGGTGGAATCCCCGATGCATGATACGCTTCTATTCTTATACTCTTCTCATGCATGCTTGAGCTAATAATCACCGCAATTTCAAATTCGAATCGGTATTTGGGTCATTTCCTGGATTTACGTATATGAGCTTATAACACATTGTAGAAAGCGACACCATTTGCTAGCACACGATCGCACTCACTCGCGCTTCACCGCGTGGGCCCACGACACTTGTCTAGACTCGTTTTCCTAGGTTCAGTGATGTGATTTGACGTTTGCTTGCTTGGTGTGTCGTTTTTGATTTTGTTGGCTCTGACGGACGATCTAGGATATAGAGTTTTCTTTTTCTCTCTTTCTCTCTATTTTCCCCTCCGAGCTCCTACTCTCACTCGTCTTCCTCGAGGACGAGGAAGAGTTCAGCTTGGGGGATTTTGACGTGCGTTTATATTTCATATATTCACGCACGTTTTCTTTTGTGTTTCTCCGTGTTTTCCGCAGTCTTTTATTCGTTTTCTCGTATTTTCTCGTTTTCTTTCACTTTTCTTTGTTTCTCCGTGTTTGCAGGAGATTGCCCGCGTAGGGGAAATTTAACGACGATATCTCAAGTCCCCGGAGCAACGGGAGGAGTCACGCGTGATCCAGGGGGTCAAACGACGAAGATTACATCTTTCAGCCACTCACCCGGTCGGTTGGTCATCTCCAACCGATCGGGTGATGCACGCGTGCACCACCCGGTCTCAGCCGGAGCTCAAGTGAATGTCACCCGAACGGTTCACAGGCCGGTTCAAATGGTGCTGATTCTCTGTCTTTTCAAGCCAAATTCCAACCGATCGGGTGACTCTCACCCGATCGGTTCATCTGTAGCTGATGCTGAGGAGCCGAGACATGGGCACCCAACCGATCCCTTCACCCGATGGCGCCAAGATCCAACCGGTCACTCCAAGAACTCAACCGACCGGTTCATATGACCGGGTGAAAGTCCGCCGTTTTCTGTTTATTATCTGTAACGGATCACCCAATCGGTTGACTTGTCAACCGATCGGGTGATACGAGATCCAATAAATAGGACCCCTAGGGTTCCAGAAACGGGGGGCTGCTAGTTTTTACTGTTTTCTCCTATTTGTGACGGCTGTAATTACTTTTATATTGTAAGTCTTCAGATCTTTCTTAAACTTTAGTATTATCTTAATTGCTCTACTACCTTCGCATTCCAATAGTCTGATTATGATTTCAACAGTTCATTTTCGTTTAGATCGCTTTTTAATGAATATTTGTGAGTAGTTCCCAAATCTGGGATTTTGGCAGAAACCCCTTCGGGGGCTCTTCCCGATGCATCCATAGGGTTAGGAAATCGATAGGGATTAGGAATCTAATGGTTACGCGGGGTGTTTTATTGTCATCGGCGGGAAAAAGACCGCCTTTGACCGTTGGGCCAAGGGGGAATAAACTTGGCGGTTGACTTCCTAGCCATAGCTCACGCCCTTAGCATAGACGCCGAATCCTAGCGTGCGGGAGCGGCAGGATGAGACGTTGGGAGTTATCGTTGCGAGCTTAGTGCTCCCAGAATCGATCAGTGTTAATGGACACGGGAGTACCCACTGATCGAACCCGGGAAGTCCGGTGTATCATCCTGGGCACCGACCAGAATATCGGGCCCATGGGATGCCGGTACCACTTTCAGAGGCAACGTCTCACCATTAGACCCTAATTCCGATCGCCATCCTACCCGTAGGCCGTATCGGCGAGAGTCGCTCGTTGGAGTGGAAACCAAAGTCCCGGGTTTATTTTCTTATTGTTCATACCTTGCATTCCTTTCCCGTGACAACCCATCAACCGATCCGGGCTAGCTCGCCCACGGGGTGATTTCGGTCCTCCTTGACACAAGCACATCCTAGCCTCCCTGTGTTCGACCCCCAAGCCACACTACAACACCGTGCGCTTGCGGTAATATCTAAACCCTCACGCGGGTCCCCCCGCCATTTGTGGCTAGCAAACCGGGGGCAACGTCAATACGTTTCCATTCTTACGCTCTTCTCATGCATGCTTGAGCTTTTATTCACCGCAATTTCGAATCGAATCGATACTTGGGTCATTCCTTGGATATGTGTATATATAGCTTTATTGCACATTGTAGATAGTAACACCGTCTGCTAGCACACGACCGCACTCACTCGCGCTTCATCGCGTGGGCCCACGACACTTGTTTGGACTCATATTCCTTGGTTTAGTGTTGTGTTATGTCGTAAGCTTGCTTAGCGTGGGTATTTGATTTTTTTGGCCCTGACAGGCGATCTAGGATTTTTGCGTTCTCTCTCTCTATATTATTCCCTCCGAGCTCCTACTCTCACTCGTCTTCCTCAAGGACGAGGAAGGGTTCAGCTTGGGGGATTTTGACGTGCGTTTATATTTTATATATTCACGCACGTCTTCTTCGTGATTTTCCGTTGTTTTCCGTCGTCCCGTGCCCATTTTCTTGGGATTTTTAGTTTTCTTTCACTTTTTGGTGTTTTTGTGTATATGCAGGAGATTGCCAGTGTAGGAGACATATAACGAAGATATCATGAGTCTCCGGAGCAACGGGAGGAGTCACACATGATCCAGGGGGTCAAACAACGAAGATCACCATTTTCAGCCCTCAACCGATCGGTTGGACACAGCCAACAGATCGGGTGGTGCACGCGTGTCTGATCCTGACGGAAGCTGAAGCAAAGTGCAGCCCAACGGACCGGTTCGCCGACCGGTTGAACACAGCAGAGTTCTCGGCCATTTGGAGCTGAATTCCAACTGATCGGGTGACATCTCACCTGATTGGTTCATCTGTAGCTGATTTTCCAAGCGACGACCCAGAGAGTTCAACCGATGGTTCGCTGACCGTGCCAAATCGACAGGCATCTCTGTAATTTTTGTCGACAATTCCAACCGATCGGTTGAATAGTCAACCGATCGGTTGACCTGATGCTGAATCTCTTCAAATCGACGACCCGCTCGCTCCACCCGTTCTCCTCAACGCCCGGTTGAAGTTCTCGAAGCCGACGGCCGAAGCATCTAGCAGCTCACCCAATCGGTTGATGCTTCAACCGATCAGGTGACGTTGATTTCTATATATAGTTGCCCTAGGTTTCTGAAAACGAGGGCTGTAATTTTTCTGTCTTTTTCTCCCATTGTGACGGCTGGAATTTTATTGTTTTTTGTAAGTCTTCTGATCTTTGTGAAACTTTAATATTGTCTTAATAGCATTGATACTATCTCTTATCAATTCTCTGATCATGATTTCTACGGTTGAAATTTGTTTAGATTGCTTTTTAACCATGATGTGTGAGTAGTTCCCAAATCTGGGATTTTGGTGGGAACCTCTTCGTGGGTTCTCCCTAATGCGTCCATAGGACTTGGATTTCGATAGGGATTAGGAATTTAGATGGTTACGCGGGGTGTTTCATTGTCATCGATGGGAAAAAGACCGCCTTTGACCGTAGGGCCAAGGGGGAATAAACTTGGCGGTTGACCCTCTAGCCATAGCTCACGCCCTTAGCGTAGACATTGAATCCTAGCGCGTGTGAGCGGCAGGACGAGATGCTGGGAGTTATCGTTGCGAGCTTAGTGCTCCCGGAATCGGTCGGTGTTAATGGACATGAGAATGCCCACCGACCAAACCCGGATAGTCCGGCGTATCATCCTGGGCATCGACCGGAATATCGGGCCCACGGGACGCTGGTATCACTCTTAGAGGCAACGTCTCACCACTAAACCCTAAATCCAATCATATTCCTACCCGTAGGTCGTAATAGTGGGGATCACATGATAGGGTGGAAACCGAAGTCCTGGGTTTCCTTTTATATTGTTTATCCCTAGTGTCTATTTTCCGTGACAACCATCGATCGTACGGGCTAGCTCACCCGTAGGGTGAACCGGTTCCTCTTTGACACAAGCACAACCACGCCTCCCTGTGTTTGACCCCCAAGCCACACTACAACACCATGCGCTTGCGGTATAAATATTTAAATCTGGTATCCACAATCATATTGCACTCGTATGCGTCAAAATTAGGGGACGTCAGTACTTTCTGCCATCGGATCAGAGGGTGTCTGACCCCTAGTCAAAGCTGTGAGAGTTCTTGCGGTCTTCTCGATTTCAGGATCAAATAGTAGTTCTTTATCAATAGTTTTGAAGCGAGTAATCATGCACAAGACAACTCAGAAAATACCATGAGAAGCAAGATAATAATAAAAAAGAATAAAAAGGATGGAAGGATAGGAAATGAATAGAGTTGCTAGCAAATTCTTCAAAATAAAAATAAACTGAGTAACACTGTAATTGTCTCCGGCAACGGCGCCAAGAACTTGACGCGCCCTGAACTTACACCTAAAATCCACCTGGCGTTGTCACAGTCGCCAGGCACTGTATGGCTCCTAAGTGTCGATTCTGGGTTCTATCCACAAGCGGACGGTGTCAAATTATAGTATAAAAGATTTGTCGAATCCTACAGGGACAGTGACGGTGTATCGGGTCTCAGAATATTTCTAGATCTCAGAAAGAATTAGCAGTCAGTTGGAAGATTGTTGGTTTATATTGTTTGTTCAATATAATGAAAATAGGGCTTATGGATCACTGCTAGGACCATTGGAAGTCGATGTTTGGCTAGGGTTCTTATGCTGCATTTGGTTTATGGGATTGGTCTCTCAGCTCGTACCACTCTCGTGGATTAGAGCTTCAAGGTTCTTCGGTGGCTCTCATTGACGCAATGGTGATAGCCGTCAATGTAATGATATGGTTCGTCGGTAGATCCCCTCAAGGCACGAGCCGGGCATGGTCACGAGCCTTGATTAGATCCACTAACTCCCTAATTAAATCCTAAGGATACTCCTTAAGCTAATCAATTCCACCGACCGTGGGGATGATCTCAGTACGAGTTCTCCTTGGGATTTGGCTGGATCGATAAAAGTTCTCCCTTTTTATTCCCAACAGAACCTAAAATCCCAGATCTACAGCTTTTTCCTAAGATCCTAAGGCTAACCCATTAGCCCTAGATAAGATTAATCAGACATGGCAAATAGGACAAAGAAAGATGCGATTTTTAGATCGGAGTTCATAATTGCAATTGGAGAAACAAGAAAGTTGATATCTTTGCGTACCAAAAGTAAGTAAGAAAATCCAGCCCAGAAATTCACACAGTAATATGCAATAAAAATCGCGTATTTCCTTTGTCGACACAAAATCTCCAAACCCTAGATTTAGAACTCTAAATAAAAATTAAAGCTAAAACTAAAAATTAGCTTAAAATCTTTCGCCTGGAAAAAGTCTGGAAAAACGTCTTAAATACATAGGGTATGGCTGCTCGATTGAGTCGGCGGCTGCTCGGTCGAGCAGACAGGAATTTGCTAATGCGCTGCTTGGAATGGATACAGACTACTCGGTTGATTATCCTGCCTGCTCGATTGAGTCGTCAGGGGGTCTGAGCTTCTTCTCAAGTTTTCATTCTGCCTGCTTAGGTCGAGTAGCTTCTACTCGGTCGAGTCGTCAGGTAGCCTGTACTCTTCGCCCAAAACCTCGCTCTGTCTGCTCGGGTCGAGTAGGTCCTGCTCGGTCGAGTCGGATGTCTAATGGAGGAAGCTTGAAGTTTAGTTGACTCGATCGAGTCACCTATCTACTCGATCGAGTGGCCCGTGCACACTGGCTGAATCTGCGTGTCAGCTCGACCGATCAGCAGAATGCTGCTCGGGCCGAGTCGCCTAGGAAAGTGACTCGGGCCTTGGCTTTTGCTCCTTTCTCTCACTCACTCCCCCTCCTCTCCTTCTACCTGCTTCTATACCTCGATGAACTCCTGCAGAGCCTTGCGTATGACGTCCTGGACGTGCTGGATGTGCCCACACCCCAAATCAGCTCCAAATTGCTCCACAATCCCTGCAAATATAAAAAGCTAAACGAAACTCGGATATGGCGTTAGAAACATGTATATGTATGAAAATAAGGGATTTGGATGCGAATATGAAATGGGATGAGATGAAACGATGCTATAAAAAGATGGAAAATATAGACACATCAGTAGCCTCCTTTCAGATTGGACCAAAGCAAATGACAGCTTCCATATTCTTGAATAGTTGACTTCAGCCCCACAGATGACCTGGCTGACATAATAGATGGGTCATTGTATATCTGAGTCTTCCTTAACGAGGGCTAAGCGTAACAGTTTTGAAAGAGTCTGCAGACCGATCTGGGTACCATTCTGAATTCAGCACTGTGTATCACCCGCGGACGGATGTACAGTCAGAGCGTACCATTCAGACTTTGGAGGATATGCTGAGAGCCTGCATGCTGGATTTCAAAGGCTCATGGGAGGATCATCTACATCTGATGGAGTTCTCATACAACATCAGCTACCAGGCGAGCATTGGCATGCCGCCATTTGCTGCTCTCTATGGGAGGAAATGTTGATTGCCACTGAGTTGGTGATAGAGATATTTTGGGACCTGAGTGATAGTCGAAGCGGTAGATGTTGTGCAGGATATCAGGGACAAGCTTTGAATCTCACAGGACCGTTACAAGCATTGGGCAGATGCTAAATGGTGTCCTCTAGAGTTTCAGCCGGGAGATTATGTATTCCTGAAGATCTCCCCGAATCGGAGAATGATCCGCTTCGGGAAGTGAGGCAAGCTTAGTCTGAGATATATTGGACCCTTTTGATGTGCTAGAGAGAGTTGGAGAGGTAGCCTATCGCTTAGCTCTGCCACCATCCTTGGAGGGAGTTCATGACATCTTTCACATGTCCCAGCTCCGTCGTTATATCAACGACCCTTCTCACAATGTGGACTACTCAAATATTACAGTTTGGTCGGATCTGACATATGAACATCAGCCAGTGCAGATCCTTAACAGACGTCAGAAGTCACTCAGGAACAAGACCGTCATTCTTGTTAGAGTGATGTGGCAGCATGACTCGCCAGGAGAGTCCTCCTAGGAGAGAGAAGAGGAGGTAAGAGAGCATTTCGCTCATTAGTTTCCTGACTTGTAGTTGTTAGAAATTCCGAGGGCAGAATTTTCTGTAAGGTGGGTGGATGTAACAGCCACGTTCTGTTGTACGTGTGTCGTATATATCTCTTAGTTGTATTGGGTTATGTGTATTTCGTTTTTGCATTCCGTTTTATTGTTATCTTCCGTAGCCCTAATGCGTGATCGAACCCCGTATTCACGATCCTCTCAAAGGCGCGATCGCTCCGGTATTTTCGTTATAATTTTTGGATGCCTAGGAATAAAGTTGTAGTAATCCTATTATTATTATTATTAAATTTTTAATTAATATTTAAAAATTCATACTTTAAATAATCTAACTTTAAAAATAAAATAAAAATAAAAACGTTTTTTGTAATTAAATTTTTGAAAACAAACTAACCTACTTCTTTAAAATCCTAACTTATTAATAATAACAAATCCTAACTAACCCCCACCAACCCACGCAACAGAACCCCTCTCCCCTCTCACCCACGTCCCCGTGCATGCGGCTACCCTCAACCCGGCACGTCGCCCCCATCACTCTCTCTACAAAAACCCAGAGCAGAACCCATCTCCTCCTCGCACCGAACCCAAGCCCAGGCGCCGAACCTCTCCCTCTTGAAACCCAGGCAGCCCGGAACCCATCTGAGCATCCCTCCTCTCTCCGACAGGCCATCTCCGAAGACCCATGCCTGATAACACCTCGCCTTAACCGCACTCACAACCCCCTGGCATCCCTCACTTCGAACTGTCTCCAGTGACCTCCGAGAGCATCAGCCCTCCGTTCGAAACCCAAGAGACCACCGGACCACCCTCCATTTGATGTGCCCTCCAGCCTCAACCATCCAGAAACCGCAACCCGCCGTTTCCTTCCTTTTGACTGCACCAACGTCCAGACATGTCGACAGCCACCTACCGCGCACACCTCCTGCCCTCGTCACCATAACCCTCCATGTCGACAGCCATCAAACGTCGCACCCGCCACCGTACGCTACTCAGACCGCCTAGCAGCGTGACGCACCCGAAACCTACACCTAGATTCCACCCGACGGTGTCACGATCGCCAGGCGTTATATGGCCTCTAGGTTTCAATTCCAGACTCAATCCACAAGCGGACGGTGTCAAGTTATATTATAAATGATATCGAATCCCATAGGGATGGTGATAGTGTGTATGGGTTCTCAATTTACTTCTATATCTCGAAGTGAGATAGCTATTGGGTTGAGAGAGTTGTTTGGGGTGTTGTTGTTATTTTATTAATAAAACGGACTAGGGCATTAGGGATCACCACTAAGATTGTCGGGGGTCGACATTGGAATAGAATCCTCACGTTGCATTAGGGTTAGGGGATAAATCTCACAATTCGTACCACTCTCGTGTGTTAGAATTGTGAGGTATTTCGGTAGCTCTCATTGACGCAATGGCGATAGCCGTCAACGTAGCGGTATAGTTCGTCGGTGGATCCCCTCAAGGCATGAGCCAGGCATGGTCACGAGCCTTGGTTGGATCCACTAATTTCCCTATTCGGATCCCAAAGATATCCCTTAAGCACATCAATTCCACAGACCGTGGGCATGATCTCAGTACGGGTTATCTAGGGATTCGGTAGGATCGACCGAAATACTCCCCTAAATCCCTAATTCAATGTAGGGATTCAGATCTACATCTTTCCCATAGGATCTTAGGGCTAACCCATCAACCCTAGAAAGATCTACTCACACATGGCAATATTAGCGGATAAAAACATCATTTTTATGAAAGAGAACATCATAGAAATTGGTAGAACAGAGATCAAAAACTTACAGAGAGATGAAGAAAATAAACGAGCAATAGATCCAAGAAAATTCCAGATTCCAATACGCAATCACAATAGAAAACCAATTAACAATCCAAGAGTTTCGATCCAGTCTTCAACAAAGATTAATCTAAAAACTAATAATTAATCTCCTCAGCTTCGCTCTATAAAACCTATTCAAAAAACTTTAAAATGAATCACCCCCGAATCGATGTCCAGCTCCCAGCCTTCACTGCCCAGATCGTGCAGAAGTCGCATCATAAAACATTTCCAAAAATGGCCCTGGCATCGCCGACCGAGTAGGCTGCTTGGACGAGCAGTGCGTTGCTCGGTCAGTTGCTCAGACCGAGCTGCTGTGTTGCTCGACCGAGCTTGACAGGGAATCGAAAATCTCCAAAATCCTTACTCTGCCTGCACAGGCCGAGTCAGCTCAGCTCGGTCCGAGCAGAGGCTGACTCGGTCGTTGAATAGTTGCTCGGGCCATGCACTGGATTGCTTCAGCTTTGGGATGAAGGGCTGTTCGATCGATCAGATGAATTGCTCAGTCCTAACCATTCACGTATCTGCCTCCTCTTCTCATTTGTATCTGCTCGGTTTGAGCATCTGTACTGCTGGACTGAGCAGCCTGTGAAATCTTCTCCTGAGGCTGCTGAGCTGCTCTCTCCTCCTGCTCTCTTGCCTCCACTCCTCTCGAGGATCCCAGAACATGGTGAACTCCTGTAGGGCTTCACCAATGAGCTCACGGCTGTGTCGGATGTGTCCATACCCAAGTTAGGTCCCAAATCGCTCCAAAATCCCTGAAAACTCATAAAACACTACGAAACTCGGATATAACGTCAGAAATACGATATCGTAAGAAAATTGGGATTTGGATGCAAAAATGGCATGGTATGCAATGAAATGGTGATATAAAAATAGTGGAAAATATGGACACATCAAAATCCCCCAAGCTTACCTCTTACTCGTCCTCGAGGAAGACGAATACTAGGTACGCCGGGAGGAAAACAAAAGAAAATAAGAAATAAAAATAGGAAGAAGGGAGAATGGAAGTGGATGGAGGATGCTAAGGATGATCGGTCAGATCTCAGGCCTAGGTAGTATATCACAATACTCTGAATAGTAACCATACATGCTACTGGCAATTTATAGTTTCACAGATCATACGACTAGCATGTAATACAGGCAAAATATAGGGATCTATTGAAATAACGCCATCAATTCATATCAATCTCATGCAATCCATAGGGTCTAGTATAAAGAAGTTGACAATGCACTTTTCAATCACAGATACACATGGAGCATATAAAAATCACACAACATGCAATAGAGAATAGAAAAAAGTCATGCCATTCAGCTATTCATTTCGATTCATGAAAAATCTCCAAAGACTAAAGCATTTCGTAAAGTTTAAGTATTATTAAATCTCCCCGTTATGCACCGTCTCCACTCTAATGTCCTGCTCACTCTTGTGATCAGTTGGTTTACCCCCCAGCTTAGCTTGAGGCGTTGCATCTAGGAATAGGATATGAAATTTTTATTCATCCTCCCAGTATAAGTGATAGCTTCTAATGAAGGGATACAAAACAATTTTTACTCATTTTATTTCTCTCTTTTTTTCTTTTCTTCTTCATATATGAATATATACACTTTTTTTTTCTTTTCTTCTTTTCATTTAGAAGCTATACTTTTCTTTTTGGGTTTAGGAGGTGAGATGCGATAAAGATAGCTATGGGGATGTAACCAACTGATATGTAGAGAAATATATATGTATATGGAGAAGGAAAATAGTATATCTCTCGGTTCACTCATAAGTGCTGCACAACGGTTTGATAAAATAATACCCTAACTAAACTCATAAATAGCATGGATATTTTCATTCCTCTAGATGAATACTGAAAAGGCATGCATCAATAGGCACAATGAAAGCAGGCATGCAAACAGAAGTGAATGAGATAAAAACAGATGCTCCAAGTGTTCTAGTGATGTGTGAACCTAGGTGCATTACCTAACATAGTGTATACTAGATACTAATTCATGCATTTGATTTTCAATTCTTTTCAAGCGTTAAATCAGATAGATCAGCAAAAGAAATGCACGCATATAGATAGTAGAACTGAATTTACCCTAATAGCATGTCAACAGATAGCAAGCATCGTGAATAACTATTAAGGCTACGAGAGATATCATCATGCGGACCATCCTTAGAATAATAAGAGAAAAAGGCGGAGAAGATAAGAAAATAAAGAAAAAGGGATGCATGCATGGTAAAAAGCAGAAAATATGATGCGGAATGAGAAAAAAATAAAAAGACGTGGAAAAGTGGTGAAAAAGTAAAATAAAAACTGAAATAAGGAAGACAATGTAAAAAAGAAAAAATGAAAAATAAAGCGATAACGCTCATCCCCCCAAGCTAAACCTAGCAGTGTCCTCACTGCTAATAAAACGCTAGTAGGAGGTAGATGATGCAAAAAGGGTGTAGGGGGAGGGCTGGGAGAATGTAAAATAAAAAATGTGCAAAAATAAAAATAAAAACATGACATGATGCAATGCTAAATGAAAATGATGCATGAGTGGGTCCTTCCCCAAGCTATGTAAGTGCAGGGCCCCGAACAGGCAAATGGGCACTATAATAGGTGAGGGAGGCAAAAACTGGTAAGGACGACATCAAGCAGAGGCACCACCCTTTGGAGGTGGTGATGGGTCCCTCTACTGTGGTCCAGGTGGTGTGGGAAGATCTGGGTGGAAATTGTGAGGTGGGTCTGTTCGCCAGTGATGAACAAGGCTCCGAAGAAAAGGTAGGTCGCGCGCGACTGACTGTTGGGTAATGACGCCCCCATGACCTAAGGGTAGGAGCATGGCGACGAACTGGTCGCCCTGGTCAGCGTCACGGAAGGTAACATCATATTCTGCGTCGCCGATATAAAGAGGTTCAGTGGGGAGTGGGGCAGTGGGTGGCTTGGGGGATGTGGTGGATGAATTGACGTCCCCCCGGTTTGTGGTGCATGCACGTGTGCAATATGATGGGGGATACCAGATTTAAAATATTTATACCGCAAGCGCACTGTGTTGTAGTATGGCTTGGGGGTCGAACACAGGGAGGCGTGGTTGTGCTTGTTTCTAAAAGGAACCAATTCACCCTAGGGGTGAGCTAGCCCGAATCGATAGATGGTTTGTCATGGAATGTAAATACGGGGGATAAACAATATAAAGGGAAACCTGGGACTTCGGTTTCCACCCTATCATGTGTTCTCGCTATTACGCCCTACGGATAGGAACACGATCGGAAATAGGCTTTAGTGGTGAGATGTTGCCTCTAAGAGTGATACCAGCGTCCCACGATCACGATATTCCGGTCGGTGCCCAGGATGATACGCCGGACTACCCGGGTTCGGTCAGTGGGCATTCCCATGTCCATTAACACTGACCGACTCCGGGAGCACTAAGCTCGCAACGATAACTCCCAACATCTCATCCTGCCGCTCCGGCGCGCTAGGATTCGATGTCTACGCTAAGGGCGTGAGCTATGGCTAGGGAGTCAACCGCCAAGTTTATTCCCCCTTGGCCCAACGGTCAAAGGCGGTATTTTTCCCCACGATGACAATGAAACACCACGCGTAACCAATAAATCCCTACTCTTTATCGGAATCCTAGTCCTATGGACGCATTAGGGAGAACCCATGAAGGAGTTTCCACCAAAATCCCAGATTGGGGAACTACTCACACATTATAGCTAAAAAGCAATCTTAATGAAAATCGACCGTTAAAATCATAATCAGGCAATTGAAATGAAGTAGGAGCAATGCTATTAAGATAATATCAAAGTTTCATAAAGATCAGAACACTTACAAATAACAATAAAATTCCAGCCGTCACAATAGGGAAAAAAGACAGAAAAATACACTGCTCTCGTTTCTGGATAACATAGGCAGCTATTTATAGAAAACGACTTCACCCGATCGGTTGAAGAATCAACCGATCGGGTGAGCTGCAACGTTCTTCGGCTGCGGTCTTCAGAAACTTCACCCGCTCACGTGACCCGATCGGTTGGTGCAAGCGGCTCGTCGTTTGGATCTTGCGGTCATCAGGTCAACCGATCGGTTGAGAAATCAACCGGTCGGTTGGAATTGTTCTCAAAACAGACAGAAAGTCCCGTCGAGTTGGCACGGTCAGTGGGCCGTCGGTTGGCTCTCCGAGTTGTCTGTTAGAAGAATCGGCTACAGATGAACCGATCGGGTGAAGGTCACCCGATCGGTTGGAATTCAGCTCCAATTTCCCGAGAACTCTGTTGGGATGAACCGGTCGGCGACCCGGTCGGTTGACCCTCACTGTGCTTCAGCTGCTGTCTGGGTCATGCACGCTTGCATCACCCGATCGGTTGGCTGTGTCCAACCGATCGGATGGGGCTGAAGATGGTAATCTTGGTCGTTTGACCCCCCCGGATCGTGCGTGACTCCTCTCGTTGCTCCGGGGACTTATGATATCTTCGTTATGTGTCTCATACACTGGCGATCTGATGCAAACACACAAAAACACGGAGAAGTGAAAGAAAACTAGAAAACACGATGAAATGGATACGGGACGGTGAAAAATAACGGAAAAACACGAAGAAGACATGCGTGAATATATAAAATATACACACACGTCAAAATCCCTCAAGCTGAACCCTTCCTCGTCCTCGAGGAAGACGAGTGAGAGTATGAGCTCGGAGGGAGAAAATAAAGAGAAAGAGAGAAAAAGAGAAATCTAAATCCTAAATCGCCCGTCAGGGCCAACAGAATCAAAAACGCCACACCAAGCAAGCAAGCGACAAAGCACAACGCTAAACCAAAGAAGACGAGTCCAAACGAGTGTCATGGGCCCACGCGGTGAAGCGCAAGTGAGCGTGGTCGCGTGCTAGCAGATGGTGTTACTATCTACAATGTGCAATAAAGCTCTATATACGCATATCTAAGAAAAGATCCAAATATCGATTCGATTTGAAATAAGCGGCGAATATATAGCTAATGCATGCATCAGAACAGAGTCAGAATCGAATCGTATCATGCGTCAGGGACTCCACAATTAGGGACTAGAAAATCACCTCACTATAGCCTTGATAATAGCTAGAAGGTCCCTATTCCAAGTGTTTTCGAAAACGATGGGGGTTGAGATGATGTGGAGAAGAACACCCGGTGCAAATTCTCGCCTTCCCGTTATTCTCGGTAGGTAGCAAAACATTCACACATTTTTTTTGGGTTTTGGATATATGTATATTTTTTGGGGTTCTGGCTATACACATATATTTTTTTTCTTTTCTTTTCTCTTTTCTTCTCTTTTTTTTTGTGTTTTTCTTTTCTCTTTTTTTTTGGATTTTTGGACTTTTGGGTATATACACGTGTGTACTCCCAAGTGGGAGAACGGTACACGACGTGGGGATGTGCACCAAGTAAAATAAAAAAGAAGCCTGATTCTAGACACTTGGGCAAGGGAGATTTTTGTCGCTAATCAGAGCATAGGCTAAATGGGTTATCCTAGTCCTAACTGTGGAATCCCGACACATGCGAAATGAAATATACGATATAAATATAGCATGCATATAGAAGCAGACAGGAGAAGCAAATACCGCATATTCAAATCGAAACATGATAATCTAGGGGGTCATTACAGGACATGTATATAAATCAAAATCGCAAAGTAGAAGCACACCGTAAGCTAGACACGACACACGACTCACACAAAAGCAAAATAGACCCACCATGCATGAAATGCAAGAGGACTCAGCTTCCTAGGGTTAGTGAATGTGATTATCGAAGCCATGCTAGGTGTGTGTGTGTGTGATTCTATGGCAATTCATCATTTGGGGTCATCTCTAGGAGAGAGAGGAGAAAAAGAAAAGAAAGAAAAAGAGAAACACAGCGAAAACGACTCAAAAACGAAGAAAAAGACACAAAACGACGCACGAAGTGCGACTCCCCCAAGCTGAAACTTGCATTGCCCTCAATGCAATAAAAGAAATATGGGAGGGCAATGAAAATGGGGGGAATACGCACCGACACAAAGAGAAATGAAAAACGAGGAAAAACACATACGAAACTGAAAAATAAAGGAGGAGGAAAAAGAAATACAGAAAATAAACGATAGAAAAGCACACCATACGACATATATAAACAAACACAACACACAGAAAGAACACGACAAAACACACACAGAAGTCGACTTCCCCCAAGCTGGACATGATAGTGCTAGCAATATGATATGCTCATGACGATGCAGAAATATGCGAGGGGAAGATCAGAAAAGCAAAAGAAATCAAAAAGCAGGAGAGGAATCGTCCTCGTCCTCCTCGGTAGGCGATGGAGGGGTGTGGAGGGAAGAGGTGGGGGGTGTGCGGAAAAGTGGGGAGAGGGGTGCAGGATGGGTGTGGATGGGTGTGGATGTGTGGATAATGGGTGGTGTGGTAGTGGTGATGGTGGGTGGAAGGGAAATGGCGACCAAAGCGGTAGTAGATGGGGTGGATATAGTGGTAGATGGGGTAGATACGGTGGTAGATGGGGTAGATACGGCGACGGAAAGGATGGTGGGGGAAGTGATCACGAACGCACCTGCAATTTCTTGCGACGCACGTATGGGGTGATGGTAGTGGAGGGTGGTGGATCTGTGGGGTCAACGGCGATGGTCGTGAGTGGAGGTGAAGTGGCAGGAATAGAAACGGTGGTGGTGGGAGGGGATGGTCGCCTAGGGGGTGATGGGTGTGGTGATGAATGTGATTGGGGAGGTGAAGGGTGGGATGGAGGAGGTGAGGGAGGGTGGGGTGGGTGGTGGTGTAGGTGGACGTGGTCTGTGAACGTGAGTGAGAATGCGGAGGATGGCGGCCACGTTCCTCTCAAGTGAGAGGAAATGTGGGTGAGAGAAGATCGAAGAGGATGGGTCCGAGGGGGTGGAGGACGAAGCGCGAGCGCGCAGTGAAGCTATCTCTGCCTTGAGAGCTAGGCGAGCGGAGGCGGCGCGGCGGACGGAAGAAGTAGAGGCTGGACGGGATGTGGAAGTGGTGCCAGTGACAGTGGTCATGCATGCACCATAGGCTAAGCCTGAAAGGGCCTCACTCAGAGCCTCGGAAGTGATAGGGCCAGGAGTCGGGATGGTATGACTGGGGCCAGCCCCGGAGTCTCCCCGGGACGCAGGGATATCATGCTCGCCTAAGTGGGCGGCAGGGGAAGGTGGTCTGGGTGCGCCCTGGGAAGGAATAGAAGAGGTAACCCCTCCAGAAACTCTGGATCAGGCGGAAATGTCCAATCTGCCACTAGAACGATAGTCTACGAGCGGGGTTGGGCAGAATGGTATAGGGAGCTGGGGGGTGTCCGTAGTGGAAAGTGAAACGACCATCGGGGCGGGGCTTGATCATGTGTATGTGCCGCAGGACATCAAGATCTAGACGTGCGGGTCCTGCGGCAGTAGGCAAATCTCAGGGGATGGGGATATTGAACTGTGGATATGAAGCTATTATAGTAATAAGGCCCCCGCAACAAAGCTTGTCCTTGTTGGCGTGACTAATCTCAAATAGCTTGTGAATAAGCCAAGCACCGGCATGAATGGGAATGACAGGGGCCCTAAAAGCAATCCCTTCATCACCGCGAACAAAAGCAAAGGTCATGGTCCACAAAACAAAAAGATCAGGGATGGTCACGGTACCTGACTCATCCCTGGGGAAGAATGTGGAAGATATGATTCGGTGGGCCAGACGGAATATGGGGTGAATGATGGAGGAGGCCTTGGCCTTACCTCGAGGATAGTGAGCGTGTCGGGTGAGGCAAAACCAAAATTGATCGACGTCAAAATCGGGGTGATACCCGTAGGGACGGATAGCGTCGTCCCCAAGAATGGGGAAACCAAAGATGTTATTAATGGTATTCAGGTGGGTGCGGATGGTTTTGTTACGGATGCAGAAAATGACGATCGACCCCGACTCACAGACAAGGGAGGATAAAAATTCGAGTATGAGGGAGGGGTGGGATACCACGGCGGCGTTCAGGAAAGCTATCCAACCTAAATTGGCGAAGAGAGTCTCGACCTCGGTGAACACACCGAGATCGATAAGCGTTTGGGCATGGGTAAATTTAGTGGATAGGTGCCCCTGTGCATCGAGTCTATGATAAAAATCTTTTTGTTCCTGACTCAAAAAATGGTAGCCACACGGGCCCATCATAGGGTCCTCAGCTAGGATGATAGGTTGGGGTTGGGGTTGGGGTTGTGCAGGCAGTGCAGGAGGAGGGCGTGAGTGTGGTGGACGTGTGGTCTTTCGTCTCTTGCGAGACGACCCCTTCTTATGCATACTACCCTTACCCTTATCTTGATCCCGGGCCATGTGAGTGTGTGTGCGTGAGTGAATGCAGGATATGATGAATGCACACAAACACAGGCAATCGAGCAAAATAGTAATACTAGGGCAAAATTGAAAATGGAGCTACGTTACCCAATAGAGATGACGATCCTTGCTCGTAGATCACCCAACGCAGCGCAATGAGAGGGAGTGTGAAGCCGCGTCACTTCTTTTCAGCAAATTTTCGAAAATGGAGGGGGGTCGGGCGGAAATTAGGGTTTTTTCTAGGGTTAAATGGAAGAGGGAGAGAGAGAGAGAGAGAGAGATCGATGGAGAGAAGGAAATAGGAAGTTGAGAGATCGATTGAGGGAGGTTGGAGGTCGGTTGGGGGAGAGGGAAAGCGAAACGGCGAAGGAGAAGTCGAAACGGGTGAAGGAAAATGAACGGGTGAGGGCGGGGGGTATTTAAAGGGTTTAAGGCGAACCGATCGGGTGAGTTTTCATCCAATCTGTTGGTTATTATGTCGAAAATTCTGTTGAAAAGAGGCTACAGACGAACCAATCGGGTGAGTTTTCACCCTATTAGTTGACCGCTTCACAATTTTTCCCGAGACTTCTGTGCAGCTCACCCGGTCAGTCACACGACCATAGCTTCTATCAAACGATCGGTTGATTAAATCCCAAATTTTCCGAGACTTCTGCTCTTTTCACACGGTCTGCCACTCGGTCTCAGTTTGCTTCACCCGACCGGTTCGCTAAAGAACAGATATAGATACGTCCCACCTAATCGGTTGAGAGCTCAACCGATCGGGTGGGGGCTTGTTTCCTGCAAAAGTCCAAAAATGGCCTAAGTCATTCGACGAAAGTTCCCGTAGCTGGATTTATTTATCAAAATAGGAAAAATAAAGCAAAAAATAATACTAAAAATAAAGATGAAAGTGTAGATCATGGGTTGCCTCCCATGAAGCGCTTTTGTTTAACGTCGTTTGCTCGACGCCTGTAGATGATTTTCAAGGTGGACGGGGGTGATGCCCTAAGTTTGGCATCCCTTCAGATTTTGAATTGGTGGCCCTTGGTGTCGTCGGTGGTCACAAGTAGACTTGCTCGATGATCCTCCCTCCGTTGATGGTATCAGGGGGGCTTCTCCCTTATATTGGCGTCTACCGCCACTCTTTTCAAGATCCGGATCTCATCACCGGTAAGCCCTATGGGCTCTTTCCCCTTTTTCCTTGTCGGTGGAGATTTTTGGAATCCGGGAGGGATCGTATGTGACGCATCCGCTTCCCTAGTAACATCTTCTTTCTTCAGCCCGACATGTTCTTCCAAGTCCCCCAAGCTGTCGGGGGGGTTCCTTGAAAGAATTTCCCAAGCCCCAGCTTCCACAGCTCTTTCTTCCTCTTTGTCCAGCATATTGCAACTTGGTTCATCCGGGGGGGTGCTTCATCGATAACCCCAAGTCGAACTCGACCTTGTCGTTGCCAACATTAAGGGATAACTTCCCTTTCTTCACGTCTATCAGCACGCCAGCGGTGGCCATAAAGGGCCGTCCAAGGATGATGGGCGTATGGGTGTCTTCGGGCATATCCATCACCACGAAATCTACCGACACATGTACTCCACTGACGTTAACGGGCAGGTCGTCTACAATTCCCACAGGGTATTTGACCGATCTATCGGGTAATTGAAGTGTCATACCTGTGGGCTCCAGGTCTCCTATCCCTATCCTCCTGAATAGTGACAGGGGCATTAGACTGACCCTCGCTCCTAAGTCCACGAGCGCCCGATGGATTTTTACTTCCCCAATCATACAAGGAATGGAGAAGCTTCCCGGGTCTTTTAGCTTAGGCAGATTCGCTCGCTGGATGAGAGCACTACATTTCGCTGTGAGAACGACCTTTTCCTTTCTCGAACCCCTCGTCACCAAGTCCTTTAAAAATTTTGCGTAGGAGGGAATTGTCTCTATGGATTCGAGGAACGGGATCTACAAACTCAAATCCCGAAGAACTTGCCGTATTTTTCATCAATTTTATCCTTGGCAAGTCGTTGTGGAAAAGGCACAACGAGCTTAAATACTTTGAGGCTCCCGTCCTCGTCCTTCTTCTTCTATTCTTCAGGGACTCCCTCCGGAGTCGTATTCTTTGGTGGCGGAGCTCCGCCGTCCTTCGATTTTTCAATTGGCCTCCCAACGACCGACGGAGCTTCCGGTTCCTTAGCGGGCACTCTTGTGGGAATTTGTGTCCCGCTTCTCAAGACGATAGCGGACACATTCGCATGTTCATGCGTTAGTGCCAAAGTCTGATTTGCCCCCCTCGGATTCACTTCCGGTTGTGATGGCAATTGATTTTGCGACCTTTGAAGGTTTGCCACCTGCAACCCCAGCTGGGTTACTTGGTCAGTGAGAGCTCTCTGCCCCATTTCCAGCTTCAAATTGATCTTCTCTTGGTTTGTGATATACTGAGTCAAGAGGGACTCAACCAGGGAGATAGCACGCTGCTGGCCATATTGCTGCTGCTACTGCATGGGCTGCTGGTTCCTTGGTGGATACTGCTGGTACACCTGTGGAGGCTGCTGCTGTTATTGATACTATTGTTGCTGATGTTGCCTAGGCGGCTGATATACTAGCTGCTGCTGCTGCTGAGGCGGCTGCTGATAGGGTGCCCGATAGCTAAGATTGGGGTGGTTCGAGTTATTTGGAGAATAAACCGGATTGGAGCTAGTCTACGATGGATACGTCGCATTAACCGTAGGGTTGAAGAAAAGTGCGCTAGCTTGATCCACCGGTGGTGAAATGTCACCACCCTCGAAGTCTCCCAGGACTTCCGCTTCCACCACTTATACTTGTTGGGTGCCGGCACTACCAGCTCATACCATGAGCGCTGAGATCTGGGTCGATAGAAAATCAAATTTGCTAGACAACTTGTCGACGTCCTCGACTCTATGAATGCCCCCAGATCTAAGTGTTGCACGCTCGTCGCACCACCGCTCATTGTTCGATGCCATGTTCTCCAATATGTTCCCGACATCTTCTTCACTTCTAAACATGAAGGACCCCCCAGCCACGACGTCCATCGAAGATTTCAAGTCATCCCTCAGCCCGTTATAGAACAGATTAATGATCTGCCACTTTGGAAGCTCGTGATGAGGGCATCTCCACTGTATCTCTTTGTATCTCGTCCAAGCTTCATGTAGGGACTCGTGGCTGGCCTGGGTGAAGGAGGAGATCTCACTCCTCAGCTTCATCGTTTTCCTGGGAGGGAAGAACTTAGTCAAGAACGCATTCGAGATCTTCTCCTAGGTGTTGAAGGTGTTCGGGTCCTTTCCCCTAAGCCATTTCTTGGCCTTATCCCACAGAGAGAAGGGGAATAGCTTCAGACGGATTGCTTCAGTGGTGACACCATTAATCATGAATGTGTCACACTTCTCGAGGAAGGAGTCCAGATGTTCAATAGGGCATTCCATGGGTGCCCCAGAGAATTGATCCTGATGGATCCACGTCACTAGTGACGGTTTAAGCTCGAAGCTCTGGGCTAAAATAGCCGGAGGTCGAATGGAGGAGGTGGACCTGATGGATGGCATCGAGTACTCCAGCAGGGACTTATGCGGTGGGATATTCTCCCCCATGGCTTCAGACTCTTCTCTTCTTCTCTTCTCTGCGGCCAGACGCCTAAGGGTGGCGTTAATCTCTGGATCAACAGGAATCAAGTCGTCAAGACTCCTTGTGTTGCTGCGCATGGAAAGCAATAAACACCCGTGAAGCAAGTGTGGGATAGAAAAATATAAAAATAGAAAAATGAAAAATAGAAAATAAAAATGAAAAAGTAGAATGTGAAAACTATCGCGATGTATGGATATGAACTAGACTCAAGGGTTCGAAGGTCCTAAAATTAACAAGCACGTTGCCTCCCCGGTAACGGCGCCATAAAGCTTGACGTCCCCCCAGTTTGTGGTGCACGCAAGTGTGCAATATGATGGAGGATACCAGATTTAAAATATTTGTACCGTAAGCTTATGGTGTTGTAGTGTGGCTTGGGGGTCGAACACAGGGAGGCGTGGTTGTGCTTGTTTCTAAGAGGAACCAATTCACCCTACGGGTGAGCTAGCCCGAATCGATAGATGGTTTGTCACGGAATGTAAATACGGAGGATAAAAAATATAAAGGGAAACCTGGGGCTTCAGTTTCCACCCTATCATGTGTTCTCACTATTACGCCCTACGGATAGGAACACGATCAAAAATAGGGTTTAGTGGTGAGACGTTGCCTCTAAGAGTGATACCAGCGTCCCACGGGCCCGATATTTCGGTCGGTGCCCAGGATGATACGCCGGACTACCCGTGTTCGGTCAGTGGGCATTCCCATGTCCATTAACACTGACCGACTCCGGGAGCACAAAGCTCGCAATGATAACTCCCAACATCTCATCCTGTCGCTCCCGCCCGCTAGGATTCGATGTCTACGCTAAGGGCGTGAGCTATGGCCAGGGAGTCAACCACCAAGTTTATTCCCCCTTGGCCCAACGGTCAAAGGCAGTCTTTTTCCTGCCGATGACAATGAAACACCACGCGTAACCAATAAATCCCTACTCCCTATCGGAATCCTAGTCATATGGACGATTAGGGAGAACCCACGAAGGGGTTTCCACCAAAATCCCAGATTGGGGAACTACTCACACATTATAGCTAAAAAGCAATCTAAATGAAAATCGACCGTTAAAATCATAATCAGGCAATTGAAATGAAGTAGGAGCAATGCTATTAAGATAATATCAAAGTTTCATAAAGATCAGAACACTTACAAATAACAATAAAATTCCAGCTGTCACAATAGGGAAAAAAGACAGAAAAATACACAGCTCTCATTTCTGGAAAACCTAGGCAGCTATTTATAGAAAACGACTTCACCCGATCGGTTAAAGAATCAACTGATCGGGTGAGATGCAATGTTCTTCGGCTGCGGTCTTCAGAAACTTCACCCGCTCACGTGACCCGATCGGTTGTCGCAAGCGGCTCGTCGTTTGGATCTTGCGGTCCTCAGGTCAACCGATCGGTTGGAATTGTTCTCAAAACAGACAGAAAGTCCCGTCGGTTTGGCACGGTCAGTGGGCCGTCGGTAGGCTCTCCGGGTTGTCTGTTGGAAGAATCGGCTACAGATGAACCCATCGGGTGAAGGTCACCCGATCGGTTGGAATTCAGCTCCAATTTCCCGAGAACTCTGTTAGGATGAACCGGTCAGCGACTCGGTCGGTTCACCCTCACTGTGCTTCAGCTGCTGTCCGGGTCATGCACGCGTGCATCACCCGATCGGTTGGCTGTGTCCAACCGATCGGGTGGGGGCTGAAAGATGGCAATTTTGGTCGTTTGACCCCCTGGATCACGCGTGACTCCTCCCGTTGCTCCGATGACTTATGATATCTTCGGTATGTGTCCCCTACACTGGAGATCTCCTACAAACACACAAAAACACGGAGAAGTGAAAGAAAACTAGAAAACACGAGGAAATGGATACGGGACAGCAGAAAATAATGGAAAACACGAAGAAGACGTGCGTGAATATATAAAATATACACACACGTCATGAATCGCCAACAGTGTTTGTTTGAGTGGGAGAGCGTGTACGACGGGTACGCCAAGTAGGCCTAGGGTTAGATGTGCCGGTGTTGGTGGATCTAGCGCGGAGTGGAGGCATAGTGCAAGCGGTACGGAAATGTGCGGCAGTATGTAAAGTAAATAGTGTTGAGTATTGGACTTCTCGCTACTTGGTGTTAATGATGAGCAAACATAAATACTTGTGACTAATCCCCTATTTTGCAGTTAATCCATTGCCTAAACTATTTATGAAGATCTACTAGAAAATGGATGACTCTCAAAGTTCATTGAAGGCAAATGAAAATGGATTGGGTGATTGTAGATGTTGATTGAAGCTCCATGAAGACTTCAAGCTCATACGATGGATAGAAGAGAGAATTCGTCAATGTAATATTTCTTTTATCTCTTCTAGTATGTAGCTTAGAAGTAGAACTTTGATAGAGCACTCATACACATCTTCATTTCAGTCTTAGGACATCATTAGATCAATTATACTTTGACCTCAGTTCATTTCTTAGTGATTGTGCTTAGATTGTTTATAACAGTTGAATGCTGAACGTTTTACAGTCGTGTGTCTCAAAAACAGTCCACTATGTTTTGTTCTACAGTCGCCTGTTATGCACAAACTTTTACAATCTAGTTTTGGGCCTCTCTGTTTATTTCGCACAGGCTACTGATGAACGATTCACAGGCGCATGTCCTAGTGACAGTCGACTGTGTTTTGTAAATCAGTCGCATGTCTATCCTTCCGCCCAAACTTTGTTGATCTGCTTTTACGGCCAGTCGACTAATGTTGAATATACAGTCGACTGTCCCTCGGATCAGTCCATTGTGTATGCTGCAATAATCATCTGTCTGTGAGCCAATTTATTAACTCAGCTCTCTGGAAATTCTCAGGGTATTTGACAGTCGTCTGTATAAGGATTTACAGTCGCCTGTTCTGATTAATAGTCGACTGTATTATCCTCATCAGTCGTCTGTCCTGTTATCTTACAAGATTTCCAGATTTCTTCCACTTACCATTCTTTCGGCCAGTCGCCTGTATAAGTAATTACAGTCGCCTGTTGGTTCAACAGTCAACTGTCTTTGCTTCATCAGTCGACTGTCCACATGATAAGTTACCGTTATGAATTCTTACCTACCTATGCTGACTGTGCAACAGTCGACTGAGGTTTCTTCAACAGTCGACTGTTGCGAGTTCAGTTTCTGTCCGTTGAGATTTTTCTCAAGGATTCCAAAAGGGTTTTTGCCTAAACTGTTTTGTGGATTTGAGAAACCTATATAATGGGCTGCTACTGTTCCATTGAAGGGTTACCTAAGCTATTGCAAAATCTCTTAAACTTTCAGTTATAATGTCTAAAGCCCTCAAATCCAAAGCCTTAAGAATTCCAATCTTTGATCTCTTGCTCTCCAACCTAGAACCAAAGAGTGATCCTCTAGGTAATTGGTACAGTAAAGAGAAAGGGCTTTTTCCTCTCTTCCAAGAGAGTCTTCAACACACAACACACCACTCCTTCAAGTTCTACTTCAAGGCATATGTGATTGTAAGTGTTGCTTTCATTATTTCATTACTTTCGCAATTTGAATTTGCTCTCGGGTTGTGAGAGCGGTTTGCTTGCTCCCAAGTTGTGGGAGTCAAGGACATCGATTGTATTCGATTTCACTTGTAGGGTTGCTACAAGTGGGTTTTAAGGAAACCTCAAGTTAGGGTTCTAACTTGAGTATCCGGAGGTATCCGGGTGGAAGGGATGTAGGATTACCGGGAACAAGTCGAGAAGTGACTTGGGTAATCCGAACCCTAGAAACATAATTGTGTTTGCATTTGTTTCTTATTTGGGTTTAATTCTAATTCCGCACTATATTGTTGGTTAGCATTTTAATTTGGTGTAACTATCGTTTTAAATTGCTTAAACACTATTCAACCCCCCTTCTAGTGTTTTCTCCATAGACAGGATCCTTACAATTGGTATCAGAGCACAAGGTTATAGCTATGGCATCCACCAACAACAACGTTCCTCAGCCGACTTCGTACAACAATCACGATCGTGATGGAGCGTCCACACTTTTCGAGGGTCAATCTACGGTATGTCCTCCATGTTTCAATGGCACTAACTTTGGCTATTGGAAGTGTAGGATGGAGACGTTCTTTAGGAGTGCTTCACTTTGGAGAACCCTCCACAAAGAGTACGTCGAGCCCACCGAAGAGGATTTCGAGAAATGGATGTCTTCCGAGAAGTCCGCTGAAGTCAACAACGCTAAAGCAATGAACGATCTTCATTGTGCATTGGACCCGAGTGAATTCAACAAGATATGCACATGTAAGAGTGCATATCAAATTTGGAACTATCTCATCGTTACCCATGAGGGAACGGATAAGGAAAAACTTTCAAAGTTATTTGTTGCCGTGCAAAACTTCGATTTGGTTCATATGCAGGAAAATGAGAGAATTGCATCGATGTACGGACGCTTTACCGACATCACAAATGAATTTAAATCCCTTGGCCAAACATGCACTGAACCTAAAAAGGTAAGGAAGATCATCATGGGAATGACGTCCATGTGGGAAAGGAGAGCGATCGCCATCGAGGAGGTCAATGATTTGAAGAATTACATAGTTGTGAATCTTATCGGGACTCTTATGTCTTATGAGGTAAGACGAGAGAACCGATTAAAGATTCGAGCTATGATAAATCCTTTGGAGGCCAAGAAGAAGGCTTTGGAATTCAACGCCAATTCATCATCCTCCGATAGCGAAGATTCGGAAGATGAAATGGATTTGGGTGAAATGGCCCAAATGGCGAAGAAGTTCCAACGCTTCTTTTGCAAAGGTAAATTTCCCTCCAACAAACGTTTTGAGTCTACTAATGCTACTTCCTCTCTTTGCTTTAAGTGTAATAAGCCAGGACACATCAAGAGGGATTGTCCAATGCTAAAGAACAAAGAGAAGTGGAAGGAACCTAAGTAACACAAGTCCGACAAGAACAAGAGAGACAAGAAGAAAGGACTCGTAGGTACATTCGATGACTCAAGTGAAGAATCATCGAGTGATTCCGATGATGAGAAGGGTGAGAGCGCCCACATGTGCTTCATGGCCCAAGAGGATCCACTCTCCGTTGAGAGTGATTCCAACACGGATGAAACCGAGGTAACAATGGATGAACTTCGTATTGCTAATGAAGAATTATTTGCTAACTATCAATCTTTAATGCTTAGATATACTTGCTTAAAGAAATCTAATGTTAGCAAGTCATCCATTCCATGCATTATCAACAATGACACCATTGTTGATACTTTAACTCTTGAGAAAGTAAACTTAGCTTCTCAAAATGTCACCTTGAGAGATGAGGTGAATAACCTCAAATCTCAACTAGATCAAACACATCCAACGGATAATAGTGATCTAGTCACACGTCACACACAATTGGGTTTAGAGAATGAATCTCTTAAAACCCAAGTGCACGAGCTCAAAGCACGGGTGTCCACCTTGGATACCAACATTTCTTCTATAAAGGAGAAATATGAGCTCATATCCTCCCGTATTGTGAGATTCAATAAGGGAAAAGGACAATTGGATAATTTGCTTGCAAAACAATTTCCGGCCACACATCGTGTTGGTCTTGGGTTTGTGAATGCGAATGCATCCAATGCTCACACCTCCTATAGTTGTGTCACTATAGACTTTGTGAGGCCTTCCTCCAGTGCATCCACAAGTGGTGTCAAAGACACTATAGGTAGCAAACCTACCAAAAAAGTCACCACTTCGCCTTCTTTTCCTTTTGGCAAGAAACCCACTAAGGGTGGAAACCAAAAGCAAGGCCATGCTTACATGTACACTAACACTCATCTACATAGGAAATCTCCTACTTCACAAGTTGATAATCATGACACTTTTTATGCTCCACACCCACGGACACATACAAAACCACATATGAGAAATTCTCATGTACATGCTCCTATAAACATGTATGAGAAATTCTCATGTACGTGCTCCTATACACCCGTATGCACATACGCATCATTCCTACATGTATGCTCATCCTCCACATGTCATGCATGATCCATATGTTTCATCAACATGCATGTTCCCAAGCATACATATCATTCTCGTATGTTCAATGCATATCCACCACCTCATATTTATGCTAGAAACCATGTTCCTAAGAAGCATGCACCACATAGAAATTTAACAAATATGCATGCAACTAGGAAAAGGACTCCCAAAACCTACACCATTTGGGGTCCTAAGAACACTAGCCTAAATGATAGGAATGCTTATGTTGATTCCTATTTTCATGATGTTATTAATAATGGTAATTATGTTGGGAAGCGGAAGTCCACTTGGACTTGGCTTCCAAAGGGCTAATCCCCATGGACCCAACAAACATTGGGTACCATGAGCTTATATTATATTATATAGGTACCCAAGAGAAAAAAGAAGCGCAATAAAAGTCATATTAGCTCTAAAGGGAAAGGATGGATTCTCGATAGTGGTTGCTCCAAACATATGACGGGAGATCCCTCATTGCTCTCCAAAGTGATTAGCATCAAGGATGGTGCAACGGTCACTTTTGGAGGTAATCAAAAGGGAACCATCATTGGAGTAGGTATCGTTGGTAATCCTTCAAAACCCTTAATTACTAACATTTATCTTGTTAGTGGTTTGTGTCACAATCTCATTTCCATTAGTCAACTTTGTGACAAAGGTTACAAGGTTAACTTTGGAGAGGGATTGTGTACTATTGTTGATTGTGATTCAAATATTTTATTTTCCGGTATTAGGCGTAAAAATATTTATTATTTGAGCTTGCCTAAAACCGTAGAACATTGCTTAGTTGCTAACACAAGTGAACAACTATTATGGCATCGCCGTTTTGGTCATGTTCACTTCAAGCACTTATATAAGTTAGCTAAGCATGATCTAGTCAAAGGTTTTCCTAAAATTGCTTTTAAAAAGAAAAACTTTTGCGATTCATGTCAAAGAGGTAAACTGAGTAAATCATCGTTTAAGCTTAAAGACGGGATTACTTCTAAGAGGCCCCTAGAACTTCTTCATTTAGATTTTTTTGGGCCAACTAGAACCGCTTCTTTAGGCAATGCTCATTATGGATTAGTTGTCGTAGACGACTTCTCTAAATTTACTTGGTTTTCATTCTTAACTAATAAGAATGACGCTTATGAAGAGTTTACCAAATTTGCAAAGAAGATTCAGAATCTCTTTGGATCTACCATTATCACTATCCGTAGTGACCATGGAGGAGAATTTGAGAATGAATCTTTTACTAAGTTTTGTGATGACACCGGGATAACTCATAATTTTTCCTTCCCTCGGGCACCACCACAAAATGGTGTTGTAGAAAGAAAGAATAGGACTCTTATTGAGTGTGCACGCAGTATGCTCCATGATAGTCATCTAGGACTACAATTTTAGGCAGAAGCGGTGCACATGGCATGTTATGTGCTCAATAGGATCCTAGTAAGACCCCAAACGAACAAAACATGTTTTGAGTTGTTTTATGACAAAAAGCCTCAAGTAAAATATTTTCGTGTTTTTGGTTCAAAATGTTTTATCAAGAATACTTTCAGTAATCTAGATAAATTTGAGCCAAGATCCGATGAAGGAATTTTTGTTGGATATTCCACACGTAGCAAAGCCTACCAGATATACAAAAAAACTTCTTCAACGATTGAGGAATCACTGCACGTATCATTTAATGAAGATTTTGATTTTTCTCATGTTGATGATGATAGTGTAGTTGTTATTTGTGATACTCTTAGTAATGTTAAGATTAATGATTCGATTATTGAGACTAACAATACTAACGAAATTGTTGAAGATGTTCCTAGTGATGAAGGAATACCCAAAGCTTATCCGACCGTTCGCAATCATCCCCATAACCAAATTATTGAAGATATTGGTGTGGGTGTTCGAACGAGGTCAAGGATTGAAGAATCCTCTCATTGCGCATTTGTCTCTACCATTGAGCCAAAGAACATCCAAGGAGCTTGTGAGGATAGCTCTTGAATAGTGGCAATGAAGAAGAACTAATGCAATTCAAGAGAAATGAAGTTTGGGAACTCGTTCCTCTTCCAAGTGGTCACCAAGTCATTGGGACCAAATGGATCTTCAAGAACAAGACGGATGAAAACGCGGTAATCACAAGGAACAAAGTATGGTTAGTAGCTCAAGGCTACCGGCAAGAGGAAGGTATTGATTTCGAAGAATCTTTTGCCCCCGTAGCTAGATTAGAAGCTATTAGCTTGCTTTTATCTTTTGCATCACATAAGAATTTTAAACTATTTCAAATGGATGTTAAAAGTGCATTTTTAAATGGGTTTATTAATGAAGAAGTATATGTTTCTCAACCTCCCGGTTTTATTCATGAAAAATTTCCAAATCATGTTTTCAAACTTAAGAAAGCGGTGTATGGGTTGAGACAAGCTCCTAGAGCTTGGTATGATCGACTTAAGACCTTTCTTTTTAATTTAGGTTTTAAAAAGGGAGAAGTTGATTCTAAACTCTTCATTAAAGATTATGAAAGTGACATTCTCTTGATTCATGTTATGTAGACGATGTTATTTTTGGTTTTACTAACTTTAATCTTTGCTAAGAATTTTCTAAGTCGATGAAGGATGAATTCGAGATGAGCCACATGGGAGAGCTCACTTATTTCCTTGGACTGCAAATTCGACAAATGGAGAATGTCACCTTCATACATCAGACAAAGTACACAGGGGAGTTTATAAAGCGATTCAGGATGGAATCATCGTCAAGCAAGCGGACTCCCATGAGTACTACTACCCACCTTCACAAAGATGAAAGAAGAAAAGATGTAGACGTTCGTCTATATTGAGGTATGATCGGTAGCTTACTTTACTTAACCGCTAGTAGGCCCGATATCATGTTTTCTGTATGCTTGTGTGCTAGATATCAAGCTAGACCTAAGGAGTCACATTTGATTGCGGTTAAACGAATATTTCGTTATCTCAATCAATCTCTAGATTATGGGTTACTTTACCCTAAATCTAGCACATATGATTTAATCTCATATAGTGATGCTGACTTTGCCGGATGCAAGTCCGACAGGAAAAGTACTAGTGGCACTTGCCATTTTCTAGGAAATTCCTTAGTTTCTTGGTTTTCTAAGAAACAGAATTCGGTGTCATTGTCCACGACTGAAGCAGAATATATTGCCACGGGTCTTGCATATGCACAAGTTCTTTGGATGAGACACACTCTTATGGACTATGGTGTCAACTGTGATACTTACCTGATCATGGTTGATAACCAAAGTGCCATATATCTTTCCAAGAATCCGGTACACCACTCCCGTACCAAACACATAGACGTGAGACACCATTTTATAAATGATCATGTAGCTAAGAAAGACATCATCTTAGAGTACATTGAAACCCAAAAACAAATTGCCGACATGTTCACTAAACCTCTTAAAGAAGATTCATTTGTGAGGTTGCGTGGAGAATTAGGAATTATGGATGAATCTGAAATCTAGAAGCTCAACTTACATGTTATAATACTCTTTGAGCTCATATCATCATGTTGCCTATCTTGATTTGATTTATCATATATATGTGTTTAAGAAAGGCAATTGCGATTTATGTGATTTCATGAGTTCTTTGAGATTGATCTTAGAGATTTGTGTTTCTATTGATTTATCATATTACATTGTTTTTATGACGAGTTTGTGATTAGAGTATAGGTCCTTGGGTGAGTGTTCTTATTCTCTAGATTTGTATCTCACTGTACATTTTTGGACCAGGACAGACGACTGTCTTTCCTCCGACAGTCGACTGCCCTACTCTTTCTTCTCAGTCTGAGAATTTGTATCTTTCGCACAGACGACTGATGACTATTTTCCAGTCGACTGTTATTTTAACAGGCGACTGAATTTTAGTTATCAGGTGACTGTTGTCTTTGTCGAAATTTTACAGTGCTCTCTGTCTTTTTGATGAAGATTATTGATTCTCGGTAAGTCGACTACTGTGTTAAGTTCAGTCGACTGTACTTCAGACAGACGAATGTATGTTTCTCAACAGTCGACTGTCTGTCATCCTTAGCTTAATTCTTATCACTTCATCCAGTTGACTGACTTTTGTTCATCAGTCGACTGTCTACTGTTGTGACAGTTCACTGCTTTGATCTGAGCCGTCGATTCCTTGATCCAACGGCCCAGATTTATTCCCTCTTTCATATATACTTCGAGACGGTTCTGTACCACATGATGTTTCTCTCTCCTCTGATTGAACCGCTTCGACTTCCCGCTCTTTTCCTCAACTGTCGCCGTCGATCTCCTCCTCCCCGCAAGTCGAGTGTTTCGTTGTTGCGTCTTCGTGTCTTCTCTACTTGGTTTGTCTTTCGTCCTCGAATCTATCATTCGATTTTTATCCTTCGATTTCATCGCCTGTCGTTTATATTTCTTTCGATTGACTGACTCCATGGCACCCAAGACCAAGGGTAAGGGGAAGATCATGGGTTCTAAGATTCCTAGGGCTCCTAGGAAACCTATAGCCAAGAACAAGAAGCCCTACAAAGCTCGTACCAAACATGCCGAATCTCCCTCTCACTCTGCTTCACAGGGATATTCTCCTTCCGAGTCTACTTCTTCCGATGCTCAGCCCATGTTCAAGCGTCAACGAAAGCCCATTGGTGTTAGCATCAATGAGCCTACTGCTGACGCTCCCCATTTATCTGCTTCTTCTTCGAGCTCTGCAGAAGAATCTCCCATAGTGCCCCTACTGATCCCTTTGTTCCTCTTTACCGAGATGATCTTTGCTTGGCAAAATTCCACTCCACTCTCTCTTAGGGATCAAGCTTCTTAGGGAGCGATACATTTCTTTTCCCGCCTTTACTGCTGAGAGACTTTCAGACATTCTATCTGCTACCCACTTGGCCGATCTCTTTCGCTTATCTCAGAGCGAGTCCCCTTGAGCCTATCCATTTCTGGTGAAGCTCTTCTATGCTAACCGCGTTCGCGGTGAGTATTCCTCCACCGGAATTCATGACACAGTTGTTCAGGGAACCCACATCCAGATTACTCCCACTCTTTTAGGTACCATTCTTAGGATTCCCTCTACCGGTTCTCTTCCTTCAGATATCTCCATCTCTGATATTGACGAGCTTGACCAGTCTGTCCTTCGAGATATGTTTCGTGAGATACCTTTAGCCCTGGATTCTGGTATCAGGTCATCTATGTTTTCGGCTAGAGGTTGGGCAGTTCACCTAGTGGTGAAGTGCAACATCCTGTCGAGGTATGGATCATCTGACCAGCCTTCCCAGGATATTCTGAAGTGTATGTATGTGATTTTCTCTGGGATGTCCGTGAACTGGGCCGGTGTCCTCCTTGACAGGATGGACAAGGTCGAATTAACTTCTTCCTCAGCTCATATTCCATACGGTGGTCTTTTGACTCTTGTCTTTTGACATTTTGGTGTCGATTTGTCTCGTTACGAGCCCATGCCCTTTGGTCCTCTCCTCGATGCATTTGCAAAGTCGAAGTCTTCTTCGGCTCTGCAGTCTGCCTTGAAGAAGAGGAAATCCACTTCAGCTCCATCCTCCTCCATTGTTCCTCCCGCTGACCAGCCTTCCATCTCAGTTCCACCATCTCGTGATATTCTTTTTAAGATGGTCTCTGGACTTTACCGGTTGCTTTCCCTTTCCTTCATGCATCAGGGAATACCCTTCCCTGAAGATCTGAGACAGTGTGTTCCTCAGCCTTATGTGCCTCCTCAGCCCATCGTCACTGATGCCGTTGTGCATCCTGTTGTATCTTCTACTCAGGATGCTGCTGTTGCTGCGGCTGTTGCTACTTCTGTCCCTCCTCCAAAGGATACTCCTGCTGTCACAGAGCCTCGTTCTTCCTCTGCAGCACCTGGCGACACTCACTCATAGATTGTGTTTTAGTTTTTGAGTGGTGTCTGTTGGAGTTTATGTGTTTCGATGTTTGGATACTTTGGATGATGTTTGGATTTTTGTGTGATGATGTACGATGGTATCATGATGTATTTTTTGTGATCATGATGTATTTTTTTGGACATGTTGATGTCTGTATGCCATGTACTCATCTTCTTATATATATATATATAATGCTATTAAATCTAATGTGTCACACCTTGTATAATTGATTATCTTATCTGTGTGACGTTTGCCATATTGTCTCCATGAATGATTTATTCTCTTATGATGTGCTTGTGAGACAATATAGGTTTGGATATTGGTTTATTCATGCTATCTCTGATGTGATGCATTTTTGAAACTATTTTTGTTTCGTATATCTAAAATGTTGATATTGGACTTCAATTCCTCTATTCACATAAGTATATGATGTGCTTGTATGAGTTTTTGATTCCATATATCTTTATACTCCTTGATTGTTGTTAGTTAGTATTTAGCACGATTATTGTTGTTATTTACTCCCACCTTTTTGGATAATGCCATAGGGGGAGAGAAATAAACATACAAGATTCATAATGAATGTGCTAAGTATGTTCTAACACTTTGAATCTAAGATTGAAGTTGCCTTAGATTCAGGGGGAGTAAGATTACAATGAATAGGGATTTTAATTCCTAGATTTCTTGAATTAAATTCATGCGTATTTTACTCATTTGCTTCAATTGATATATAGATGCCCAATTATTTGTTGACTAACTTGATAGGCATCTATGTAGGGAGGAGTAAGTTTTCATTACGCATTATTTATCTTTTTGTTTATGTTTGTTTGTCATCATCAAAAAGGGGGAGAATGTTGAGTATTGGACTTCTTCCTACTTGGTGTTAATGATGAGCAAACATAAATACTTGTGACTAATCCCCTATTTTGCAGTTAATCCATTCCCTAAGCTATTTATGAAGATCTACTAGTAATAGATGACTCTCAAAGTTCATTGAAGGCAAATGAAAATGGATTGGGTGATTGTAGATGTTGATTGAAGCTCCATGAAGACTTCAATCTCATACGATGGATAGAAAAGAGATTCGTCAATGTAATTTTTCTTTTATCTCTTCTAGTATGTAGCTTAGAAGTAGAACTTTGATGGAGCACTCACACACATCTTCATTTCAGTCTTAGGACATCATTAGATCAATTGTCCTTTGACCTCAGTTCATTTCTTAGTGATTGTGCTTAGATTGTTTATAACAGTCGACTGTTGAACGTTTTACAGTAGTCTATCTGAAAAACAGTCGACTGTGTTTTGTTCTACAGTAGCCTGTTATGCACAAACTTTTACAATCTAGTTTTGGGCCTCTCTGTTTATTTCGCACAGGCTACTGATGAACGATTCACAGGCGCCTGTCCTAGTGACAGTCGACTGTGTTTTGTAAATCAGTCGCCTGTCTATCCTTCTGCCCAAACTTTGTTGATCTGCTTTTACGGCCAGTTGACTAATGTTGAATATACAGTCGACTGTCCCTTGGATCAGTCGACTGTGTATGCTGCAACAGTTGTCTGTCTGTGAGCCAATTTATTAACTCAGCTCTCTGGAAATTCTTAGGGTATTTGACAGTCGTCTGTATAAGGATTTACAGTCGCTTGTTCTGATTAACAGTCGACTGTATTATCCTCATCAGTCGTCTGTCCTGTTATCTTACAAGATTTCCAGATTTCTTTTACTTACCATTCTTTCGGCCAGTCACCTGTAGAAGTAATTACAGTCGCATGTTGGTTCAACAGTCGACTGTATTTGCTTCATCATTCGACTATCCACGTGGTAAGTTACCGCTATGAATTCTTACCTACCCATACTGACTGTGCAACAGTCGACTGAGGTTTCTTCAACAGTCGATTGTTGCAAGTTTAGTTTCTATCCGTTGAGATTTTTCTCACGGATTCCAAAAGGGTTTTTGCCTAAACTGTTTTGTGAATTTGAGAAACCTATATAATGGGCTGCTACTGTTCCATTGAAGGGTTACCTAAGATATTGCAAAATCTCTTAAGCTTTCATTTCGAAAGTCTAAAGCTCTCAAATCCAAAGCCCTAAGAATTCCAATCTTTGATCTCTTGCTCTCCAACTTAGAACCAAAGAGTGATCTTCTAGGTATTTGGTGCAGTCAAGAGAAAGGGCTTTCTCCTCTCTTCCAAGAGAGTCTTTAACAGACAACACACTACTCCTTCAAGTTCTACTTCAAGGTATAAGTGATTGTAAGTTTTGCTTTCATTATTTCATTACTTTCGCAATTTTAATTTGCTCTCGGGTTGTGAGAGCGGTTTGCTTGCTCCCAAGTTGTGGGAGTCAAGGACATCGATTGTATTCGATTTCACTTGTAAGATTGCTACAAGTGGGTTTTAAGGAAACCTCAAGTTAGGGTTCTAACTTGAGTATCAGGAGGTATCCGGGTGGAAGGGACATAGGATTACCGGGAACAAATCGGGAAGTGACTTGGGTAATCCGAACCCTAGAAACATAATTGTGTTTGCATTTGTTTCTTATTTGGGTTTAATTCTAATTCCGCACTATATTTTTTGTTAGCATTTTAATTTGGTGTAACTATCGTTTTAAATTGCTTAAACACTATTCAACCCCCCTTCTAGTGTTTTCTCCATAGACATGATCCTTACAATTGGTATCAGAGCACAAGGTTATAGCTATGGCATCTAATAATAACAACGGCTAGCAACTCCTTCTCAGTAGTGGTGTAGTTCTTTTGAGCATCATCCAAGGTCTTGCCAATATAATATATAGCATGAAGCTTTCCTTCCTTCCTTTGGCCAAGAACAACTCCCACGGCTTGGTCATTAGCGTCACACATAAGCTCAAACAGCAGATTCCAATCTGGCAGCTGTATAATCGGTACTGAAATGAGAGCCTCCTTTAACCTGTTAAAGGCTAACAAACAGGTGTCGGTAAATACAAAAGGAGTGTCCTTGGCGATGAGCTCCGTAAGCGGGCGAGCAATATTAGAAAAATCCTTTATAAAGCGTTGGTAAAAACCGGCATGCCCTAGAAAACCACGGATACCTTTAAAGTTAGTGGGTGGCGGTAAACTTTTGATAACTTCAGCCTTGGCCTTATCGACCTCAATTCTCTTAGAAGTGATTACATGGCCAAGAACAACCTCTTCGGTCACCATGAAATGAAACTTTTCCCAATTCAAGGTTAGATTATTGTCTTGGCACCGTTCTAAAACCTTGGATAAATTTGCTAGGCAATCATCGAACTCGGTGCCATAGACAGAAAAATCGTCCATGAAGAATTCCATGATATTCTCGATGAAGTCTGAGAAAATAGACGTCATGCACCTTTGAAATGTGGCGGGTGCATTACATAGCCCAAACGGCATTCTTCGATAAGCGAAGCTGCCGTAAGGACATGTGAACGTCGTCTTCTCTTGGTCTTTCCGATGCAACGGGATTTGGAAGAATCTAGAATATCGGTCTAGGTAACAGAAGTATTTGTGTTTGGCCAAACGTTCGAGCATTTGGTCAATAAAGGGTAGGGAATAATGGTCTTTTCTGGTGGCCTTATTGAGTTTCCTATAGTCGATACACATTCACCACCCGGTGACAGTCCTAGTGGAAATTAGCTCATTTTTTTCGTTTTTAACGACCGGCATGCCCCCTTTCTCAGGGACAACCTGCACAGGGCTAACCCATTTACTATCGAAAATGGGATAGATAATGTCGGCCTCTAAAAGCTTCAGGACCTCCATTTTCACCACCTCCTTCATGTTGGGATTCAATCACCTTTGAGGCTCAATGGAGGTGGCGTCCTTATCTTCTAGGTGAATCCTATGGGTACATATGGTTTCGCTGATATCCTTCAGGTCAGCGATGTTGTACCCTATTACTTTTCTGTGGTACCTAAGGATTTTCAGGAGACTTTCTAGCTGGGGCTCGGTGAGGGCCGCATTGAAAGTAACATGGTATGTGGAATTTTTCTCCAAGATCAAATTGGCAGTAAGAGGTTTCAGTTCTACCCGAGGGGGTGCTATACCCCCATCATCTCTCACCTGCGAGAAAGATGCATCCTCAATTTGTGGTTCAGGAGGTGGAAACTCTTTGTTGGAGGAATCATAGGAGGAGCAGGGAGATGATGGTGCGTCATGGCAGACGTCTGCAGATTTCGTTTCCGTAGCGCACCTGTCAATAGAGGCAAGGTGTTCAGGTATGTATCCACTATCGAACATAAAATCTGAAGTACTTCCCTGCTCAATGTAGTTTCACGATGGTAAGGGATCTGTATACTCCTCGTAAGGATATTCTTCACATGCTGAAATCTGTGGGAGGCTATCGTTGTAAAAGCGTAGTGTGTCTCCCTCGTATCGTGCATAGATTACATCAGCAACTGGGACATCATCCAAGGCATCCGCATTGTAGAAAGCGTTCGCAATAAAAACTGAGAGCTCTTGTATAGCTGGGTCGTCTGTAGGGAATTCCACTGGGCCATGCACCCACACATCATCTACAACGCTCTCTATTATATCCAGCAACTGTGAATCGTTCAATGGCTCCCATTGATGAGTCTCTCTCCAGGCTGCATCAACAGGTAAGGCCTCAATGGTCTGGAGGTACATCACGTCCTCATCCAAGCTTATGTGAATGTCGCCCTCAATACTGTTGGATCATGTGGATGGCAAACAACACTAGTGTTGGATATGGATGACGTTTGTACACCCTTGTAGGGGATGTACGAGGGAACACGGACCTCGAACGTCGCACACACAAAGTCGTGTGCAAAGGGAATCTGTTCCCTTGCAGAGAGGATCTCTAGATTAATGGGAAAGTCACATTATATGTGCATAAGTGCATGCGACATATGGCTAATAAAGGGGTAATATCTTAAGCTTATGTTGTACCATGCATATGGTACAACTTAAGCTTATAATGTGACATGTATGATGGTACACCTTAGTTAAATTGTTCCAAAGGAACGATTACTCCTAAAATAACTACCTTGGGGGCTATAAATAAGACCCAAGGGTTAGCCATTTCCTTACACTTTTGCATGGTATTCTTGCCTTGCATTTCATTCTAGCGAAGCTCTGCCGAAATCCTTCCTCTCTCTTTATCCAAGTTCTTTATCTAAAAGTAGATATTTAGATTGTGGATTTAGTATCCTTACTCCGTTCGTGAGAAGACTCGATCCGTCGTGGCGAATCCGAAGGCGAAGTTCCGTGACTACCGTGCCGCATACGCAAGCGTAAGTCTCAACTTCATTTATCGATCCTAACTCTGTTTTGACAGGATCCTACATTGGTATCAGAGCCATACGGGTTCGCCCAGGTCAAACCACCGCCCCGTCGAAACTATGAACGAGTCGTTGTCTTTTTCACGAATGGGTATCCTACCATTACGGATATGGTAGGAACGCTTCGTGACGGAGAGAACGCAGCGGTTGTTCTTTTCACGTTAGGGTCTTCTGTCATTACGGATATGGCAGGAACTCTCCGTGACGGGAAGAACCGACCGTTCATATCGTCAAACTCGCTCTCTTCATGGATGTTGAGTCTCCATTCATAGGGAATGGGTGCTCTCTTCATGTGGAGCGCGTAGTTTACGAATTTTTTGAAGAGGTTTATTTTTTTGGCACACGGCCATTGGAGGACAACTACTTCCTCGACGAACGGGTGCTTCACCGGAGAAGAAGGTGGTAGTTATTTCCATCGGGGAAGATGAAATTTGATGCATGTGCACCATGGCCAAATGGGCTATGAAGGCCATGCACCCCCCCTCCCCATGCGGAGGGGGTTGGCTACGGCCAATAACCACCACGGCAACCCCCTCCGGCGGGGGTATGCGGCCACCCCATGAAAGGGGGAGACCGGCCATGGCCAAAGGGCCATGGCCGGTCAAGGCCAATAAGCCAGGGCCGGGCCAGGGCCGGCCGGCCTTGGCCAGGGCCAGAGAGCCCTGGCCGGCCACGGCCAGGGCCAGAGAGCCCTAGCCGCGGCCTGGCCAGGCCAGGCCAGGGCCGACCCTGGCCGGCCAGGGCCAGGGCCAGAAGGCCCTGGCCGCCCTGGCAGAGGCCAGGGCCTGGCCGCCCTGGCCGAGGCCAGGGCAGGGGCCCTGGCCCCGGCCAGGGGCCTCTGGCCGAGGCCAGGCCAGGCCAGAGAGGCCTGGCCGGCCTCAGGCTGAGGCCTGGAAGGCCTCTGGCCGAGGCCTGGCCTGCCTCTGGCCAGGCCAGTGGCCTGGCCGGCCCTGGCAGTGGCCAGGGCTGCCGCAGGCCGCCCCTGGCCGGCCAGGGCAGAGGCCCTTGGCCGGCCTCGGCCAGGGCAGGGGCCCTGGCCGGGAGTGATGTAGACCAATTTTTTGGTCGACCAATTTGGGTGTTTTGGTCGACCAATCCGGCATAAGGTCTAGGTCGATCACGAATTTGCCGACTAGCCCATACGGGGTATCAAAAGGCCTTGGTCAAACACGAATGTGCCGACTAGCCCATACGGGGCTAACGACAGTCGTCTTCTCTTATTTTATAAATTTTTTTACTTGGGCTCTACTCCTTGAAGATTAGCCGTAGTGCTATACTTCATGCGAGATTAGCTATGACATTGTGCTCTACTCTACAGAGAATAGCCAATGTACTTATGACATTGTGCTCTACTCTACGGAGATTAGCCAATGTATTACAAATTTTTTGAAAAAGGTGTTTTTCAAATAGGTTATGTCCCGTCCTTAATCGGGATAGCGCAATTTAGAATTCCAAGTCCTACCACAATCCGGCCATGGTTATCTAACCCATGGGTGTGTAGAACAGGTCTCGTGGCTTGGCAATTGTTGCGCTAAAATTCTTTGCGTAAACTCTCACCTATTCCATTTTGAAAGATATGTTTTTCAAAATTATTTTTCCGCTGCTGGTACCATACTGGTATCATTTCTGATTTATTTTTTACATGAGATAAGTAAGAGGGATACTTTGAAAGTTACTTCTAGATGGTAGTTGGGAACATAGTGAACTTCTCGATTCTAGAGTAACATTTCAGCTTATCCAAGGAACTTATCAAGTGTTTAAAGAATCGAAACTTTATGCATAGAATTTTGATCGTGTTTTTCATTTTCTTTGCAGTTTTTTTTGATTCGAATACGTCTACCGCTTCTAAGAACATTGTCGCCGAGCTTAACAAAGGTGAGAAGCTCAACAGCGACAATTATAAACTTTGGTCAATAAAAATCCAATATGTTTTGGAGGAGCAAGATGTGCTTGAAACACTCCAAAACGTAATGGAAGAACCTGAGTTGGGCAATACAACCCAACACAAAAGGGACCGGGAAGCTTTTGAGACTTGGACTCGAAAGAACAAAATAGCACGTATTACGTTATTGTCCGCAATGGAAAATGACATAATGCGTCTATTTCGGGAATTCGACCTAGCCAAAGACATATGGTCTGGGCTAGAAATAAAGTTTGGTGGAACTTCGGTAACCAAACTCCGCTCCTTAAATATTCAATTTGACTCGTACAAAATGCGACGAGATCAATCTATGAAAAAGCATCTTCGCCACATGGCGAATCGCATAGCTGAATTGAAGGATGCAGGTCTTACGCTGTCTGACGAACAGCAGATCCATGCAGTCATTCGTTCACTCCCAGATAGCTGGGATAACATGAAAATGCACCTCACTCATAATGAGTGCATTAAAACTTTAAGCGATGTATCCAAACACCTCGAACTCGAGGAAGAGCGGATTCAAGCCGCAAAACCTAGTGCCGAAGTGCACATGGCCGCTAGTTCCTCACATGGAGGAAAGAAGCGAAAGGATAAACGCTCAAGGTTTGTGAACGAACGAAAGCGAGAACCAGAAACCTCAAAGAAGACTAAGTGCAAAAAGTGGCAAAAGAATGTGCACTCAAAGAAGAAAAACTTGAAGAAGATCAAGTGCTTTAAGTGCAACAAGTACGGTCACTTCGCCCGTACGTGTACGGATGGAAGTGATAAGGTAACTTGTAGGGCTAGTTACATATGTGTTTCTAGTTCCATGTTTCTTGCTGAATCTAACTATTTTTGGTTGATTGATTCAGGGGCCACAAACCACGTAGCGAAGGACAGAAGGTTCTTCGTAGAGTATCGAAGGATAACTCAAGGAACAAAGTGGATATACGTCGGCAACAACACTCGTGTTGAAGTCAAAGGCGTCGAAACATGTAAGCTAGTTCTCGACAACGGCCGGACTCTATTATTACACGACGTCCTCTTTGCTCCTGATATTCGAAGGAATATAGTATCCGTGGTCATGTTAATGTCTTTAGGTTATGAATGGAGGTTCTATGAGCAAAATGTTGACCTTGTTTGTAATAGTTCTTTAGTTGGGTCGGGTAATGTTTGTAATGGATTGATTGTTTTAAACACTATGTATGATGATTCTTCTTCTATTAATAAAAGTTTCCATTTGAAAAATGCTTCTAACTCTGAATCTGAGATCATTTGTTGGCATGCAAGACTTGGTCATATTGGACCAACTAGAATGGATAGACTTGCCAAAAGTGGCTTGCTATCTAATGTTTCAAAAGTTGAAATGTAAACTTGCGAACATTGTCTTGTAGGGAAAACTTGTCGCAAGCCGTTTGGAACTGGCACAAGGGCCGAAGTTCCATTACATCTTATCCATTCGGACATTTGCGGTCCAATGAATGTTAAGACAAGACGCGGGAAGTCATATTTCATCACCTTCATTGATGACTTCACCCGTTTCGGTCACATTTATTTGATTTCCTATAAACATGAAGCTTTATCTTGCTTCAAAAACTATATGAGTTTAGTGGAAAATCAACTAGATCGCAAGATAAAGGTCTTGCGAACCGATCGGGGTGGAGAGTATCAATCGACGAGTTTTAAGGAACTCTGTGATGAAAAAGGCATAGTTCATCAAATAACTATGCCTTATACTCCGCAACAAAACGGTGTTGCGGAAAGAAGAAATAGGACATTGATGGAAATGGTCCGATCAATGATGTCTCAGGCAAATTTGCCCATCACCTTTTGGGGTGATGCATTATTGACGGCAGCATTCATCTTAAACCGTGTACCCTCGAAGTCGGTAAGTTCTACTCCTTATGAGTTGTGGAACAATAGAACTCCAGACTTAAGCATTCTAAAACCTTGGGGTTGTGCCTCTTACGCACATTTAACCTCTCATAAATATGGCAAACTTGGGCCACGTGGGAGGAAGTGTATCTTTATCCGATACGCTGAAAACTCCAAAGGATATGTTTTCGTCGGTCAAGAGGACAATGGGGGTCTAATAGAATTCGAATCGAGGGATGTTGTCTTCTTGGAAAGCGAGTTTCCAAGACAGGGTGAGATAAGTCAAGACTTATCCTTGTTTGAGACTTGGGATCAAGAAGGATCGGAACGTTCGAGTGGGAGAATTCTTGGTGAAGAGGAAAATGACCCTCATACTTCACCTATGGATGATACGAACGATACCAATCCTATTCCAAGTGGGAGTGATGTCATTCCAAGTGGGAGTGATCAAACTCAATCATTTATGACATTACTACAAGATGATGACGAACCTGCAAATTTCAAACAGTCCGTCACATGCCCTGCTAAAGATAAATGGATAGCGGCGATGGAAGAAGAACTTCAATCCATGAAAACAAACCAAGTCTGGGACTTGGTTGATTTACCTAAGGGACGTAGAGCCATTGGGAACAAGTGGGTTCTCAAAATCAAGCATAAGGCTGATGGCTCCATCGAGAAATATAAAGCTCGCCTTGTTGCGAAAGGTTTCACGCAACAGGAAGGAATAGACTACGATGAGACTTTCTCTCCTGTCGTGCGTTTTACCTCCATTCGCTTAATTCTGGCAATGGTGGCTTGTTTGGACCTCGAGTTACATCAGATGGATGTAAAGACTGCTTTTCTTAACGGAGAACTAGATGAGGAGATCTACATGGAACAACCAAACGGGTTCGTACAAGAAGAAAACAAACATAAGGTTTGTAAACTTCGTAAATCCATATATGGTCTTAAACAATCCTCAAGGCAGTGGTATGTGCGCTTTCAAGAAGTCGTTTTTTCGTATGGTTTCTCCATGCTCGACGAAGACAACTGCGTATACATTAAGAGGATTAAGAACAAGTATGTAATTATGTCTCTTTATGTAGATGACATACTTATAGCCGGAAATGATAAGCGTCTTATCATGGATATCAAAGCTTGGCTTTCATCCGTCTTTGAAATGAAAGACATGGATGAAGCTGCATATATCCTTGGGGTTAAGATCTCAAGGAATCGTTCCAAGAAACTTCTTTCTCTCTCTCAAGAAACATATATAAAGAAAGTTTTAGAACGGTTTAATATGCAGGACTGCAAGCCAATTGATACTCCAATAAGCAAAGGCGAGGGTCTATGTTTAGAAATGTGTCCCAAAGATCCAAAAGAAAAGAAAGCTATGGAAAAGGTTCCATACTCCAGTGCTGTCGGGAGTCTGATGTATGCCATGATGTGTACCAGACCGGACATTTGCTATGCTGTTGGTATGGTAAGCCGTTACCAATCCAACCCAGGACAGGCACACTGGAAAGCGGTGAAGAGGATATTAAGGTACCTCAAAGGGACTGCGGACTATGCGTTGTGCTATCAAGGCAATACCTTGAAACTCGAAGGCTATACCGATGCTGATTGGGCAGGTGATCTCGACGAGCGAAGATCTACCTCAGGCTTTGTTTTCTTGCTCGGGAATGGTGCAATATCCTGGAGCAGCAAGAAGCAAACCTGCATCGCCCTATCAACCATGGAAGCCGAATTTGTAGCATTCAGCATGGCGGTCCAAGAAGCTGTTTGGCTTAGGAAATTCTTAGACAGGCTGACGAATGCCACTGACTCGAGCACTGTTCCTATATACAGTGATAGTCAAGCTTCGATTGCCTATGTCAAAGATCCTAAATTTCATTGTAAGACCAAACACATTGATATTCGATTCAAGTTTATGAAGGACTATGACAAACGGAAGGAAGTAGACATAGGATACATATCCACGCATAAGATGATAGCGGATCCCCTTACTAAGGCGATCCCCAGAGATGTGTTCTTCAAACACTTATCATCTATGGGAATGCGTAGGTGCTGAGCTGTATCATGTAATATTTCCCATGTCTATAGAAGATCAAAGTTTAATAAAAAGAAGAAGTTGTTTTTATATATTGCATACAAGTTTCTTACAAATGATTTTATACATTTGTGTTTAAGTCTCAGCTATTTTATTGTGTGTATGTCGGACAGATTAAGGTTGGCTCTCTTACATGAGCAACCGCCTTATCTTATCAGATGGATAAGATAGAGATGAGACTAGTTTAAAGTCAAAATCAGTAGACAAATGATTTAGAGTCGTGACTTAAACAAGATAGTCGAATGAAAGATTTGCATCATATGGATGCTTACAAAAGATCTGAGATCTGTATCACAAGGATATTTAAAAGAGATCTCATAGGATTTTTTAAATCCTATCTGTCTTATGCAGGATGAGAGTCCGGGAATATTTCACGAGTAGTAAGAGGACTCAAAAGATAGGCACTGTGGTGTCTGATCTTTCATCCGTACAACATCATTAAGACATACTCTCCCTGGGAAAGGAGTGATGTTGTAATACGTGTTCATACCACGTATGCATTACGACCACTGAGTTAGTAGCAATAGTGTTTGCTATTATGTGAGACTCAAAGGCCATATGGGTCTTAACTCTTACCCTCAAGGACTCCAATTGGTTCCTTTAGATTTGACGAGATGATCGCTATCTTAGCGTGTTGCTAATGGGCTATGATAATTCGGCTCGGCGGTGCACGTTTGAAAAGCGAATCAAGTCAAGATCAGAAGGTTCGCAAGAAGAGGAAGATTGATTTCATATTCGCATTTGGACTTTAATGATTCAAAGCTGGCCAGCCAATTGTGATCCAGATGGGATTCAATTCTTGAATATAAAGTATAAGAAATGTGAAGAAATAATCTAGGGTAAAGCATGCATTGAACTACTCAACTTTGCACCTTCGAGGTCGTTGTGTATCTCTAACAAGTGCACAACAACAGACTCTACGTGCATGACGGTCGCACGGTCTATTTCTCGGTATGATAGATGAAAGAACTAAGAGAAAGACGTTCTCTTACAATCCCCTCAAGTGTGAGTGGGAGATGTTGGATATGGATGACGTTTGTACACCCTTGTAGGGGATGTACGAGGGAACACGGACCTCGAACGTCGCACACACAAAGTCGTGTGCAAAGGGAATCTGTTCCCTTGCGGAGAGGATCTCTAGATTAATGGAAAAGTCGCATTATATGTGCATAAGTGCATGCGACATATGGCTAATAAAGGGGTAATATCTTAAGCTTATGTTGTACCATGCATATGGTACAACTTAAGCTTATAATGTGCCATGTATGATGGTACACCTTAGTTAAATTGTTCCAAAGGAACAATTACTCCTAAAATAACTACCTTGGGGGCTATAAATAAGACCCAAGGGTTAGCCATTTCCTTACACTTTTGCATGGTATTCTTGCCTTGCATTTCATTCTAGCGAAGCTCTGCCGAAATCCTTCCTCTCTCTTTATCCAAGTTCTTTATCTAAAAGTAGAGATTTCGATTGTGGATTTAGTAGTCTTACTCCGTTCGTGAGAAGACTCGATCCGTCGTGGCGAATCCGAAGGCGAAGTTCCGTGACTACCGTGCCGCATACGCAAGCGTAAGTCTCAACTTCATTTATCGATCCTAACTCTGTTTTGACAGGATCCTACAACTAGAAGGGGGGTTGAATAGTGTTGTGCAAATAGTAAACTTTTTCGATTGTTAATAAACGTCCTTCTAATGTTGCCTAAGAAACCAAGTAGAGCGATCTACGCTTGGTTCTTAATCAACAAAATAATCTTAAAATACACAGAGTAATTTCACAGCAGGTAGTCGACTCCCTATGAACAGTAGTCGACTCCCAGAGTATTTATAAGCACAGATAAGATTGCAAGTAAGATAAATATTATATTCACAGCGGATAAAAGTAAGTTGATCTTTGCAATAAATGAATAACAATTAGTGAATAATAAAGTAAGAGCAAAGATAAACAAACACAGATAAGCAATCGCAGACACAAGGATTTTTATCCTGGTTCCCCACAACTTTTGGGTACGTCCAGTCCTCGACCAATCCGGTACAAGATTTTCCACTATCTGCCTTGGCAAATACAAGTACCTAACTCCACTCGTTAGGATTTCCAACGACCTAGTCTTGACCAGGATTTCCAACTGGCAACACCTAGACTTGTCTAGTGTTCCAACAACAACACAATAAAAATGATATCCAATTCACCACAATAAATTGGTGGAGATTGGTTTTACATCCAGATTCTATAGCCAAACAATGATAGACAAAATTGTATGTAGTGGCTTGATAGAATGAGATTCTAGATCACACAAAGATACGAATGAATTCTTTGTGATCTAGATCTATTTTTTTTTCAAAAATCCTTTAAACAAAAAAATCAAGAAAAGTAATACGGATTTGAAAAACAGTTAGCCAATAAAATGAGAATATGATCTTTAAAAATAATAACAGAATTTTGCAAGATCACAAATAAAATCGAATTGACTAGAGAAAGAGAGCTTAGAACTTTAGAGCGTTTGCACGAGAGATTTTGAATTCGATAGTAGTTGTGTTTTTCTCAATGAAAACGGTCCTCTATTTATAGGACAAAAACTAAGAATTCGAATTTCAAAATACTTTGACTTTTGTCCCAAAAATTATGGAGAAAATCGCTCAACAATATTTTAAAATTCAAGTAAAAACGTCAAACTTTTACAGCTGGTAGTCGACTCCCTAGGAGTGGTAGTCGACTCCCAGTGTGTTTCAGGAAATCTTGATTCTCAGCTGGTAGTCGACTCCCTACCGTTGGTAGTCGACTCCCAGAGGAGTTTTTCCTGCGACACAGCTAGTCAGACAGGTAGCTAACTCCAGGGTGTGTGGAGTTTCACTACGGAATTTATAAGATGACTAGAGAAAGCTCTCAAAAATGTTTTTGAAGATGATTTAAAAGATATTCAAAAATATTTTCAAATCGTTTGTGTGTGTGTGTTTGTCTATTTGATTTGGCTTTAACAATACCCTAAAGAGACACAACACACTCACTATAGACTTAGGACACGTCTTCGGAAGCTTGATCAATTTGATGAAGTAGATGTGAGCTTCACTTGAGCTTCTTGTTCTATTTGAGCTTTGAACTTCATTATTTGATCTTAGCCACGTTCGTCCTTGTCTTTGAGCGTAGATTGCGCTTCTTTGAGTATGAGTAAAGCTTCGTATATTCTGCACACTTAATTGTAGTGTAGTTAGTACACTAAGTTTCATTTGGTGTGCTCATCATCAAAATCACTTGGGGTGGAATTCAATTCCCATCAAATACTACCTGCATCAAAAACCTTGTTCATTATATAATCCATGACCAATTACTGATTTGTGTTACCTGCAACATAGGTTCCTGAGCCGATAAATCGAACTGCATCAATCAGTTCTCTGGCTGCGTATTCAATCATGGATTCGTCCATACGCGAATCCTGAAGGCCATGTAAATGATAAGAAGAGAGACTGAACTCATCTGAGTCACTGACAGATTCACAGGTCAACTGCACTTGCATCACCATCTCCATTATTTCTGACTGGTCAGGAAATAATCGCTAGCTGGAGGGAGATGTTAGTAGCAAGGCAGAAAAATAGAAAGAGAATAAAAAGGGTGGAAAGGTGAGGAATGGAAAGATTGCTAGCAAACTTCTCAAAATAAAAATAAACTGAGATAAACACTATTGTCGTCTCCGGCAACGGCGCCAAAAACTTGACGCACCCGAAACCTACAACTAGATTCCACCCGGCGGTGTCACGATCTCCAGGCGTTATATGGCATCTAGGTTTCAATTCCAGGCTCAATCCGCAAGCAAACGGTGTCAAGTTGTAGTATAAATGATATCGAATCCCACAGGGACGGTGATAGTGTGTATGGGTTCTCAGTTTACTTCTATATCTCGAAGTGAGATAGCTATCGGGTTGAGAGAGTTGTTTGGGGTGTTGTTGTTGTTTTACTAATAAAAAGGACTAGGTCATTAGGGATCACCACTAAGATCGTGGGGGGTCGACGTTGGAATAGAATCCTCACGTTGCATTAGGGTTAGGGGATAAATCTCACAATTCGTACCACTCTTGTGATTTAGAATTGTGAGGTATTTCGGTAGCTCTCGTTGACGCAATGGCGGTAGCCGTCAACGTAGCGGTATAGTTCATCGATGGACCCCCTCAAGGCACGAGCCGGACATGGTCACGAGCCTTGGTTGGATCCACTAATTTCCCTATTCGGATCGCAGAGATACCCCTTAAGCACATCATTCCACAGACCGTGGGCATGATCTTAGTGCGGGTTATCTAGGGATTCGGTAGGATCGACCGAAATACTCCCCTAAATCCATAATTCAATGTAGAGATTCAGATCTACATCTTTCCCCTAGGATCTTAGGGCTAACCCATCAACCCTAGAAAGATCTACTCACACATGGCAATATTAGCGGATAAAAACATCATTTTTATGAAAGAGAACATCATAGCAATTGGTAGAACAAAGATAAAAAACTTACAGAGAGGTGAAGAAAATAAACGAGCAATAGATCCAAGAAAATTTCAGATTCCAATATGCAATCGAAATAGAAAACCAAATTAACAATCCAAGATTTTCGATCCAGTCTTCAACAAAGATTAATCTAAAAAATCCGCTCTCTAAAACCTATTCAAAAAAACTTTAAAATGAATCACCCCCCGAATCGACGTCCAGCTCCCAGCCTTCACTGTCCAGATCGTGTAGAAGCCGCATTACAAAACATTTCCAAAAATGGCCCTGGCATCGCCGATCGAGTAAGCTGCTCGGTCGAGCAGTGCGTTGTTCGGTCAGTTACTCAGACCGAGCAGCTGTGCTGCTCGACCAAGCTTGACAGGGAATCGAAAATCTCCAAAATCCTCACTCTGCCTGCATGGGCTGAGTCAGCTCAGCTCGGTCCGAGCAGAGGCTGACTCGTTCGCTGAATAGATGCTTGGGCCGTGCACTGGATTGCTTCAGCTTTTGGATGAAGGGCTGCTCGACCGAGCAGATGAACTGCTCGGTCCGAGCCATTAATGTATCTGCCTCCTCTTCTCATTTGTATCTGCTCGGCCCGAGCATTTGTACTCCTCGACCGAGCAGCCTGTGAAATCTTCTCCTGAGGCTGTTGAGCTGCTCTCTCCTCCTGCTTTCTCTCCTCCACTCCTCCCGAAGATCCCAGAACATGGCGAACTCCTGTAGGGCTTCACAAATGAGCTCACGGCCGTGTCGGATGTGTCCATACCTAAGTCAGGTCCCAAATCGCTCCAAAATCCTTGAAAACTCATAAAACACTACGAAACTCGAATATAACATCAGAAATGCGATATCGTAGGAAAATTGGGATTTGGATGCGAAAATGGCATGGATGCAATGAAATGATGATATGAAAATAGTGGAAAATATGGACACATCACCGTGCCGCCGTCCAAGTCGTGCTGCCCATCGCCGCGCATCCACCAACTGTAACCGAACACGTAAGTTAAATGTATGTTAGTTTAATACCCTAATAGTTATTAGTACTGCATATTTAGATTAGTATACCAATATAAATATATAGGTATATATATACCAGCATTATGTTAGTAATAATAGTAACCCTAAGCTGCATGTTTAATTAAGATTTTAACACACACACACACACACACACACACACACACACACACACACAGTAGTCATAACCCGTGCCCAAGGGCATGATTCATTTAAATATTCTCCCCTCAAAATCTTGGACACCCTAATTTTAAACGAACTGAAATAATTATAGAGCAATATATATTAGGCCCCCATCAAAATCTTAGTTCACCAAAATTAAGGTCCCCTCCACAGAAGTTAGATCCCACATTGCTTATTTAATTCCCCACAAAAATTTTCGTCCACCTATATTTAGTTTGTTTCAATTGTTTTTAGTTTCTTTTCCCCCACATTGTATAGACAAATATTTTATGATGAAAACAATAATTAATTGTGTCATCTAACGTCGTCTATGGACTTGAATCTAGGTCTTTACATTATCCAATTTACAGCTTAATTTAACCACCATGACAATTGGCTTGGATTTGTAGGCTTCACGTCACAGTTCAGCTGCACTGGCAAAAAAATAGATTAACCATGGTGTTTGCTTAATATGTGATGTTCGTTGATTGCATGTGTGGGAAATTGTATATAATCTAGAAATTGTATAAAATCTGGAGAATCATTTCCTTTGATGAATTGCAGCTTGTTTTTCGAGAATCATACAAATGTTTAACTTGTGAATTTTGCAAATGTATAATTTTTTCATGCAAATATTTTGAGAGGTTGATGTTTTCTGTACTTGTTCCAAAATGATTGTAATACATAGTTTATGGCAGAGCTTTTGCTCCAGCATGTAGTCTTAAAAAATCATGAAATTGATTAGCTTATTAATGCTTAAACCCCCCGCAATGGACACAACAATTTATTGCCAAAAATAAAAAATGTGGTGAAGGACATTAACAAATTTCTGTAAGAGGCTCAAGGAAGATGTCAAATCTGTATGATCAGAGTCTGAATGATGTGAAATCTTTTGTGAAATCTATATCATCTTAAATTTGTACGATCAAGTTTCTGTTGTGAAATCTATATGATTCAAGAATATGTATGATTCAGTAATATGTATGATGCATACATTGTTCATTAAATCATAGCTTCATTATTCATTTATGTTATTGTTCCAATTTGTTGATTAATTCATAACTACATGGATGTAAGTGAAACTTTGTTGCCATGTTCTGGAAATTTATGTTGTTCTAGTGATGCACTACTGGAAATTTTTGTTGGTCCATAACCATGTTCTGGAAATTTTTGTTGTTTTAGAACCATTTCAATTAGGATTTAGTACCTCTAACACCAATCAAAGTTCATAACTTACTTCAAGAAACCAAATCACCCAGATTGTTGCATGAGTGTCCATATTTCATTAGACAGCAAAATTACAAAGAAGATTTGTTCTAAGTATAGTTTAATATTTCTAGTCTATACGGGGAAAAAACTGTGTATGAGAGTAAAGACAAAAAGACCCCTAGAGAAACCAAAAGGGTCCACAGAAATAAAAGTAATCCTCTTTTCTAGCAAACAATTCCTTCAGCCAGCTATAGTAGGATAAATAATCAAATTGAATGGGAATAAAGAGGAAAGCAAAATATTTTATCATCATAAAGATTCAATTTCCTCCAACAACTTACAGTTACATGTTTATGCATTAATCTAAATCGTATATGATCACTCAGAACTATTTGTAGAAAGATCGATAATGTACATATTCTCATACAAATTTCACATGATATAGATTTCACAACAGACTATGTACAGACCACAACAAAGTACTAATTTGTTTGTACCTGTATTAGTATTTGAATTTTGGCTACTACAATGTACAGACCATAATAATTTTTCAATGTACAGACCACAAAGTATTTGAATTTTGTTGTTCTGTAACCATGGTCTCGTATCTCAGACAATGTATAGACCACAACAATTTCTCAGACAATATACAGACCACCACATTCCTGTTTACTAAGGAAACTTGCTAATGATTGCCCCTAAGCTTGACATCCAACGTCGTTCCGCCTTCTTGTAAGATTTCACAAAATTCCAAATGACACTGCAAGATTTCATGACCCGAATCAACCAAAAACCAAAACTTTTGTACTCTCATGCTTCATCCTCATGTGCTTCTTCCCACTACAAAACTCCAAGTATCAAAACCAAAGGGGGATTAGAGTAACAACTAAAAGAAAAAATAAATAACTGGCTACCTGCAACCCATGGTATTAGAAGAGATGTAGCATGTATACAATTAGAAGAGATGTAGCAAACTGGACTCTCTCTTTACAATTAGAAGAGCATGTATTAGAATGATGTTAGCATGTTTATGTTCACAGCATCAGCATATACATGATTTAATAGTTTGGACTCAATCCATGCATGACTGAAAGATATGTGGAGTTTGAAGGGCAGGGTCTGTAGTAAAAATAACAGGTGGAAAATCTTTGCAATCTTCCCTCAAGATGATGAAAATCATTGCAAAATCTTAACTACATATTTCGGTATAAAGTTTTAAACTTTTAATAAGTCATCTATCCAAAAAAGACATTTTTTCAAAATTAAAATTTAAAAAAATTAAAAAGAAGAGAAAATAACCTATTGCCTGTCTTTTTTCACAACATAATTTAGTAACAGTTATTCCACTCTTCATTTTGGTGTGAAAATTAAGTTAAAACATGTTCTCTCCTTTTCAAATCAGCTTCCAACGAATTAAGCTCCTCCTCCTTCATCTTCGAGTACTGCATATATCAATTAAACAATCAATCAATACAACGAATGAAACTAAACAAAATTTACAATGGGAACTACATACATTCACCAATCAGAGCAATACATCAACGGTAGCATCATTATTATTGTTCCCAAACACAAAGGGCAAATGACGACATCCCAGGAAACCGACGAATTCTGCAAACATAAACCCCAAGAACAACAGTTTATTCAGTAATTACACTTCATCAGTTAAAAATATCCTAAGCAACACAGATAGCTGGTTATGTGTAAAACATACCATTTGTTTGCATAAAAATATCCTAAGCAAAACATATCACATGAAAATTATATCTGTTCATTGCACTTTGCATATTTAGTTCATATAAACATTGAAAGGAAGCAAGCAATAATGAAAATCGTTTATTATAAATCTATAGTTTTAAAGATCTTGATTTTAGTATAATTGATTCTATTGGATTGCTTGTTTCAAAGGCCCAACATTAAATCATTGATGAGTGAGTTCAAGCTGATATTAGCTAAATGATTCACCTTTTCATTCTAAGTTTCTTTCTATTTGTTAACAGAACCATTTTGCCTAGAACCTATAAAATCCAGTATTTCCTTTATTGCTTTTCCAAAACCTAGCTCAAGGATCCTATTTACATTAAAAATAGATCACTAACATGACATAAAAAATGAACTCACAGAAAGTTCAACAAACATGGATGATGATTTTTGAGATGGGGTTGTATGAAATTTGTGCCATTCTTTAAGGGAAAGAGCAAACTTCTGCAGCTCTGTGAGCACATCAACCAAATCAAGCAGTCCAATCCTTTCTTAGCTAGCCAATCCAATTCATATTCATCAAATTCATTCGTTGCCTTTTCACCGTGTATATAGCAAACGGATCAAATCCCTGTGCTAGATGTACAACTGATGCTCCCAACACCTCCCACTGAACCTGAGAACACAAACCACATGCCATCTCTTCAACTCTACCAAGATATGGAAACTAAGGAGAGCCAGAACAGCATTGCCCGATTTCTACCGAAAATATTACATTATTATTTCAGATGAGATCCACCGTCCAAGAATTGAAATAAAAATTTGGTCTCCTCTTACTTGTCAGACCAGAAGAGTGAATCTTAGCATTAATCGGCCGGGTAATAAGTTTACCTTGTATATTTCAGCAAGCAACAAAAGAATTGTGGCATTTGCAACCTGCAAGTTAAACTTGTAGCAAGTGTTAAGTATTGGACTGCTCCCTACTTGGTGTTAATGATGAGCAAACATAAATACTTGTGACTAATCCCCTAATTTGCAGTTAATCCATTGCCTAAGCTTAGTATGAAGATCTACTTGCAATGGATGACACTCAAAGATCATTGAAAGCAAATGATATGGATTGGATGATCGTAGATGGTGATTGAAGCTCCTAGAAGACTTCAAGATCATGTGTTGGATAGAAGAGAGAGTTCGTCAAATGTAACTTTCCTGTTTCTCTTCTAGTATGTAGCTTAGAAGTAGAACTTTGTTGGAGTGCACACACATCTTCTTTTCAGTCTTAGGATATCATTAGATCAACCTTTCTTGGACTCCAATTCATTTCAATCTAGATTGTGCATGTCATGTCTTTAACAGTCGACTGCTGAACAGTTTACAGTCGCCTGTCTCAAAAATAGTCGACTGTGTTTTGTTCGACAGTCGCCTGTTATGCACAAACTGTTTCAGTCTAGTTTTGGGCTTCTCAGCTTTAACTCTCACAGACGACTTATGAACGATTCACAGGCGCCTGTCCATGTGACAGTCGACTGTGTTTTGTTAATCAGTCGCATGTCTGTCTTTAGCCCAAATTCTATTGATCTGTTTATTCTGGCCAGTCGACTTATGTTGGATTTACAGTCGACTGTCCAATGGAACAGTCGACTGTCAATGCTACAACAGTCGTCTGTCCTTGAGCCTATTTGATGACTCAACTCTCTGGAAAATATCAGGGTTTTGACAGTCATCTGTAGAAGGAATTATAGTCTCCTGTTCGGATTAACAGTCGACTGTCTTCTCTTCATCAGTCGTATGTCCTGTTCTCCCAAACGTTTTCCAGATTTCATCAACTTACCCATCTTACGTCCAGTCGCCTGTAGTAGGATTTACAGTCGCATGTTGGTTCAACAGTCGATTGTCTATCCCTCATCAGTCGACTGTCCACAAGTAATTTACCGTTATGAATTCTCACATACCCTCTCTAACTGTTCAGCAGTCGACTGTGAATTCCTCAACAGTCGACTGTCGCGGGCGCAGATTCTATCTGTTGAGTTTTTCCTCACGGATTTCAAAGGGGTTTTTGCTGATTTCGGTTGAAGGGTTTGAGAAACCTATATAAGAAGCCTCTAATGTTCCTTAGGCTAAAGATCTACCAACTTTCTTGCTAAAAGATTGAAGCTTTCATTCTCTCAAGTTCAAAGCTCTCAAGCTCTAAAGCCCTAGATTTCCAATCTTCAATCTCTTGCTCTCCAACCTAGAGCCAAAGATAAATCTTCTAGGCATTTGGTGCAGACAAGAGAAAGGGCTTTCCTCTATTCCAAGAGAGTCTTCTCAACACACAACACACTTATCTTTCAAGTTCTACTTCAAGGCATATGTGATTGTAAGTGTTGCTTAATTTCATATTCCATAACTTTCATTATTGGATTTACTCTCGGGTTGTGAGAGTGGTTTGCTTGCTCCCAAGTTGTGGGAGTCAAGGTCAATCGATTGTATTTCGATTTCACTTGTAGGGTTGCTACAAGTGGGTTTTAAGGAAACCTCAAGTTAGGGTTCTAACTTGAGTATCCGGTTGTTAACCGGGTGGAAGGGACGTAGGATTACCGGAAACAAGTCGGGAAGTGGCTTGGGTAATCCGAACCCTTGAAACATCCTTGCATTTGCATTTGTTTCAATTTGGGTTTATTTTCTATTTCGCACTATTTGTTGGTTACGAATTTAAATTGGTGTAACTATCTTTTTAAATTGCATAAACACTATTCAATCCCCTTCTAGTGTTTTTCCCATAGCCAGGGTCCTGACAATTGGTATCAGAGCGCAAGTTTATAGCTATGGCATCCAACAACAACAACGTTCCTCCACCGACTTCATACAACAATCACGATCGTGATGGAGCGTCCACAGTTTTCGAAGGACAATCAACGGTGCATCCTCCGCGTTTCAATGGCACGAATTTCGGCTATTGGAAATGCCGGATGGAGACGTTCCTAAGGAGTGCTTCCCTTTGGAGAACCCTCCACAAGGAATACGTCGAGCCCACCGAAGAGGATTTCGAAAAATGGACGACTTCCGAGAAATCCGCCGAAGTCAACAAAGAGAAGGCAATGAACGCTCTTCATTGTGGGTTGGACCCTGATGATTTCAACAAGATATGCACATGTAAGAGTGCATATCAAATTTGGAACCATCTCGTCGTTACCTATGAGGGAACGAACAAGGTAAAACTTTCTAAACTCTATGTTGCCGTGCAAACCTTCGATATGTTACATATGCAGGAAAATAAAAGCATAGCATCGATGTACGGATGTTTTACCGATATCACTAATGAATTGATAGCTCTTGGACAAGTCTATTCCCAGCAAGATAAGGTAAGGAAGATCATAATGGGAATGACCTCCAAATGGGAAAGAAGAGCTATCGCCATCGAGGAGGTCAACGACTTGAAGACTTACATAGTTGTGAACCTTATTGGGACTCTCATGTCTTATGAAGTAAGACATGAGAACCGATTAAAGATTCGAGCTATGATGAACCCTTCGGAGTCCAAGAAGAAAGCTTTGGCATTTAATGCCAATTCATCATCCTCGATAGTGAAGAATCAGAAAATGAGATGGACTTGGGTGAAATAGCCCAAATGAAAAAGAAGTTCCAACACTTCTTTTGAAAAGGTAAATTTCCCTCCAAGAATAGATTTGATTCTACTAATCACTCTTCCTCTCTTTGCTTTAAGTGTAATAAGCCAGGGCACATCAAGAATGATTGTCCAATGCTACGAAACAAAGAGAAGTGGAAGGCTCCGAAGTACCACAAGTCCGACAAGAATAAGAAAGACAAGAAGAAAGGACTAGTAGGTACATTCGATGATTCAAGTGAAGACTCATCAAGCGAATCCGATGATGAGAAGGGTGAAAGTGCACACATGTGCTTCATGGCCCGAGAAGATTCACTCTCCGATGAAAGTGATTCCGACTTGGATGAAACCGAGGTAACTATGGATAAACTGCATATTGCTAATGAAGAATTATTTGCTAGGTATCAATCTTTAATGCTTAGATATACTAGTTTAAAGAAATTGAATGTTAGCAATCCATCCATTCCATGCATAATCAACAATGACACCATTGTTGATACTTTAACCATTGAGAAATCAAATTTAGCTTCTCAAAATGTCACTTTGAGAAATGAGGTGACTACCTTCAAATCTCAACTAGATCAAACACATCCTAAGGATAATAGTGATCTAGTTTCACGATACACACAATTGGGTTTAGAGAATGAGTCTCTTAAAACTCAAGTGCACGAGCTCAAAGCACGGGTGTCCACCTTGGATACCAACATTTCTTCTCTTAAGGAGAAATATGAGCTTATGTCCTCCCGTATTGTGAATTCAATAAGGGAAAAAGACAATTGGATAATTTTCTAGCAAACCAATTTCTGGCCAGACATCGTGTTGGTCTTGGTTTTGTGGAAGCAAGTGCATCCAATGCTCGCACCTCCTTTAGTGGTGTCACTATAGACTTTGTGAGGCCATCCTCCGGTGCATCCACAAGTGGTGTTAAAGATAATATATGTAGAAAATCTACCAAGAAAGTCACCACTTCATCGTCTCTTCCTTTTAGAAAGAACCCACAAAGGGTGGAAACCAAAAGAGAAGCCATGCTTATATGTACACAAACTTTCATCCACGTAGGAAATCTCCTACTTCACAAGTGGATACTCAAGACACTTTTTATGCTCCACACCCACAGACACTTACAAATCCACACATGAGAAATACTCATGTACGTGCTCCTAAACACCCATATGCTCATACGCATCATTCTTACATGTATGCACATCCTCCACATGTCATGCATGACCCATATGTTTCACACAACATGCATGTTTCCAAGCATACATATAATCCTCATATGTCCAATGCATATCCACCACCTCATTTTTATGCTAGGTACCATGTTCCTAAGAAGCATGCACCACATAGAAATCTAACCACTATGCATGCAACTAGGAAAAGGACTCCCAAAACATACACCATTTGGGGTCCTAAGAACACTAGCTTAAATAATTGGAATGCATATGTTGATTCCTATTTTCATGATGTTATTAATAATGGTAATTATGTTGGAAAGCGGAAGTTGTTGGATATTGGACTCCCCGGATTTGGTTTTGGATGATGAACAAACATAAATATAATATGAACTAACACTTTGTGAGCGCAGTTATGGAGATCGTCGCCAAATTCACATGAATATCAATTACGACGTCTCAAGACTTCTCAAAGCACGTGATCGTACGCATAAAGCTTCGTTGAAGCTTATGGACCTATTTAGAAGTCATGAAGATTCGATTGAAGCTATTGAAGACGGTATCGTCAAGTTTAATTTATAGTCTTTAAGCTTCTTTCGTAGAATGTTAAGCCTTGAGTAGGTCTTACGTTTTAATTCTTCATTACGCTCATATCTTAGCTCTAGGATCTTTGTAGAAGTCCATACAATTCTTCCCGAAGCTTCGCGCTTCGATTCGGGACTTCTTGTGCATGTTAGTTGGTTCAAGAAGAAGAACTGACCGACTAGATGGTGATCTAGTCGGTCAGCCAAGCTTCTTGGACCGACTAGTTTCAGTCAGTTAATTCTTAGCTCTTTACTGTTTACAGTTAGTCGGTCTAAGTTGACTCACCGACCGACTAGTTTGTGAACTAGTCGGTCAGTGATGCTTCTGTGACCGACTAGTTGAGCTTTCCCTGAACATGCACATTTGAGCTTGAGCTACTGTTTATCATTAGTCGGTCTGTGCTCATTGATCGACCGACTAGTTGGTGAATTAGTCGGTCAACTTTCCTTCTTGGACCGACTAGTTTAGTTTACTGTACATGCCAAATTTTTCACCATACTTACTGTTTATTGTTAGTCGGTCTATGTTCATTTGGTGACTGACTAGTTGGTGAATTAGTCGGTCAACATGTGTTCTTGGACCGACTAAGTCTAATTCTTCTCAGACTTCAGTTTTATCTGTTAGTCGGTCCACGTTGAGTAACCGACCGACTAGTTGTGAAACTAGTCGGTCAGCTACTCTTCTTAGACCGACTAGTTCCTTAGTCTGTACTTTGATCTTTTCTCAGTTTACTCATTAGTCGGTTTACGTTAATTGACCGACCGACTAGTTGATGAACTAGTCGGTCGGTGGTTGTTCTTTGACCGACTAGTTGGGTTCAGAAAAGAGCCGTTGGAGCTTTAATTGAAACGTTTTTCTCTCTCTCTCTCCTCTATCCTATATATACTTGTTGGGCTGCATTCATTGCTGCCAAGGCTGATATTATTGCAAGTTTAGAGATCAAGAGAAATCATTCCAAGTGCATTCAAAGCTCATTCTTTCCATTCAATAATCTCTCCTCACTCTTACTTCCAAAGAGAGATTCATTGAGTGTGAAGCCTTCCAAGCCAAGTGCTTGATTCTAGGTCACCAACATCCCCAAAGCTCTCCATCGCTGATCTACATCTTGGAGCTAGGGTTTGGTGCCACTTCTTCCCCAAAATCATCCTTGCCCTAATTCGTAAGCAATACTCAAGGCATAGGTATTTTGTTCGGTAAGAAGTTTTCTTATTTCATTTCATATTTGATTTGCAAGTTTCACTCTCGGTTGTGAGAGTGTGGTTGTGATCCCGGGTTGTGGGAGTCACAAATTACATTTTGTATGATTTGACTTGTGGAGGATTTTCACAAGTATTTCATAGTGGAAATCTTGAGTTAGGGTTTCTAACTCAAGTATCCGGAGGGGATCCGGGTGGTTGGGACGTAGGATCACCGGGAACAAGTCGGGGAGACTTGGGTGGATCCGAACCCAGTAACATCTCTTGTTAGCATTGTTAATTTTGTTGTTGTCATTCAATTTAAGCTTCCACAAATTGATTTGGTAGTTGTTTGCATTATAATTAGGAATTATACTCCTTGTTATTTTTAAAGTACTATTCACCCCCCCATCTAGTACTTGTGCAGTAGCTTGTAGGGCATTACATTTGGTATCAGAGCCAGATACTTAGCTATGTCTGCCAACAACAACAAGACCGTGCGTCCACCTTCCAACTATGACACCTTCAGGAACCGTGAAGGAGCATCTTCGGTGATGGAAGGACATTCCTCTACGAGGCCTCCATTCTTCAACGTTACCAATTTCGGGTACTGGAAATGCCGGATGGAAACCTTCCTCCGGAGTGCATCCTTATGGAGGACCACAATGAAGGAATACATCGAGCCCGAAGAAGAAGACTTCGAGAAATGGACAACCGCGGAGGTCACCACGGAGGTAAGCAATGCCAAGGCAATAAACGCCTTGCAATGCGCATTGAAGCCCGAGGACTTCAATAAGATATGCACATGTAAGAGTGCATATCAAATTTGGAACTCCCTCCTCATTCTTCATGAAGGGACGAGTAGGGTAAGAGACTCTAAACTCGTAGTTGTGAACAAAGATTACGAAATGTTTCATATGCAACAGGGCGAGAAGATGAAGGAGTATTACGCTCGCTTCGTCGACATCATAAATGAGTTAGAGGCTCTCGGCAAATCCTACACCCAAAAGGAGAAGTGTTCGAAGCTTATCGAAGGACTTCCTTCTTCTTGGGAGAAACGTACCTTCGCCATCGAGGAAGGTAATGACATGAATAAGTACACCGTAGTTCAACTAATGGGTACTTTAATGTCATACGAGGTACGCAAGGATAGCAAGCTCAAATTGCAGGAAAAGATGAAGTCCTATCTAAAGCAAGACGAGCCAAAGAAGAAGGCTATTGCTTTCAAGGCCGCTCCATCCACATCCACATCAACCGATGATGAAGACTCGGAAAACGAGTTGGACTTGGAGTCCATGGCACTCATGGCCAAGAAGTTCAACCGTTTCTTCCGAAAAGGTAACTATAAGAACAAAGCTAAATTTGGTTCTTCTAACGCCTCTTCCTCTCCTTTGTGTTTCAAGTGCAATAAGCCAGGACACATGAAAGCGGAGTGTCCTCTCAACAAACAAAAGGAGAAGTGGAAGGCGCCAAAATTCGATAAGTCCAAGAAGTACAAAAAGGGGTACAAGAAGGGACTCGTCGGAGCAACATTCACCGACTCCGAGGATTCTTCAAGCGGAGAGTCGGACGATGAGCAAGTGGAGCAAGCGCACATGTGCTTCATGGCAAGAGAGGAGCATGATCAAGGATCCTCCTCTTCTGATGATAGTGATGACGAAGGCAACGATGAGGTAACTATGGATGATCTTAGGAATGCTAACTCTCAATTATGGTCAAAATACACTAAATTAGTAAATAGATATACTAAGGTAAAAGATGACCTAGCTAGCATTCAAACCTCGCCTAAGACTATCATCACCAACAACGACACCGTTGTTGAAGAGTTGAGAAATGCGATTATTAATCTCAAATCTAAACTTGAACATGTTAGCATTGATGATCCGGAAGAACATAGGATAGCGGATTTAACTTCTCAAAACTCGACCTTGAGTATTAAGAACGAGAATCTTAAATCTCGTGTTTATGTGCTCACATCGCAAGTATCCAACTTGGATACTTCTATGCGTTCTCTCAAAGAGAAATATGAGAACACATTAGGCCGAATCAATAGATTCAATAAGGGTAAGGACCATTTGGATAAAATCCTAAGTGACTTACTTCCGGCCAATCACCGTATTGGTTTGGGGTATACGATGGGATGTCCATCCAAATCGGCCACTACTTTTGTTAGGCCAACTTCCGGTGGCTCTATGAGTGGTAGCAAACACTCTATTGGTAGTTCATCTACCAATAGTGCTTCCACCTCGTTCACACCCTCTTTCGGAAAGAAACCCACTTTAGGTGGACCTCCAAAGAAGGGGCATGCTTATATGTACACCAATACCATGCCACGTAGGAACACACGTCCTACTCCACCGCCTCACACATATGATAATTTTTATGCAACACATTCTCGGGCACGTGCACATAATGTGAGACACCCTCACGCACGTGTTCCCACACATGCATATGTTCACCCACAACATCATATGAATAATTCTCATCGTGCACCATTCCATCATGTTCCTTATGCCTATCCACAACATGCATCACGTAGAAATCAACGTCGAATGCATGCACCCAATAGGATGAGGGCTCCCAAGATTTTCACAATTTGGAGCCCAAAGGACACAAGCATGGACGAAAAACAAATGTATATGAATGCGTATTTTTCGGATGTTGTGCATAGTAGAAATTATGTGGGGAAGTCTAAGTCCAATTGGACTTGGCTTCCAAAGGTCTAATCTTTTGGACCCAATGACCTTGGGTACCATGATATGTAATTCTCTATCTTTAGGTACTCAAGGAAAAGAAAAAGAAAAGGAGCAACAAATTTAAATTTAGCTCCAAGGAAAATTGGATACTCGATAGCGGGTGTTCAAAACACATGACGGGTAACGCTAGTTTGCTCTCTGGAGTAGTTCCCATAGCAAATGGAAACCGCGTCATATTTGGAGGTAACGAGAGCGGAACCATCATAGGTGTTGGTAAAGTGGATAACTCATCTAAACCCTTAATTAGTGATGTTTATCTTGTTAATGGTTTAAATCATAATCTTATTTAAATAAGCCAACTTTGTGACAAAGGTTACAAAGTTAGCTTTACGAAAGGATTGTGTCATATTTTAAGAAAAGATAATGATAAATTATTATTTTCCGGCACTCGTCATAAAGATATTTATATTTTGGATCTTCCTAAGTCTTATGAACAATGTCTCGTTGCCAACACAAGTGAACAACACTTATGGCATCGACGCTTTGGACATGTGAACTTTGGAACACTTTATAAGCTTTCAAAATTAAATTCCATTAAAGGTTTTCCGAAGCTTGTTTTTGAAAAGAAAAGTTTTTGTGATTGTTGTCAACGTGGCAAGCTTCCTAAATCTTCATTTAAACCTAAGAAAAGCATTTCTACTAAACGGCCACTAGAGCTATTACATCTAGACTTATTTGGGCCAACTAGAGTTGCTTCCTTAGGAAATGCAAGATATGGACTTGTCATCGTAGATGACTATTCGAGATTTACATGGGTATTTTCATTATGTAATAAAAATGAAGCTTTTGAAAACTTCACAATTTTTGTTAAGAAAGTACAAAATCTCTTAGGAACCACCATTGTCACTATTCGTAGTGATCATGGAGGTGAATTTGAGAATGAGTCTTTTGAGACATTTTGTGATGAAGTTGGTATTACTCACACCTTCTCTTTCCCTCGTGCACCTCCTCAAAATGGTGTAGTTGAGAGAAAGAATAGGACGCTAGTGGAGTGTGCTCGCACTATGCTTGATGATAGCCAACTTGGCCATCAATTTTGGGCGGAAGCGGTACACACCGCTTGCTATGTGTTTAATAGAATACTTTTGAGGCCCGGCACTAAACAAACTTGTTATGAATTGTTGTTTGGTAGGTTGCCTCAAGTTAAACATTTTCGTGTTTTTGGTTCGAAATGTTTTATTAAGAACAAGTATGGTAGTCTGGACAAATTCGATCCAAAATCCGATGAGGGGATTTTTGTTGGATATTCTTCGCGTAGCAAAGCCTACCGGATATTCAACAAACGAACCTCAACGATCGAGGAGTCGCTTCATGTCTCATTTAATGAAGGATTTGGTCCAACTAGAATTTCAAATGATAATGATTCTTTGGATGTTTTATGTGATTCGTTTGATAATTCTAAGTCTAATAATTCTATTGATTCTATTGAGACTAACCCAACTAATGAAGTTGTTGAGAATGTTCCTAGTGACCAAGGTATTCCCAAACGGCTTCATACCGTTCGTGACCATCCTCATGAGCAAGTCATTGGCAATATCTATGATAGTGTCAAGACGAGATCTCAAGTGAACTACTTCGCTCATTGTGCCTTTGCCTCCTCGATAGAGCCAAAGAATGTTAATGAAGCATGCGAAGATAGTGCTTGGATCTTAGCCATGGAGGAGGAGCTCATTCAATTCGAGAGGAATGAAGTTTGGGAGCTTGTTCCATTGCCATCGAAGAACCACACCATCATAGGGACAAAGTGGATCTTCAAGAACAAAACCGACGAAAACCAAGTCGTCGTCCGGAACAAAGCTCGGTTAGTTGCTCAAGGCTATCGACAAGAGGAAGGTATTGATTTCGAAGAATCCTTCGCTCCGGTAGCTAGATTAGAATCAATTAGATTATTATTGTCTTTTGCATGCCATAAGGATTTTAAATTATTTCAAATGGATGTTAAAAGTGCATTTTTAAACGGAGATGTCGTTGAGGAAGTTTACGTTTCTCAACCTCCGGGCTTCATAAATGAAAAATTTCCAAATCATGTTTTTAAACTAAAGAAAGAACTTTACGGTTTGAGACAAGCTCCTCGAGCTTGGTATGATCGCCTAAAGAATTTTCTTTTGGATTTGAATTTTAAACTGGGAGAAGCCGATTCTACACTTTTTGTTAAGCATGCGAATAATGATATAATTTTAGTTCAAATATATGTTGATGATATCATTTTCGGTGCTACTAACTTTGCTCTTTGCGAAGAGTTTTCTAATGTTATGAAGGAACAATTTGAGATGAGCCACATGGGTGAGCTCAAGTATTTCTTAGGTCTCCAAATTCGCCAAATGGACGATGCAATCTTCATCCACCAAACGTAGTATACGGTGGAGTTGCTTAAGCGATTTGGAATGGAGAGTGCTTCCGGGAAAAAATACTCCAATGAGCACGACTACGCATCTTGACAAGGATACGGGCGGTAAGGATGTAGACATTCGTCTATATCGAGGTATGATAGGTAGTTTACTTTATCTTACCGCAAGTAGGCCCGATATTATGTTTGCCGTATGCGTATGTGCTCGTTATCAGTCTCAACCTAAGGAGTCTCACTTAGTAGCGGTAAAACGTATTTTCCGTTATCTAAGTTATACACTTGATTTTGGATTACTTTATCCAAAATCTAGCACGTATGAGTTAATCTCATATAGTGATGCCGATTATGCGGGATGCAAATCCGACAGGAAAAGTACTAGTGGCACTTGCCATTTTATAGGAAATTCTCTTGTCTCTTGGTTTTCCAAGAAGCAAAATTCCGTGTCACTTTCAACCACCGAGGCGGAATATATTGCCGCCGGTGCCGCGTGTGCTCAAGTTCTTTGGATGAGACACACACTTAAAAACTTTGGTATTAATTGTGATACTTGCCCTATCATGGTTGACAACCAAAGTGCAATATGTCTTTCCAAGAACCCGGTACACCATTCCCGTTCGAAACACATAGATGTCCGACACCATTTTTTAGATGATCATGTTGCTAAAAAGGACATCATTTTAGTGTACGTTGAAACCCAAAAGCAAATCGCCGATATTTTCACGAAACCCCTAAAGGAGGACTCCTTTGTGCGGTTGCGTCGAGAATTGGGGATTATGGGTGAATCCGAGATATAGGATTCATGTTTCATTCAATATTCTTGCATGCTATTATATTTCGAAATATTTCGTTCATGCTAGACTTATTGGATTTTTTCGGGAATTTATGTGATATTTTGAATTTTTGCTCGAATTCATGTTTTGAATGTCGTATTTAAGCTTTCGATGTTTAATGGGGTAGTTTAGATGATTATTGAGAGTTTTGCGATATATCGTCCAAGCGTATTGGAGAGAGAACTTGATTATCACTTTTTGGACTCTCTTAGTCGGTTTCAGTTCAACCACCAACCGACTAGATGTTCATCTAGTCGGTTAGTAGAAGAACTTAGACCGACTAACTCATGCTCTTTGAGTCTCCTCTTCATTTCAACTTTTTAGTCGGTTCATGTTCATGTTCGTGCGTCTACCCGTAAGCCTAAGGGAAAGGGTCCGATGCCGGTGGGCGGTGTCGATATTTCGTTGTGTCGCGACGACCCTATGTGTCTCGCGGCGTACAACCGTATCGAACATTGCCCTCTGCTTCTGGAGCATTTCGTCCAGTTTAGCGACTTTATAGGGTTAGCTGATCTTCTCTCGTCGTCGGGTCTCCTCGATTACCTTCGATTTGACCCGAAGGCGAATCCTCACCCCTACCCTAGATTAGTGAAGCTTTTCTATGCGAATAGGATCCGGGGTCAGTACGATCAGACCCACTCTGTTGAGACGACCGTTTTGGGGACTCCTATAGTCCTCACTGCGGAAATCTTAGGAGAGATTTTGGGTATCTCTTCGTCTGGCCTTCTTCCCACTGATATCTCGGTTGACGATATTTCTTCTCTTGAACAGACCATCCTTTCAGAGATTTTCCATCAGATCCCTCCTGCCATGATTGGCGTGCCATCTAAATCGTTCAAGCCAAATGCATGGGTGCTAAATCTGATTCTGAAGTCGTGCTTGCTTCCCAAGTACGGCTCATCATCTCTCCCGTCCCAGCCCTTTCTGAAGCTTATCTATGCTATCTTCATGGGGAGCTCGATTAATTGGGCTCGCATTATACTCGATAAGATTGATTCTTTCGAGTGTATTCGCAAGTCCAATAAATCGGCTCATATCCCATTTCCTTGTTTATTGACCCTCGTATTTCGTCATTTTCGTGTCACGTTGCCTCGTGACGATGAGCGTCCCCTTGGTCCTCCCCTGACCGCGACGGCCGTCAAGAAATCTCTTACGGCGCTTCGTCACGTTCAGAGGATGACACCTTCAGCGTCTGTCCCTGCCTCTGCCAGTGCCTCTGCTGCTCCCTCTGCCACCCTGGATGATGTCGTACGGATACTTCATCGTCACGAGTCCCGCTTGGCTCGTACCGAGGAGGTAGTCTGCCGTATGGCTCGTCTTATGGGTGTTGAGCTTCCTCCTTCCGTGTTTGAGGATGAGGAGTTAGATGAGATGGCTGAGGAGGACGTTGAGGAGCTTTGTCGTGCTTCGACTCGTGCCCCCGAGGGCACTTCTGCTGGTACTGCTGCTGCTGGTGCTACCACTTCCGGTGATGCTGTTGCTGCTTCTTCTACTGGTGCCCCCGAGAGCACACCTGTTGCCACCACTCCTGTGGTGGATACTCCGACTGGTGCTCCTGAGGCCACTACGGTTGCTGCTTCAGAGTTTGCCACTTCTGTCGTCTCTCCTGCTGATCTTCCGGACGTTCCTGCTAATCCAGTCACCTCTTCTGCTCCTGCTGAGCCTGCAGTTGCTTCTGGTCCTCCCGCTGCCTCTTGAGTTTCTCCGAGGCCTCTCCTGATTCTCATTGGATGATATATCTTGTTGTGAGAGATGTTGGGTAGGATAGTGTGGGTGGCTATGTATTTTGGATCATTTTGATGTCTTTTTGATATCTGTGATGATGTATTTTGATATGTTTGATGATGATGTATTTTTTGTTGACACTCCGATATTTTGTCATGTGATGATGTTTTTTTTGTGCCCCGATCAGTCGATCGATGTTTTGTATATCGGTGATGTACTCTGCTTCATAATATATATATAAATACATCGCAGTTGACATTTCATTATATTGTGCAATGTATAATTTTTATGTCTCTAATGTTTGATTTCGTCGCTCGACGATATTCACTTGGTTTAATAGAAATTTCTTCTATGAAAACAAAGAATTGTTTTCCATGCACTATATTAACCAAGAAATGTTGATATTGGATAGTATATTCCATAACTCAATCCGTTAAATTGATTTGAGTTTTGATGATTTCGTTTTACGATTTTTCGACTTTGGTATCTTTGACACGCCTTGATTCTATTCGTATTTTTCTCTTTGGTGTCACTTGAACCTTCGTCGTACTCTACGACTCCCGTGCTTTTTAATTTGAGGCCATTGTTGTTGTCGTTGTTATCCTCCCGCTCTTTTTGCTTATGCCAAAGGGGGAGAGACATAATAATAACGATGTGCCAAATGAAAATTTAAAGCATTTCTCCAAGAATCTAACTTGATGTGTTAGATTCAGGGGGAGTTAAGATATATAAATGGATTTTCAAATCCGATATTTCAATAACCTACGTTTGGTATTTCAATAATTCAATAATCGATTATCATTTAATATACTTCACTCATCTGCTTGATGCGTATTATTTTTGTTTATATTGGAATTAACATGTCATCAATGCAGGGGGAGTAAGTAAATTTCATTTGAATTATTATTTTTGATTATTATTTATGTTGGTTTGTCATCACCAAAAAGGGGGAGAATGTTGGATATTGGACTCCCCGGATTTGGTTTTGGATGATGAACAAACATAAATATAATATGAACTAACACTTTGTGAGCGCAGTTATGGAGATCGTCGCCAAATTCACATTAATATCAATTACGACGTCTCAAGACTTCTCAAAGCACGTGATCGTACGCCTAAAGCTTCGTTGAAGCTTATGGACCTATTTAGAAGTCATGAAGATTCGATTGAAGCTATTGAAGACGGTATCGTCAAGTTTAATTTATAGTCTTTAAGCTTCTTTCGTAGAATGTTAAGCCTTGAGTAGGTCTTACGTTTTAATTCTTCATTACGCTCATATCTTAGCTCTAGGATCTTTGTAGAAGTCCATACAATTCTTCCCGAAGCTTCGCGCTTCGATTCGGGACTTCTTGTGCATGTTAGTTGGTTCAAGAAGAAGAACTGACCGACTAGATGGTGATCTAGTCGGTCAGCCAAGCTTCTTGGACTGACTAGTTTCAGTCAGTTAATTCTTAGCTCTTTACTGTTTACAGTTAGTCGGTCTAAGTTGACTCACCGACCGACTAGTTTGTGAACTAGTCGGTCAGTGATGCTTCTGTGACCGACTAGTTGAGCTTTCCCTGAACATGCACATTTGAGCTTGAGCTACTGTTTATCATTAGTCGGTCTGTGCTCATTGATCGACCGACTAGTTGGTGAATTAGTCGGTCAACTTTCCTTCTTGGACCGACTAGTTTAGTTTACTGTACATGCCAAATTTTTCACCATACTTACTGTTTATTGTTAGTCGGTCTATGTTCATTTGGTGACCGACTAGTTGGTGAATTAGTCGGTCAACATGTGTTCTTGGACCGACTAAGTCTAATTCTTCTCAGACTTCAGTTTTATCTGTTAGTCGATCCACGTTGAGTAACCGACCGACTAGTTGTGAAACTAGTCGGTCAGCTACTCTTCTTAGACCGACTAGTTCCTTAGTCTGTACTTTGATCTTTTCTCAGTTTACTCATTAGTCGGTTTACGTTAATTGACCGACCGACTAGTTGATGAACTAGTCGGTCGGTGGTTGTTCTTTGACCGACTAGTTGGGTTCAGAAAAGAGCCGTTGGAGCTTTAATTGAAACGTTTTTCTCTCTCTCTCTCCTCTATCCTATATATACTTGTTGGGCTGCATTCATTGCTGCCAAGGCTGATATTATTGCAAGTTTAGAGATCAAGAGAAATCATTCCAAGTGCATTCAAAGCTCATTCTTTCCATTCAATAATCTCTCCTCACTCTTACTTCCAAAGAGAGATTCATTGAGTGTGAAGCCTTCCAAGCCAAGTGCTTGATTCTAGGTCACCAACATCCCCAAAGCTCTCCATCGCTGATCTACATCTTGGAGCTAGGGTTTGGTGCCACTTCTTCCCCAAAATCATCCTTGCCCTAATTCGTAAGCAATACTCAAGGCATAGGTATTTTGTTCGGTAAGAAGTTTTCTTATTTCATTTCATATTTGATTTGCAAGTTTCACTCTCGGTTGTGAGAGTGTGGTTGTGATCCCGGGTTGTGGGAGTCACAAATTACATTTTGTATGATTTGACTTGTGGAGGATTTTCACAAGTATTTCATAGTGGAAATCTTGAGTTAGGGTTTCTAACTCAAGTATCCGGAGGGGATCCGGGTGGTTGGGACGTAGGATCACCGGGAACAAGTCGGGGAGACTTGGGTGGATCCGAACCCAGTAACATCTCTTGTTAGCATTGTTAATTTTGTTGTTGTCATTCAATTTAAGCTTCCGCAAGTTGATTTGGTAGTTGTTTGCATTATAATTAGGAATTATACTCCTTGTTATTTTTAAAGTACTATTCACCCCCCCCCCCCCCCCCTCTAGTACTTGTGCAGTAGCTTGTAGGGCATTACAGAAGTCCACTTGGACTTGACTTCCCAAGGGCTAATCCCCTTGGACCCAACAAAAATTGGGTACCATGAACTTATGGTATACTATGTAGGTACCCAAGAGAAAGAAAGAGAGCTATAAAGGTCAAACTAGCTCTAAAAGAAAAGGATGGATTCTCGACAGTGGTTGCTCCAAACACATGACGGGAGATCTTTCATTACTCTCCGAAGTGATTAGCATCAAGAATGGTGCAACGGTCACTTTTGGAGGTAACCAAAAGGGAACCATCATTGGAGTAGGTATAGTCGGAAACTCCTCCAAACCTTTAATTACTAATGTATTTCTAGTTAGTGGTTTGTGTCACAATCTCATTTCCATTAGTCAACTTTGTGACAAAGGTTACAAGGTTAACTTTGGAGAAGGATTATGTAAAAGTGTTGATTGTAATTCAAATGTTTTATTTACTGGTATTAGGCGTAAAAATATTTATTATTTGAGCTTGCCTAAAACCGTAGAATATTGCTTAGATGCTAATACAAATGAACAACTATTATGTCATCACCGTATTGGTCATGTTCATTTCAAGTACTTATATAAGTTAGCTAAGCATGATCTAGTCAAAGGTTTTCCAAAAATTGCTTTTAGTAAGAAAAACTTTTGTGATTTATGTCATAGAGGTAAACTTAGTAAATCATCTTTTAAGCTGAAAAAAGGCATTACTTCTAAGCGGCCCCTAGAACTACTTCATCTAGATTTGTTTGGGCCAACTAGAACCACTTCTTTAGGCAATGCTCATTATGGATTAGTTGTCGTTGACGACTTCTCTAGATTTACTTGGGTTTCATTCTTAACTAATAAGAATGAAGCTTTTGAAGAGTTTACCATATTTGCAAAGAAGATTCAGAATCTCTTAGGATCCACCATTATCACTATCCGTAGTGATCATGGAGGAGAATTTGAGAATGAGTCTTTTACAAAGTTTTTTGATGACACCGGGATAACTTACACTTTTTCTTTTCTTCGTGCACCACCACAAAATGGTGTTGTAGAGAGAAAGAATCGGACTCTTATTGAGTGTGCTCGTACTATGCTCCATGATAGTCATCATGTACTATAATTTTGGGCAGAGGCGGTGCACACGGCATGTTATGTGCTCAATAGGATCCTAGTGAGACCCCGAACGAACAAAACTTGTTTTGAGTTATTTTATGACAAAAAGCCTCAAGTTAAATATTTTCGAGCTTTCGGTTCAAAATGTTTTATCAAGAACACCTTTGGTAATTTAGATAAATTTGAGCCAAGATCCGATGAAGGAATTTTTGTTGGATATTCCACACGTAGCAAAGCCTACCGGATATACAACAAAACTTATTCAACGATCGAGGAATCACTACACGTATCATTTATGAAGATTTTGATTTTTCTCATGTTATTGATGATAGTGTAGATGCTATATGTGATTCTCTTAGTAATGTCAAGATTAATGATTCCAATATTGAGACTAACACTACTAATGAGATTGTTGGAGATGTTCCAAGTGATGTAGGAATACCCAAAGCTTACCCAACCGTTTGCAACCATCCACACGACCAAATTATTGGAGATATTGGTGTGGGTGTTCGAACAAGGTCTAGAATTGAAGAATTCTATCATTGTACATTTGTCTCTACCATTGAGCCAAAGAACATCCAAGAAGTTTGTGAGGACAGCTCTTGGATAGTGGCAATGGAAGAAGAACTAATGCAATTCGAGAGAAATGAAGTTTGGGAGCTCATTCCTCTTCCAAGTGGTCATCAAGTTATAGGGACCAAATGGATCTTCAAGAGCAAGACCGAAGAGAACGAGGTCATCACAAGGAACAAAGTAAGGTTAGTAGCTCAAGGCTACCGTGTAACGGCCGCTTTCCGACCGTTCGTATTTTCTGCGCGTACGACTCATTTCGTGTATGTATTTTATTTGGCACTTTCTTGGTTTCGGTATATACGATGTGATATGCCGTTGTGACCGTATGGAAGTGTAGTATTTTATAATAATTCTTGGGAACATCAATTCACGGCTTGTTTTCTCGCAAAACAGCTTTGAATGGAAGGGCGTTTTGGTCTTTTGGCTCCAACAATCAGTTCTCGATTTTACAATAATTCTCGGTAGGTGTGGCATGCGGCCAGACCCCGTATCCCCGTACTTCTCGTCTCTGCGATCGTCTCGGTATTTTCGGATTATTTTTTCGATGTCCGTAGTGGGACTTATCCCCAAATCAATTTTCCTCTCTTAATTAATCCTAAACCTATTTGATATTTGAATTTAACCCTATCCCTCAAATGTCTCATACGTACCAAGGAGATTAATTTCAGCCTTTAGTTGCACCTTCCATTTTCCCTGTTTCCACTTCTCCCATCTCTATATCTGTCACTCAACTAACCAAAATTCCATAGCCATTTAGCAATAACTTTCATTCTAAAAACCCTCCATGTGTAACAACCTAGGGCACACAAAAATGCAGCCGCCACCTCCCCTGGAACGCACGGCTCCCCCTTCCTCTGGCCACCGGCGATGAGCTCCGGCCATCCCCTCTCTCTCCTCTCTCCCTCCTCCCTCTTCTCTCTCCTAAAACCCCATCAAAACCCCAAGGAAAACCACATGGCCAAAAGCTTAACAACCCAACCACATGGCCGGCGCCCAGCCTTTTCCGGCCATCTCTAGCCCCCGTCGACCACCCTGGATATCCCCAGCCTCCCCTCTTCAACCACCAGCAACTCCACCACCACCTCCTCCATCTACACCTCTCCAAGACATCGAAAACCCATCAAAAACACCAAAAATACACAGCCCAGGCCAGCTATGCGCGCCCGCCAGAAAATGGTCGGCCATCCCTCTCCGCCACATCCAGCCACTGCCGCCACCGCCATTCAACTCCTCTCTAACCCCCGGATCATCTCCAACTCCCCTTACCCTTTTCCCACGTCTCGATCTCCTCGAAAACCCCGTAGAACTCAAATCTAGCCGCTGTTTTTGACAGTTTGCGCGCCGCCACTTCAAACTCGCGCCCACCGGCCATCCGGCCACCTACGACGACCACCCTACCGCCGTTGGAATCCTATCAAAAACCCCTACCAACTGTATTTTCCCTCATGCTCATAGCCCACTGTATCTCCGTGAATCCTCGTCGGAACATGTCGTATCAGTTTTTTTTGACAGATCTGGAAACTGAACTTTGACGCCGGCTCACGACCACCTCCGACAACCCCCGGCGATAACTCCACCACTGTTGGCTTCGTCTTGAAGTCATCTACCTTTTGCAATTTCCCGTTGTCGTTGTTCATCGCTGGAATTCTGCTGAGATACTCGACAACGAACGTTGCGCGAATCTGTCCTCTCCGGCTTCTCACGGCCACCCATAGCCGTACGCTCATGCCGTCGTCCACCCACCGGGCCGGGCATCTTCCACTGGTCCTACTTCATCTATCAAATAGCCCCCTTGGACTCTCGGAGTTTATGTGCGTTTCCGCACGCACGTGTTTTTAGCCGACGTCACCGTTATCGTGAAGATCTGTTTTGCTACTCGCAACGGGAGGAGGATCGCTATTAGATCGTTGATTTCGTGCCACCACCCCGCTATCCAGAGATACCTTGCTATGCTACCCGCGGCCGAGGAGCTCTAGACAACGACGACGCTTTGTCGTTCAGACCCGACTTCCGCTTGTTGGACGAAGTCACGAGGTTGGTTTCCCTAACAAGTAGTAAAACCCACACTGTAACTCATCAAAACCTAATCTAAAATTAGTCAACGAGAACTAAAGTTAATTTTAGCATCTGTAAAATGTTTCCCACCGTAGGAAAGATCGACGAACGGACTAATTTTCTGTGCACATAGGGTAGACGTCGATCTAGACTGAACAAACACCAAAACGTGACTTTTGACTGATAGGTTAGTCCCGCCAAATTTAGAAACAAACCATAATAGGTTTGACCAAAAAGCACCGTCGTGATACTGTTTCAGACGGACCATCGCCGACGCGATGTTTCGACGGGACGATCCGAACAGACGACGCACTCGCCACCGCAGGCAAGTGTACCCACTTGTACTTTCGGTCGTGTTTAGGCCTTAGGCCCTTAGAACTGTTAGAATGTAAACAAATAGAACCCGACGTGAAATGATAGCATCCAGGACACCCCTTGACAGCTTAGACTTGACGACGAAGTCTAAGCGCAACAACAACATTTGACACCTTAGGGGTTTCTTGTTTGTGCGTGCGTGTGGACCCCCTAGAAGAACCATCCATGTCTTGTCTTGTCTTGTTATGCACAGCCTACGGGCAATAGGGCACTCATTGAGTGATCCCTTGTAAGGATACACAGCTTGCGGGCAATAGGGCACTCATCGAGTGATCCCTTGTACGGATACACAGCTTGCAGGCAATAGGGCACTCATCGAGTGATCCCTTGTACGGATACATAAGCCTGCGGGCGAATAGGGCACTCTCCAAGCTAGGAGAGTGAACCCTTGTCACGATAAATAAGCCTGTGGGTGAATAGGGCACTCACTTGACAGAGTGAGTGATCCCTTATCTTATCTTGTCTTGTGCACTTGGGTTGGGGTAGGGTTGAGCGTGCACACGGGGAGAGGGTCTGATCCCCCTCGAACCGTAAGATGTGAACCCTTCGAGTCACATGTGTCTTGTCTTGTCCTGTCTCGTCTTGTCTTGTCCCGTTTAGGTTAGTCCTGTAGTCGGTAGCACACGCTACGGCTACAGCGTGTCGTGTTTACTTTTCCTGCTCCGTTTTACTTTCCTTAACTTCCAAGTTATAACCCTGGCATGTTAATCAACCAGTAAACCGTTGTTTAAAATTTAAAATACACTTGCAGTAGAGTCTAACATTTCTGTTCAAACTTTACCTGACGTACAGTTCCTTTTCACTTGGGTGCTTTACGTCAGGTGTTGAGACGGAGTACGTTGACGAGGCGGACTTGCCAGAGTATGTGGAACCTGAGGACGTCGACCCAGAGTACGTGCCCAAGGAGGACCAGAGCTATAGGTCTTTTCCATCGCTGCCTTCGAAGGTTACTACTTTTAGTTTACTCTCTTTCAGTAGTTTGTTGCCATGCTTAGGGCTTCCCTTTGTAGACTTGTCATATGCTGGATAATACCTCAATTATAAAATGAATGCATCCTTTTCTTTCTGTACTTTTGTTGTTCCGAATTATATCAATGCAAGAACCTAAAATTTTAAAATGGTACCTATACAGACGCTTATTGGGTCCGAGCTTCACAGCTCCGGCTCAAGCGGGCCTTAGTCACACTTCGCCTCGGTAATTTTGGGAAGCGGGGCGTGACAGGTTTTAGTGGTGGCCCATGCAGGTCTCGCAAAAAGTTCGGAACAATAAGAGTACCGCATTCATTTAATATCCATGTACAAGTCTAAATTAGGTTTTTTCCAGTCTTACATGGTAGGAAGACTTAGGTAGACGTCCCAGTTTGATAGTTAGACGCATTGGTTAAGACTTGATCATACCCGTCTTAGGATACCTTAGTAGCCCTCACTTGACTCTAACCGTGTTAGATTTCTAGGGCCCTTCTTTTAGTCATTCGCTCAGGCCCATCGACTTTGGGCCAGCAAAACGTAATCTTGACTCCCTTAGGACTTTACCCTGAGATCCTTAATACTTTCTGGTCCATTTGGAAGTCTTAGTGTTGAGTTTCCCCTGATCTTTAGACGGCCCGATAATTAGGAATCTCGGATTTCTAGCATCTTCCTGATCATTACACTTTTGTGTTATCGGCCGTAGAGTTCCATCGTAGCTTTCATGAACCATCTCTTAGGCATAGTCATCATGCGATCATTTTCCTTTCCCCCGATTCACGTGATCGCTTCCTGATGATTTTCGTTGATCCTTCGAATCTTTCCGATTGCAAATCCTGCTTCCTTTAAAAGTATTTTCGAAATTCATTATTAAATTCTTCGCTGAGTTTAATTTCTTTGAAAACTCTTATTAAATATTTAAAATGTCTTACTTTCGATTAAGTTAAAATCCTTTTCGCAAATTTTGAAACCTTCTTGGTCGTAAATTTTAAGTTACGGTCTCGTACTTATTTTTGAATCGGTATCCTTCATATTTTAGTTTTAAAACTTTGTTACCGTTTTGGAAATTCAATATATCATTTTTCTAAACTACGAAATTTATTTTTAACTCCTTACCGTACGTACTTTTAGAATATTTTTCTAAACTAAAGAGAACTTTAATTTATATATTTATATATATCAGTTCTATGTTCATCGGGCTCATATTTCAAAATAACATCTTTGTATAAACTTATTTTTATTTGCAAAACAAATTACTACCTCACCATACTCTTCATTTCTCCGTCTAACTCTTTTTCTGAGTTGAAATTTTCTACCATCTGCTCACTTTTCTACATAATTTTTTTATAGGTATAAAAATATATGATACTGTATTTTACATGTGATCCTTTTTATCTATTTCAATATTTTGAGCAATATCTTAGTTCCATCCAACCAGTTATCTCCTTATCCTCACCTTATCCAAACTCGTTCTTTCCTATCTTGTTTTGTTTCGCTTTTGGTTTCAGTTCCTTTCTTTCATGTAGACAATAGTGCTTGTAGTTGCCTGTGTCAACTCTAGTTTAGTAGTGGGCCCTTGGTTTTGTAATGTCGTCGTGGTGTATGTTTGTAGTTAGAGCATGTGAACCGGTACGAGTGTGCTACCTTTAGGATATTAGTGATTGTCTCTTGTGTCGTGTATGTATACTCAGTGTGGTCCGTGATATACGTATGGAGTGGTCTGAATGATGGTATTCATATAGGTATGGATAGCGTCATAGCAGGCAACTCCTTAGACTTAGTCTTTCGTATTATTGAATTGCTCATCTTGGCTGCATGTTATTGTATTAAAACTTTGCTTTCTTTTAAACCAAATCTTTAAAGTTTTTGAAACTAGCTCACAAGATCACAAATCACCTATCTTCCCTCATCCACTACCACAACTCCACACATTTTTCCCACATGCTTTTTTATAAAAAAACGTCCTCTTCTTCTCTTTCTCTCTTCGGGGTGTTAAAATATTTTTTTTATTGTTATGATATTATTAGTACTAGCTATTTTGTTATAGGATTATGTTTGCGGGTAGGCTTAGAGTGAGGTGAGGTATGTTGTAGCGATGATTTATTGATTTTGGAACACAAGGATAATAGATTATATTTCTTTGGATGAAAGGAATGAGGTGTCCAAGACTTATTTATAATACCGATGTGTGACAGACTCAATGGAGAATTCTGGTTGACTGAAATTATACATGGAGATAAGTGCTTAATCGATCTGAAACTTGGACGAGTAGTAGACAGGAGTAGCTAGGACGGTATAGTATGAGTTAGGGTGATTATGAGAATGAGTAGAGCATTTAAAAACATCAAAGACTTGATTGTTAAGTTGAGGTGAGAAGGCATTGGAGATGACGCGACATGTTGAGACGGATGGAGGTTATGAAGATGGATTTAATATGATTAGGAGATTAGATAATAGGGGTAAGGATAGATGCGGCTTGATGGTTCATTGAATTTGGAGGATAAATTTATGAGTCAATATGATGGAGAATGTATTGGGGACGTGATGATTATTGATTTGTAGACAGTGATGTGGTTTTATAGTTAAGTGCTAGGATTTGGTTCTAGTTGCAGCTTCATTTAGTAGAAAGACGAGTTATGATGAATTATTTGAGGAACGATGTTTGAAGTTATGGGATTAGCGATCATTATGTGTAGATATGGGAGTTGTAGGGATAAGTGCTTATAGATATTATTATTACTATTAGTATAAGTGATTCCGAGGACGGAATCATTTCTAAGGTGGGTAGAATGTAACGGCCGCTTTCCGATCGTTCGTATTTTCTGCGCGTACGACTCCTTTCGTGTACGTATTTTATTTGGCACTTTCTTGGTTTCGGTATATACTATGTGATATGCCGTTGTGACCGTATGGAAGTGTAGTATTTTATAGTAATTCTTGGGAACATCAATTCACGGCTCATTTTCTCGCAAAACAGCTTTGAATGGAAGGGCGTTTTGGTCTTTTGGCTCCAACACTCAGTTCTCGATTTTACAATAATTCTCGTTAGGTGTTGCATGCGACCAGACCCCGTGGCCCCATACTTCTTGTCTCTGCGATCGTCCCGGTACTTTCGGATTATTTTTCCGATGCCCGTAGTGGGACTTATCCCCTAATCAATTTTCCTCTCTTAATTAATCCTAAACCTATTTGAAATTTGAATTTAACCATATCCCTCAAATGTCTCATACGTACCAAGGAGATTAATTTCAGCCTTTATTTGCACCTTCCATTTTCCCTATTTCCACTTCTCCCATCTCTATATCTCTCACTCAACTAACCAAAATTTCATAGCCATTTAGCAATAACTTTCATTCTAAAACCCCTCCATGCGTAACAACCTAGGGCACACAAAAACGCAGCCGCCACCTCCCCTTGAACGCACGGCTCCCCCTTCCTCTGGCCATCGACGATGAGCTCCGGCCATCCCCTCTCTCTCCTCTCTCCCTCCTCCCTCTTCTCTCTCCTTAAAACCCATCAAAACCCCAAGGAAAACCACGTGGCCAAAAGCTTGACAACCCAACCCCATGGCTGGCACCCAACCTTTTCCGGCCAACTCTGGCCGACGCCGACCACCCCGGATATCCCCAGCCTCCCCTCTTCAACCACCAGCAACTCCACCTCCTCCTCCTCCATCTACACCTCTCCAAGACATCGAAAACCCATCAAAAACACCAAAAATACACAGCCCAGGCCTGCTGTGCGTGCCTGCCGGAAAATGGCCGGCCATCCCTCTCCGGCCATCTCCAGCCACTGCCGCCACTGCCATTCAACTCCTCTTTGACCCCCCGATCATCTCCAACTCCCCTTACCCTTTCCCACGTCTCGATCTCCTCGAAAACCCCATGGAACTCAGATCTAGCCGCTGTTTTTGACAGTTTGCGCGTCGCCACTTCAAACTCTCGCCCACCGGTCATCCGGCCACCTACGACGACCACCCTACCGCTGTTGGACTCCTATCGAACCCCCTACCAACTGTATTTTCCCTCATGCTCATAGCCCACCTGTAGCTCCGTGAATCCTCATCGGAACATGACGTATCGTCTGTTTTTTGACAGATCTGGAAACTGAATTTCGATGCCGGCTCACGCCACCTCCGACAACCCCCGGTGACAACTCCACCGCTATTGGCTTCTTCTTGAAGTCATCTGCCTTCTGCAATTTCCCGTTGTCATTGTTCATCGCTGGAATTCTGTTGAGACGCGCGACAACGAACGTTACGCGAATCTGTCCTCTCCGGCTTCTCACGGCTACCCACCGCCGTACGCTTATGCCATCGTCCAACCACCAGGCCGAGCATCTTTCACTGGTCATACTTCATCTACTGACAGTCCCTTTGGACTCTCGGAGTTCATGTGCGTTGCCGCACACACGTGTTTTTAGCCGACGTCACCGTTATCGTGAAGATCCGTTGCGCTACTCACAACGGGAGGAGGATCACTATTAGCTCACTGATTTCATGCCACCACCCCACTGTCCAAAGGTACCTCGCTATGCTACCCATGGCCGAGGAGCTCCACACGATGCCGACGCTTCGCTGTCAGACCGACTTCCACTTGTTGGACGACGTCACGAGGTTGGTTTCCCTAACAAGTAGTAAAACCCACACTGTAACTCATCAAAACCTAATCTAAAATTGGTCAACGAGAACTAAAGTTAATTTTAGCATCTGTAAAATGTTGCCACTGTAGAAAAGATCGACGAACGGACTAATTTTCTGTGAACATATGGTATACGTCGATCTTGACTGAACAAACACCAAAACGTGACTTTTTGACTGATAGGTTAGTCCCGCCAAATTTAGAAACAACCCATAATATGTTTGACCAAAAAGCACGATCTGACATCGCCGTGATACTGTTTCAGACGGGCCATCACCGACGCGACGTTTCGACGGGATGCTCCGGACAGACGACGCACTCGCCACCGCAGGCAAGTGTACCCACTTGTACTTTTGGCCGTGTTTAGGCCTTAGGCCCTTAGAACTATTAGAATGTAAACAAAGAGAACCCGACGTGAAATGATAGCGTCCGGGACACCCCTTGACAGCTTAGACTTGACGACGAAGTCTAAGCGCAACAACAACATTTGACACCTTAGGGGTTTCTTGTGTGTGCATGCGTGTGGACCCCATAGAAGAACCATCCATGTCTTGTCTTGTCTTGTCTTGTTATGCACAGCCTGTGGGCAATAGGGCACTCATCGAGTGATCCCTTGTACGGATACACAGCTTGCGAGCAATAGGGCACTCATCGAGTGATCCCTTGTACGGATACACAGCTTGTGGGCAATAGGGCACTCATCGAGTGATCCCTTGTACGGATACATAAGCATGCGGGCGAATAGGGCACTCTCCAAGCTAGGAGAGTGAACCCTAGTCAAGATAAATAAGCCTGCAGGCGAATAGGGCACTCACTTAATAGAGTGAGTGATCCCTTGTCTTGTCTTGTCTTGTGCACTTCGGTTGGGGTAGGGTTGAGCGTGCGCACGGGGAGAGGGTCTGATCCCCCTCGAACCGTAAGGCATGAACCCTTTGAGTCACACGTGTCTTGACTTGTCCTGTCTCGTCTCGTCTTGTCTTGTCTTGTCCCGTTTAGGTTAGTCCCGTAGTCGGTAGCACACGCTACGGCTACAGCATGTCGTGTTTACTTTTCTTGCTCCATTTTACTTTCCTTAACTGCCAAGTTATAACCCCATCATGTTAATCAACCAATAAACCGTTGTTTAAAATTTAAAATACACTTGCAGTAGAGTCTAACATTTCTGTGTAGACTTTACCTGACGTACAGTTCCTTTTCTCTTGGGTGCTGTACGTCAGGTGTTGAGCCGGAGTACGTTGACGAGGCGGACTTGCCAGAGTACGTGGAACCCGAGGACGTCGACCCAGAGTATGTGCTCGAGGAGGACCAGAGCTAGAGGTCTTTTTCGTCGCTGCCTTCGGAGGTTACTACTTTTAGTTTACTCTCTTTCAGTAGTTTGTTGACATGCTTAGGCTTCCCTTTTTAGACTTGTCATATGCTGGATAATACCTCAATTATAAAATAAATGCATCCTTTTCTTTCTGTACTTTTGTTGTTTTGAATTATATCAATGCAAGAACCTGAAATTTTAAAATGGTACCCATACAGACGCTTATTGGGTCCGAGCTTCACAGCTCCGGCCCAAGCGGGCCTTAGTCACACTTCGTCTCCATAGTTTTGGGAAGCGGGGCGTGACATTCCGGCAGGAGGAAGGTATCGATTTCGAAGAATCCTTTGCCCCCATAGTTAGATTAGAAGCTATTAGATTGCTTTTATCTTTGCATCTCATAACAATTTTAAATTATTTCAAATGGATGTTAAAAGTGCATTTTTAAATGGTATTATCAATGAAGAAGTGTATGTTTCTCAACCTCCCGGTTTCATACATGAAAAATTTCCAAACCATGTTTTCAAACTTAAGAAAGCGTTGTATGGGTTGAGACAAGCTCCTAGAGCTTGGTATGATCGACTCAAGAACTTTCTTTTAGATTTAGGTTTTAAAATGGGTGAAGTTGATTCAACTCTTTTCATTAAGGATTATGAAAATGACATCCTATTGATTCAAGTTTATGTAGACGATATAATATTTGGTTCTACTAACTTTAATCTTTGTCAAGAATTTTCTAATTCCATGAAGGGTGAATTTGAGATGAGCCACATGGGTGAGCTCAACTATTTCCTTGGATTACAAATTCGATAAATGAAGGATGTGAATTTTATACATCAAACCAAGTACACAGGGGAGCTTATCAAATGATTCGGGATGGAATCGTCTTCAAGCAAAAGAACTCCCATGAGTACGACAATCCATCTACACAAGGATGAGAACGAAAAAGATGTAGATGTTCGTCTATATCGAGGTATGATCGGTAGCTTATTATATTTAACTGTTAGTATGCCGGATATCATGTTTTCAGCATGCTTGTGTGCTAGATATCAAGCTAGACCTAAAGAGTCACACTTGATTGCGGTTAAACGAATTTTTCGGTATCTCAATCATTCTCTAGATTATGGGTTACTTTACCCTAAATCTAGCACATATGAGTTAATCTCATATAGTGATGCCGACTTTGTCGGATGCAAATTCGATAGGAAAAGTACTAGTGACACTTGCCATTTCCTAGGAAATTCCTTAGTCTCTTGGTTATCCAAGAAACAGAACTCGGTATCATTGTCCAGGACTGAAGCGGAATATATCGCCGCGGGTCTTGCATGTACACAAGTTCTTCAGATGAGACACACTCTTAGAGACTATGGTGTCAATTGTGATACTTACCATATCATGGTTGATAACCAAAGTGATATATGTCTTTCCAAGAATCTGGTACATCACTTCCGTACCAAACACATAGATGTGAGACACCACTTTATCAATGGTCATGTAGCTAAGAAGGACATCATCTTAGAGTAAATTGAAACCCAAAAACAAATTGCTGACATCTTCATAAAACCTCTTAAAGAAGATTCATTTGTGTGGTTGCGTGGAGAATTAGAAATTATGGGTGAATCTGAAATTTAGGAGTTCAAATTACTTGTTATAACTTCTTTTGAACTCATATCATCATGTTGTCTCTCTACTTTTGATATATCATATATTGGTTTTAAGAAAGGCTATTGAGATTTCTTTGATTATATGAGTTTTCAGATTGTTTTAAGAGATTTATGTTATAAATGATTTATCGTTTGATATTGATTTTATAATGATTTTATGTTAGAGTATAGGTCCTAGGGTGAGTTGTGCATATCCTCTGGATTTTAACCTCACTGTGCGTTTTGGACCAGGACAGACGACTGTCTTTCCTTCGACAGTCGACTGCCCTACGCTATCTTCTCAGTCAGCAGACTGTATCTTTCGCCCAGGCAACTGATGACAAATTTACAGTCGACTGTTGGATCAACAGGCGACTGCATTTTAGTCATCAGGCGCATATATATTTCGTCAGTAGTCTCTGTTTTATCATCAATTTTATTGATTCTCAGTCAGTCAACTGATGAGTATAATACAGTCGACTGTCTCATGGACATGCGACTGTAAGTTATTCAACAGTCGAATGTCTGTCAACCTAAGCATATCTCTTATCACTTCAACCAGTCGACTGACTATTGTTCTATAGTCGATTGTCTCCTATTGTGGCGGTTCGCTCATTTGATCTGAGCCATCGACTCTTTGATCCCATGGCCCAGAAATTTTTGCACCTTCGATATTTGATCGAGAGAGTTCATTTCGATCGAAATTTTCTCTCTCATACGATAGAAACCGTTCGTCTCCTCCGATTCAAACCCTCAGTCAATCGCTCCGCCGGTGATTTTCCATCGTCTCGTTTGTCGATTGTGTCGATCTTGTGCTCCAGTCGACTGTCTTGTGCTTGTCGACTATCTATCATTTGTCTCGACTTAGGTTTTCCATCTCTCATAATTCTTTCGTGTGTTTTCTTTCAAATTCATCGTTTGATTGTGCAATGGCTCCCAAGACCAAGAACAAGGGAAAGATTATTGCTTCTAAGCGTGCTAGGGTTCCCAAGCCTACAACTGCCAAAAACAAACAACCCTATAAGGCCCAAACCAAGAAAGCCGATTCTCCCTCTCGCTCCTCTTCGCAGGGTTATTCTCCTTCTTCTGGGTCTTCTTCATCTGAAGCTGAGCGCCTCATCAAGCGCCAGCGCAAGCCCGTTGGTGTTCGCATCAATGAGCCTTGTGCTGAGGCTCCTCCTTCACCCTCTGTATCGAGCTCCAAAGAAGGTGTTCGCATCAATGAGCCTTGCGCTGAGGCTCCTCCTTCACCCTCTGTATCGAGCTCCAAAGAAGAAAACCCTGTCGTGCCATCCTCTGATCCCCTCATTCCCATTTATCGAGATGATTTGTGCTTGGCAAATTTTCACTCTCTCCTCTGGATCAAACTTCTTAGAGAGCAATTTATTGTCTTCCCCGCTTTCACCGCTAACAGATTATCTGAGATCCTATCTGCTACTCGCTTGGCTGATCTTTTTCGCTTCTCTCAGAGCGAGTCCCCTCGTGCTTACACATTTTTGGTTAAGCTTTTCTATGCTAACCACATTCGCGGTGAGTATGCTACCACTGGCGTTATTGACACCCTCATCCAGTGGACCCCCATTTGCATTGATCCTGCTCTTTTAGGGACTATTCTTAGGATTTCCTCCACTGGATTCCTTCCTGCTGATAATTCCATTTCAGATGTTGATGATCTTGATCAGTCTGTCCTTCGGGACATGTTCTGTGAGATACCCTCTACTCTTTCTTCTGGTGTTCGGTCGTCCATGTTCTCGGCGAGGGGTTGGGCTGTTCACCTTATGGTGAAGTCCAACATCCTCCCGAAGTATGAATCTTCTGATCAGCCTTCCCATGAGATTCTTAGGTGTATGTATGCGATCTTTTCCGGCATGTCAGTGAACTGGGCCGACGTCCTCCTTGATAGGATGGACAAGGTCGAGTTCACTACTGCTTCCTCCCATATTCCTTATGGTGGTCTTCTTACACTTGTTTTTCGTCATTTTGGGATTGACTTGACTCCATATGAGCCCGTGCCTTTTGTTCCTCTTCTCGATGCTTCTGCAAAGCCGAAGTCTTCTTCGGCTATGCAGTCTGCATCTAAGAAGAGGAAATCCACATCTGCTCCATCTTCCTCCACGGTTCCTCCTACTGACCAGCCATTTACATCTGCTCCTCCCTCTCATGACATTCTGTTTGAGACGGTTTCTGGTCTGTATGAGTTGGCGTTTTTGTCATTCCAGAATCAGGGTATGCCCTTCCCTGAGCACCTCAGGCGATTTGTTCCTCCTCAGCCTTGTCAGCCTCCACCTCCTGTCATCACTGAGATTATCTTGCACCCTGGCGTAGCTGCTACTCAGGGTGTTGCTGCTGCTACTCCTCCTCCAGAGGATACCCATGTTGATCCAGAGACAGTTTCATCTGCTGCTACACCTCGAGACACTCACTCCTAGATTTTTATGTGTTTGAGTGTTGTATGTCTGATGGATACATTTTGTGTAGTGATGATGTATGGAGTATCATGTATTTTGTTCACTTTGTCGCGCATGATATTGTCCATATATTTTTGTACTCATGTCGTCTTTCATATATATACATATCTATATTATAAAAGAGGGATGTTATCAAGAGAAATTGGATAAGAGATATTGGACAAGAGAAATTGGATAAGAGATATCTATATTATAAGAGAGGGATGTTATCAAGAGAGATTGGATAAGAGATATCTATATTATAAAACAGGGATGTTATCATGGGTTATTGGATAAGAGTTGTTGTATAAGATAAATTGGTTAAGAGAAAATGGATAAGAGAAAATGGATAAAGGGATAAGAGAATTTGGGTATTGGGTAATACATTTTGTTGTTGTATGAGAGAATTTGAATATGAGAAATTGGGAGATGAGAAATTGGTTAAGTTATATACATTGGGGTTATGTATTTGGGGGGGAAATTTGGGGGGGAAATTTGTAAGGGATGTTTGAAAATTGAAATTTGGGAGGGGGGAGGAATTAATTGGGGGGAATCAAAGAATTAATTTTAGTTGGCCTCCCCAAAAGATCACAGGTCACGTTTCTCATTCTTCCTCTCTTCGTCTCTCTCTCTCCTTCTCCCCCCCTTCTCCCCCTCTCTCCCCCTAGGGTTTATTTTCATCTTCTCTCTCCTCGCTCTTATGGGGGACGAAGGGGGGACGATGGGAGCGTCGATCCGACGCCGTTGAACAAGGTGAGTACGGGAGATCTAACGCATGTGGCAGAGATCATGATGGTCCTCTCTACGACGGGGGAAATAAGAGTGAGTAAGGAACCAACGACGGTGGAGAAGGCGTTGGCAGAGGAGGCGAGGGGGAGGCTGGCGGGGATTTACGAGGCGGAGCTCAAGCCCAATGATTTGATCTTGAGGGAGGCTGTTAGGGCTTTGGTCGACGATCTCGGGTCGCCAAAAAAAGGTAAATGATTTGATTCTCTTATACAACCAACAAATTTTGATTTTTCTGCTTTAGTTAAAGGCAGTTCATCTAGGTGAGATTTTTTTGAATTCAGCAAGATGGCTGTATAATTCTGAATTCATCTTGGGCATTTCCTCTTGCATTCTATGACTGCCTATGCTTTTTTTATTTTTGGTATCAGATTGGATCATTACTCTATGTTGGTTGATGCATGTCCGAAGTTGGCTAATGCTGCTGAATGATTGATCTATACATATATCCATGGCGATGATGATTTTCCCTTCGTAACATGTCCTATGTGATGCAAGGCAACTAGGGGGTGAGCTACTGTTGGCTGCAACCGTTGCAACCATATTGGGGCTAAGGCAAGGGAATGTCTGAGCCATTGCACCATAAATACACTACATTGTCCGTGGTTCTGAGGTATGTGATTTGACGCGTACACTCTTTGTCAGTGGAGGTATATGATTGGCTTCTCAGGTGTATCTTTGTGGAATTGGTAATTGGTATCAATTTGATGCGTACACGCTGGAGGTATAAAATTTTGACTTTACACGGGTAATACTTCTGCTTTTTCTTCTAAATTTCATAGTTATGATTTGCGGATCTTGGAAAATGTTTCTAGGCTTTCGAAAAGGTTTTGGTCCCATCCATACATTAATTATGCTCAAAAATATTACATCTACTTTATAGGGCCATCTCTATTGATGTGTTGATACCCATTCTCCTTGCACCGGAGTTGTTTGATTTAATGCCTCAATGAATATGAGATTCAATAATCTACAACTGTAAAAATACTTGGGATAAATCCTATGTTGTATTGTTGATGTTGCACTGAGAGAATTTCTATCGGAAATTTCCTCTTGCATTCTATGTCTGCCTAGAGCTTTTTTAATTTTTTTGTTTCAGCTTGGATCTTTACTCTATGCTGGTTGATCGATGTCCGCTGTTGGCTTATGCTGCTGAACCATTGCTCCATACATATATCCATGGCGATGATAATTTTTCTTCGTAACATGTCCTACATCATGGCAAGGTAACTAGGTGAGCGCTCGCTATCTGTACTTTCACGCCCAGAAAACATGGTTGCACATGTGATTAGGTAGTGTTTTGGAAAGATTACGTTGCTTCATCTGAGTCAATTATCAAAGAGAATGTGAAAAAAGTCAAACTTTATTTTGCTTACATGCATATGTAAAGTGATGTGTTCTTTTTCTATTGATTGTTGCTTCGATTTTTCTGATAGCCGATGCATTGGTGTCAACTACGCTTGCTGCTTTGAAACTAGAATTCGAGAATAACCCAAGTGTGCTTCCTCAAGGCCGGTGAAAAAAAATTCAGATTTTGGGGTCTTTTGGGTGTCACTAATTTTGAAGCAAAAAATCTAGCAAAAAAAATCATAGTTTGTGTTATAAATTCATTTAGTGAAACTTAGAGTTAAGATAAGAGATACATCAGGTTTGTGTTAAGCTTAAATATGGATTACGAGTCTACCTTCTATTTTGGACCATCGTAACACGGGTTAAAGGCATCAAAATTCCTTAACCCTATTGTCAAATGGTGCCTACCTGGCTGGATTCATGCAAATAGACCTGAAATGCAAGCCCACTTGCAACATTTTGAAGCCCAGTTGTTTTGACTCAGATGACATCTGCAATATATGTTTCAATTGTAACTAAAGTGTTTAAGGCTTTCATGCAATATCCAATATGCTGGTATGCCAAAAGTATATGTACAATCAACATAAAATGATTCAACCAAATAACGGAGCAAACATATGCTTTCAAGCATGCTTTATATGGATTATTGAGATGGTTTGTATGTAACTAGCGTTAACACGTGTGATGTTCTCGCTATAGAGTGAAGGCCAACTAATAATATAATGAAATTGAATCAAATAAGGAACTAAATTGTCTCTGTTGTCACCATGTGTTTTACTACCATCAAGTTTATATTGTTGTTGAGTATATGTATGCGTTTTAAATACCCGCATGTTGTATAAGAACTATATTGGAACTTTCATTAATTTGTTATTATGAATAGTGGGTCTTATTTTTGTGGACATCTTAAAATGGCTACTTCCTTCTAAATATTAAGTGGGTCTTATTTCAGCAATGTTTTTAAATACATTTTTCTGTTTTTTATTTCTCTAATTAAGATCATTCATGTCTTTCCATATTCATTATTCCATGAAATCCAGATTGAACTAGAGCAGAATCATGTTGGAATAAGTGATTATGGCCAGCTCTTTTGCAACAAAATGCTGCTCTTTTGTTGTAATCATCGAACAACAGAATCCTGTTGGAATAAATGATTGCAATGGCAAGCTCTTTTGTTGGAATAAGTGATTCAAATCCTATTGCAAAATTCTGTTGTTGCATGTCAAGGCATGAAATCCAGATTGAAAGTGATATCATGCAATATTCTATAGTTGCAAAATTCTGTTGTTGCAAAAATATAATCATAGTTTGAAAGTGATACAAATCTGGATTCCATTTTTAATATGTTTTGGGCATTCTTGATACCAATTTCACTAATTTGCTTTGATATGTTGATATGCTTAAGACATGATAGACATTGATATCAAGACCACCTCTTTGCCCAATTCCACGATATCAGGTGTTCAGTTTTTTACCCACATATTTTGATGTTTCGATTTTGAATTTGGATTATATTTTGTTTAGATTCTTTGCTTTAGAATGAGTTCGAGGCAAGAATCACAGGGAATGTGGAGCTTGAAAGACGACGAACTGGGCACTGAACTAGGCAAGAATCGAGGGGAGTGTATTGATAATCTTGCCCTCTCAGTTTGATATCAAAAGTTCAAGCTCGCACTATGCGCTGAACTGGGCATTGAACCGGGCGTTGGTAATCTTACCCTCTCAGCGATCATTTTCATGGCATCAAAGTTGAAAGGAACCCATCGGTGTACAAGCTCGCTGAACTGGATGTTCGAAGTTGGCCCAAGTGAGGATCATTTCAGTTGTCTTTAGAATTTAGTTATTGGGTTTTTTGTACTGAGCAATTTTGGTTAAATCATTTAATTTTTGGGGTTGATTTTACTTTTTTTAATGTGGGGTTTTGATATGGGTTTAGGGATTTTTGTTTCATTGGAGAAAGTTTTGAAATATGAATGAATCAGAGCAAAAATCATGGCGACTGAGAATCTTGGCATCAAAGTTGAAAGGAACCCACTGGAGTCTCTTGCTTAACTCGGCATTCGAAGTTGGCCCAAGTAAGGATCTTTCTTAGTTGTCTTTTGAATTTTAGTTTTATTGGGTTTTGTTTCATTAGAAAGCAATATGAGCACATAACCATGAGACAGAAATGTGTATGCTTTTCCCAGAGACAGAATGTACACATAACTATTGAGATATGCATGGTATGGTTCATATGTATGCTTTTTTGCATTTGGTCTCACCGATTAGTTTGGCTACTTTGCCAATTAATGGAGGGAAAAGATTAACATAAACGATTAATTTTATGTTGAGCATATAACATGGAGGGAAAAGATTAACTGGATACTTGGCATATACTTGGAGGGAGTAATATGAGCTCATAACCTGTATGCATTTTCCCTCCATGTTGAGCATATAACATGGATCATATAACTTGGAGGAATAGAAACAATTCTATCAGTTGCACCAATAGAATTATACATGCTAAATCTTAACTTCAGGTTGTTGTTGTTGTTATAGCTTGAATATTCATGTTCATGTTTTTGTAGCTTCAGGTATTGTTGTTACAACGTGAATGTTCGGGTTTGGATAAGATTGGGAAGCAAAATTTCTCACTGAGGGGAGATAATTTTGAGCTTCAGGTTTGGGTACTGCTTTTGAGAAAAAAACTTTTCCTACCAATAGAATTGTAGCTTCATTATTTCCACCACTTCTCCCACAATTTTTTGTGTTCTTTCTCGCACTTATATTCACAATTAAGAAATCTTCTTTTCTTTTCTGCAGGTGACAGCTTCAACTAGGAAAACTGTTTCGACTCTCCCTTTCCGCTCTCAGGTTCACAATGATGTATTTACATGTTATGCTCCTTTTAGCATATATGAAATTTTTGCACTTTGTTTCCCATGATGTATTTACATGCTGATAACTGCATAATAAATGAAGTTATGAAGTATCAGCGTGTATCTGCAACACAGAAGTCGTATAGTTAGCAACTGAATAACCCTACAACCATAGGGGTGGGTAAAGAGTGCCACAACTTGTGCATAAATGGCAGAAATGATAACCTGGATCTTTTCTTGATGAACACACTCAATGCACTTCTAGATTACATGGTTGCCATTCGGATTGCATGTTGAGACACAACTTCTCGATGTATGCACTTCTGGATTTTATTTGTTCCTCTTTTCATACATATCTAGATGTATGTACTTATGGATTTTATTTGTTCCTCTTTTCATACTCTGGATGTATGCACTTATATATTTTATTTGTTCTCTTTTCATACATATCTGGATGTATGCACTTCTGGATTTTATTTGTTCCTCTTTTCATGCATATCTCGATGTATGCACTTCTGGATTTTATTTGTTCCTCTTTTAATACATACAGAGAGAGTATGTATGAGACACATGATTTATTTATTCCTCTTTTCATACATACAACCAAGCATGATAAAATATATATAATGAGATAAAATCCAGAAGTGCATACATACAGAGAGTGTGAAAAGAGGAACAAATAAATCCTTGACTCAATCCAGAAGTGCATGCATACAATATCTCAACTTCTGGACCCTTTCTTGAGGAACACACTAAATGCACTTCTGGATTACAACACATGATACATACAGATCAAGTGAAAAGAGGAACAAATAAATCCATGCATCCTAAAATATCTATAATGAGATAAAATATACTAGACTGCAGGATGCTCATCACCTATAAAATGACACTGCAGGATGCTCATCACATATCCAATCATTTACATTTACATTTTGATTGTGTATGTGTGTTATGAAATCATTTACTTTTACAACAGTCTCGATGATCTATGTTATGAAATCATTAACGTTTACATTTGATTTTCATTTCCAGATACTCAACATGTTGCAGAAACTAGCAGCTACCCCTACATTATTGTGCTAACCTCCAATCCACCCATCAGTTGAATGGCCCATGACGGAGATTGCTACGGCTGAGAGGAAACGGTGTGTCAGTTCGTATAATACTCAACCCAACCGGATGATTAGATCGGTAGATGTTGATATTGATGTTCATATTAAGGCAATGTTTTCTACTGTTTCATCAAGTTGTTATGTGTAGTATGTTACAATTTTCTTTATTCCGGCTGAATTCTAATATATCAGGACTTTTGTTTGGTATAGTCACAGCTGCAGTTGAATATCTTGCAAATAGAGGGATTCTATTGAAGGATACATCCAAGTGAAAGCTTAAGACATTGAATTTGAGGTGGGAGGTTACTGTCAATCAAATTTTATTACTCAACTTGATGGAAATGGACAGAGTTTGGAATATAATCTTTTTTTAGTGACCACATGTGACAACAACCTTGATAATTTGTTAATAACCTAGACGACACGCAAACTCATGTTTGAATTTGTCTAATTAGTTTTTTCCCGGGCCGATTGATATAACCTTGAGTATGTATTCACTGTTATTATTAATGTAGCGCAGAGTTGAGGGGAGCAAATTGTTGATGCTCACCAGGTCATGTATAATAGTAGTTTTTCGCTAGATTATAATTGGAGAATGCTATTGAGGGAGTTGATTGCAGAGGACTATTAGAGTTGATTTCAATAATAAGTTTCTTCAATTATTATGATGATTATTAGTATTTTTTAAAACTTTAGAGATCGATTCTTTTTCACATCCTTGATTCTTCTGATCTCTGTTTGCTCATTCATTTGTTAGTAGCTGAACCTATTTTAAATTAATCATACCACTTTTGGCACGTGCGAATGCATGTCTTTGAATTGAAATTAACAAATCGTAAACTTCTGTGATAATTCATGAGACGTAAAAGGAATAAACAGAAAAAAAGGACATATGCATCATGCTACAAACTTAATTATTTTTGGAATATAGCTAAATTTTGGATATTCATGATCTTCCTAATTTGGACCCAAAAGAGAGCACTCTCATTGTATAAAGGAGTTTTTTCCAGTTTAATGCACATATTATGTTGTAGTACTTTGCAGACCATATTTATTAGTTGCGTGTTAGCGTGTAAAATCGAAAATTTTGTTATTTACCCCTTAGGATGTTGTTAGCTGTAATATCAGCTTGGATACACTTGTGGATTTGTGTATTTATTTGGGGAACAATAATTTTTATGTTTTGAGTACGTATTCACTGTTAGTATTAATGTAGCTCAGGGTTAGGGGAGCAAATTGTTGATGCTCACCAGGTCATGTATAATAGTAGTTTTTCTCTAGATTATAATTGGAGAATGCTATTAAGGGAGTTGATTGCATAGGACTGTTAGAGTTGATTGCAATAATCAGTTTCTTCAATTATTATGATTATTATTAGTATTTTTTTAAAACTTTAGAGATCGATTCTTTTTCACATCCTTGATTCTTCTGATCTCTGTTTGCTCATTCATTTGTTAATAGCTGAACCTACTTTAAATTAATCATACCACTTTTGGCACGTGCAAATGCATGTCTTTGAATTGAAATTAACAAATCCTAAACTTTTGTGGTAATTCATGTGACGTAAAAGGAATAAATAGAAAAAGGACATATGCATCATGATACAAACTTAATTATTTTTAGAATATAGCTAAATTTTGGATATTCCTGATCTCCCTAATTTGGACCCAAAAGAGAGCACTCTCATTGTATATAGGAGTTTTTTTTCCAGTTTAATGCACATATTATGCTGTAATACTTTGCAGACCATATTAGTTAGTTGCGTGTAAAACCGAAAATTTTGTTGTTTACCCCTCAGGATGTTGTTATCCATAAGATCAGCTTGGATACACTTGTGGATTTTACCGTGGAACAAGGTTCTCAGTGGATACTGATCACTCCTCATGACATCATGTACCATTCATGTATTTTCATGTCAAATCTGAGGTACTTTTTGGTATGGTTTTTGTCTATGTTGCCATGGTGATGGATGGTTGTGTGTTCTTATTCCCTGCAAACTTGATGTTGAATTCAGCATGGTGAAGCCTGTAGAGAGGATCCGAGAGCAGCAAATGGCAGCTCCTCGAGGATGATTACCGCCAATGAAATTTGGTTGGGGCTCACCAAGCATTTTAAATGTCGATATCTCTTTGATTACCAAGAATTGATTAACAATAATTGATAAAAGTGGATACTTCGATCAATATCCCATCTTTTCTTATTCTCTTGCCTTGAGCATTCAAAATGACAATTTCTCTTTAATTCAATTTTTTAATTTTCTATGTTGTGTTGTAGTCTATGGTTTTCTTTTTAAAGAATGCTTATATTTCACAATCCATGTCACACTCATTTCCAAAATTACTGAAAAAGATAACACACGCATGGAGAGTGACTCTTAATAGTCGTTCTTCTTTCTTAGTTTTTTTGTATTCTTTTTTTTTGGGGTTTTGTTAATCCGAAGTATGTGGCATATTTGGATGATGAGAGTTATATTTTGGTTCAATAGAAATGACAGGTTTAAGAAGGCAAGAGAAGAAATCATGTATACCAAGTGTTGTTTGATGTTTTGTTTCAATGAAAAATTCTGACATTTGGATCATCCGTTATCATTTAATTCATTCTCAATCTATCTATTATTATTGTTATCGTCTAATTTCCTGTCAATAGCAAAACCAGCAGTGCACTCTCTCCATTTACAGTTAGACGATAAAGTGATTAATAGTATCAATTAATTTGCAATAAGAAATCTCTAAAGAGTGATGCTTGCTTGCATCTATATTTTCTCAAGCTTCTCATTTTACTTGCTAATCAATTATGTTACTTACAATAACTGTGTTGTCATGCATACATACATAGTCAACTTTGAATTTAGTAAGCAATTTATTGGTTCGTTTTCTTTGTCTTGATGAATAAATTATCTTGAATACTTTCTATAATCAAGAAGTAGGAAAAAAGCTGATTTTTCGAAAATGCACGGGGAAGAAGAAACTCATGGAGAAAAAGAAGCACCCCAAGTGAAGAAGGTGTTATCCTGAGTTTTGATCTTGAGAAAACAATTTGACTTAGTTTTTAAGTTATAAAAAGAAACTCATGGCAAAAAATTGTATGTTTTGAGCTTATTCATGTGTTGAAATGGGCATCTTATTTTTGATTTTATTTTATTTTGGTTTCCAACAGCTCAAGTGTTTATCTTATCTATGTTCTTAGTTCATATTCACAGCAATTGTTTGTTCTAATTCCAAGGTTGCTTTTGACATTTTTAATTGCATGCATTAAGAGAAATAGAATTTTGTTCAATTAACATTCTGTTGTTAAATTTTTTAGGTTATTTTAACTCTCACACATCTAGCGAGTGTTATGGAATATGCTTCGAGGGTAAGCTTTTTGAGCAAATATGCAAAGCTGGGTGGTTTAGTAATGAAGAGGTTTGTTTACTCGATAACTTATTTTAATCATGTCTAAATATCCCTACCGTTTCTTTCTGCCTAACATTTTTTTATTTTTTACAGGCTCGCTTCTTTTTCCAATTACCTATATCAAGTGTAAGCTACTATCACTTAATGGTATGCAGACTCAACCTGCTCCAGAATTAACATGCTTTAGAATTAGTATGCATGGATTGAGGAACCATTCATATGAAAAACGGGGGAAAACATAGCTGCATGTTCAGAGATTAATCACCATTCCCCTAGGCGAATCAACATAATTTTTGAGAATTTCCTATTTATTGTTAACTATCCATGTAATACCATTTTTGTTTTACAGATGATTTGTTGATGTTAGCTTCATACAAAGGCATCCCTTTCTCAATGGACACGTAGACCCTACAGTCCGATCGCAAGCGCCATCATTTTAGTACACATGCTTATATGTATCATCTTGAAAAGTCTTGCTGTCAAGAAATGAATGGTGAACCGTCCTTGATGTTTGAGAAATTTAGGATTTTGGAGGGTTTTTTATGGGGGGGTGTTTGTTACTGTATGTGGGTGGTTTTCAATTTGTGAATATGTTTTGATTTCAAAAGCTATGAATGAATGAACGCTGTAGAGTTGGATTTTTCAATGTCCATATCTGATTCGTTCAATGTACAAAACATGCAAATTTCTATGGACAGTGGTTATCTATGGACAGTTTCAATGACAATTCGAAGCTAAATATCGACATTTTTGTTGTGTCAATCTCCTACATTGAAGGATTGGTCCCAATGGTAATAAGATATGATCTCTATAATAAATCAAATCAACTTTATTTTTCTGCAAACAATATGGTAAAATCAACGATGTTGGTTTATTTTGCTCTCCATGCAGGATTTCGTTGTCACATTTGACAGGTTTATGATTCTTGCATATATATAGTGTGTTAAATTGTGGCATTTTTTCTTTGGTATAATTTGTTTTCCTGACATCTGTGTGGCAGTCTTTTTAATTTTTGCTTAATGCTATTGGTTAACGATTGATGAACAATTTTTTGGAAGAGTTTTGGATTATACCAACCTCTTGAGAAGATTCAATGAGTGTCTGCAACACTTAAAACATCTTTCTACAAAATTTCACGTTTCTCTTGACATCATTACATATTAATAAACAGATTAAATCCTCAAACAACATAACTGAACACAAACACTTAAAACTAAAAAAATTTCACATATTCGAATGGACGCTATGAATCATAGGTTCCCTATGTTTTTATTCATGTTTGAACTATCTCTCACTCAACCATTACACAAAACAACAAAATAAATCTCACTTACAATTTTTTATTTTGTTGATTCTTTCACATTTGTCGACATGAGATATCTCTTTTACATTTGACAACTGTTTTGAATCCTAGGGCTGACTAGGACAAGCTCACTAGGACTAACAGGTTGATAGAAAGACGACTTGGATTTAGTCTTGAGGAATGAATGGTTGAGATAAGATTTTGTGGAAAGTTTTGGAGGGAAAACCATTTCTAGGGAAATGATAGTTTCTGGGGAATAGCAGAGTGTACACAATTAACGCATTTGGGAAAAAAAACTTTAACTTGCACTTAATGCTGCAGATCGAATGTTGTCGCATAGCGAATGATCTCTCTCTCAACACGGGGCCCACCGTCTCTTCGACGCATAGGACAAAAA